>SAYR01035159.1:868352-1081078 GCA_004382745.1 Argopecten irradians irradians
CGTTTTAAAGTTTTAATTTCAACTCGCCAAGGTGCGCAAAAATAAAAACTTACAAGACTCATAAAATCTCGTGTGAAATGAAAACTCATTGAAGATCCTATATTAAAACACTGTAATACAATGTATTGAATATTGCACTAACAACTTAAATGCTTTCCTTGAGAAACATGACGTCATCGCAACGTCCCATATGGTTGACTGATTCAACGATGTAGCATTACCTTGTCTTTTAAAATCTGTTCACCTGATTAAATCAAATTATCATGATGGTTTTACTTTTATGGTATGAAGCTTAAACACGAAAAGAAAGCCACAACATATAATATCCAAATTGATCCTTAAATAATATTTTCTGTTATTATATGCTGATATAATTCGATACTGTTGGGATGGATGTTAGAGTGTGGTACCATCATGGTAGTAGTTATGGCGTTCTGTATGATGATCATTGTCTGTTACAAACTAAACACAAACTCATGATTCAAAATAAAATGAGAAGTAATCTATCTGTCTCCTACAAACACTTCTTAATCTGATTAATATGTGGATTTTCCATGTTTTTCTGCCACTACATAATTATACTAATATGAAGAACATTAAACCTTGATCACACAGCTGTGTCACATTTTCCCCTTTCTTCGGGCCCCATTCTCAGAACTGCACGGCAGTGTGAACAAATGACTAACCGTTATAAAGATGACATTAAGGTAAGTATATTATTATCTGATTAATATTTTTAATATCAGTGATGTAAATAACCTCTTCGTTTTATTATTTTAATTGATTGTTATTCTACAGGCTCCCGATTAACAATATCTCCATGTTGATGTTTGTTTGTTAATTAGTTTTCTTTGATAGCAACAGGGAAGTAATATGGCAGAGATTTGTATTGGACTATATTATAAATAGCAACACATACAAAAAAAGATCACACGTGATTTTTTCTGAACCTTTGTTAAATTCTCTAGATAATAATGAGTCCGAAACAGAATTCATTGTGTACTGAATTAGCTTCTCTTCGGTCACCAGTTAATGGAAGGTTTGTTTATGAATAAGGTATTCTGATGTAGTATCGCCAGCCTTCATCCTAAAACTCACGATCCAGAGGTGGATTGCTTGATACATCGATGATTACTTTGAGTCGCTTTTGGAGCATTATGTAAGTTATAAGGACGTACATTTTTTTCATTTTATCAATGTGTTTTATATGTGATGTTTAGCTTTGATTGTCATTAACAGTAAAAAACAATTAAATGGCCGTTAAAATAATACAACAATATACTACAAAAAAACTATATATATATATTCATTATTTTAAATGCCTTTCCTCGTGACTTATCGTCTCATTAATAATAAATAATCTGGTGTGTATGTATATTATAAATAGACTTACCTGTAGAATATGGTTGACGAGTAATGGACTGTGAGATATGCCAGGGAGCTATCAATTGTGTATATCTCATTCCGATTTCAATATCCATGCCCATTATACATGTATATACATAGATTGTGTATAGAATATGTTTCTTGCGGCTCGGTGGGGCCGTGGTGGCCGAGTGGTTAAGATGTACCGACATATTACCACATGCCCTCCACCTCTGGATCGCGAGTTATAATCCCATGTGGCGCAGTTGCCAGGTATTGACGTCTTCTCGGCAGCAATTGGATACCTGAAAAATGAACTTCTACTTGCGTGCTCTAATCAGGGTCTGGATCTCCAACCCCACGACATCCAATGGGTTCTCACTGTTCCTGCTATCTTTGACGACTCGGCCAAATTGTTTATGAGGAAGGCAGCAGTGAAGGTACATACACAAAGCATTATTATTCCTTATAATGGCGACGTTTTGAGATAGGAATTAATATTATGTAAACAAATCAAATCACAGTTTAGAAGCAAAACTTCGAGAGATTATATCGAAGCTTCAGTGCATCGATTTACAGTAAGAACATATGTGACATGAGCGGTTACCCCATGTCAACCCTATGTTCTATCGGCTAATCATCGCACACCATGGTCTATAAAATTGGTAAAGTGTACTCCTGCTTAACGCTCGGCATACATTAACTTTCGTTATCCAAATAAATAACGTCTCCCTTGGTATCGCCTGATCCTCGATATTCTAAGGGCTCCGATCACTTACGATCTCTACACCCCTGGACTATCTCATAGTGAGATTGGAGGCAGCTCAGCGGAAAACACTTGACCAATCACATTCTAGCAAAGAATTCCTTTGAAGACTACAGAGAGAGCGACGCCTAACATCAAAGCCAGACAGTGTACCGTTATACGCCTCTTTTGATGTACATTAAATGGCTAAATTACCTGTTCCATTATGTTGCCTTAAGTTTTACTATGAGATAATCCAGGGGTGTAGAGATCGTAAGTGATCGGAACCCCTGGAGTTAATACTTCAGGTATCATCATCTTCTAAACAATTTGATTAAAATAAATAAAATGTTAATTTTCATAACGCGGGTCGTCTGATGGTTCCCGCCGTCGTCCTATATACCGCGTGGTAGTTGACTATCACTGCTCCAGACGGCAAAACAACGAAATGACTCTCCAATGTTATTATATATCACACAGGAAATCTTGCACATGATTGGTGTTGTAATTTCATCTTAGGCCTTCGTTATTAGTTATTTCTAAGAAACCTTTATGTTTTGCTCCTCAAAGGTAGTGGGCCTTTAAATTTTTTTGTCTTTATCTTTTTAATAACAGGCTGGGATTTTGTCCGAGACCGTTCTTTTGGCATTGGAACCAGAAGCAGCACAATGTATTGCAAAACTATGCATGTCAGCTGGGTATCTAATTTTGATAACAGAAAAACTCTCTCGACATTCTTGTCTGAAATGAAATACATGGTGGTAGACGCCGGAGGTAAATAACACACGTAAATAGGGTTGTAATGTTGTTTGGCAGACGGTCAATTATCAATTGTGTATATGAAATAAAATGTATTAAAAGTAAGTCAAAAGATTAATCGGTTAAATGTTACCTATAACGTTCTGACACTAAATCATAAAAAATATACCTGTCTGAATGTGCTTCTTACAATGCATGTGATTTAGAGATATCGTATCGAATTGTTATGCTAATTTTGTACTTACATTTAATAGCGGAATTTTCTGCCATAGACACACAGCAAGGCATCAGGCTCGGACATAATGTCTATTGACTTCTTGGCATACTGTGAAATCATTCATTTTTGTGGGGGTTTAATTTTCGTGGATTTCATTTTTTCACCAAAATCAACGAATTTACGTCCCCACGGAAATTGATCTTTTAAATTAATGTCATGTAAGTTGAGGTATTCATAGGACTATTAGTGCATCACTACATGAAGTCTAGTTCAGGAGTAGCGTAAGTTCAAGGTAGGAAAGTATTGTTCAAACAAAGATAGTTTTCAAAATTTGGTAGACTATATTTATAATTACATGGTCACACCTGTAAAGATGTAACTGTGTTGTGTGGTACGTAGAGTTTAGCTCGAACGATCACACAGTACAGGTGACAGTGTCGACTGTGTATTTTTAACAGTAGTTTGTAAGGTTTTCTCCACGAATTTAAATGCCAAAGAAATCTTATTTTTTTATAATCCACGAAAATTCAGCACAACGAAAATGAATGATTTCACAGTAGCAAATATTGCTCGACAATACACACAAGCTATCTTTCTACTTGCTTATGGCTCCTCAATAAATGCAACGTACTGGATAGTAATGTGATAATTATTTAGCTTTTTACTATGATGAATCCCACAATGTTATAGGTGGCACAATTGATATAAAAGTGCACCAGGTTCAAGATGGTGGGACACTAAAAGAAGTTTGTGCAGCAAGCGGAGGAGACTGGGGAGGTACCATGGTCGATAAATAATCAAACGTTGACTCAGCAGTTTCTTTCTTCGAAATGTTTCAAACAGTAGACATTGAAGATTTCCTAGGGATTCTAAGTGCATTTGAAGGGAAGAAAAGAAGCTGCATTTGAAGGGAAGAAAAGAAGCATATCAAAGCAACAACACCCCATGAATTTTACTGTTCCTGCTTCCTTACTAGATATTTACAATAAGAATCAAACGGGCGAAAAAAGGCAAGGTGGTGGCGTTTCAAACTCTGAAGATATCACATTGAAAAATGGTAAGCTTCGCATTTCCCATTCATGCATTAGATCGCTTTATCTTCAATAGATAACATTGTGAATCATCTGAAGACCATAATAAAATATCCACTTGTCGCTGATATATCCTCCATTATCATGGTGGGCGGGTATTCGGAATGTTCCATCCTTCAGGAGAAGGTGAAACAGGAATTCCCCACCACACGTGTGATCATCCCATCAGAGGCTGGCATAGCCGTGCTGAAAGGCGCCGTGATTACCGGTCATACCCCATCTGCTATCACACACCGGGTCTGTCGCTACACATATGGATTTGCTGGAACAGCTCTATCTAAATATGGTTTTCATGATGAGAAACGAAAGATTGTTAATAGTAGAGGGGAAGTAAGATGTAGAGGTATGTTTCATACACTGGTCAAAGTTGGTGATGTCATAAATGTAGGGAACAAAGTTAAACGCGTAGGCTTTTACGTTAGAAGTGAAACAAGCACTAAAATATCAAACGAAGTTTATGTTTCAACAAAATCAGACCCAATATACTGGGATGGTTGCAAGAAAATTGGCGTCCTCAGATTGGACATGTCTGATACCACAAAGGGGCTTGATAGAGCAATTGATGTACAGATGATATTTGGCGGCTCTTAAATCACGGTGGAAGCAACAGACAGAAACACGGGTGAAAAACATTCGACAAGTTTCTATTTCATATGACTATGTTGACTTAATGAGCATCCTTGTCATGACAGAATAGGTTTTAGAAATTTTAGAAATTTAAGAAATGATAGTGTCACAGTGGAAGTGTGATTGGAGCTGCTTACCTACTTCTTTAAATATAAGATGGGCATCACTCGTCAGCCAAACAAAAAACATAAACCAATTAACAGTTAATCTATTTAATTTAAATTGTTGGGAAGATGCTGATAAGTTAAGTTTTTACGTTAAGACAATAAATTTTGCGACTAAAATTACCACACTCGTTTTAAATTCCCATTTTAAAAATCAAAAGCGCTACGAAAAGGTAGTGGGCTTTTAATATCCATATTGATTTTCAGGATTGACGTGACACAATGTTTCCATTTTATATTGTGAGAGATATGAAAATGGCATGTCAACAATTGATTTTTGTACTGACATATGTTTTCATATAATTGAAACTTGAATTGAAAATTAATATGGCAAAACAAAGGATTTATGGTGGTTTACCAAATAGAGATAATTCGAAGAGCTAGTAGTGGATCGACCACTGAAACCCTACATTACTACAAGTTGATCCCCACCAAAGGTCGTAATTTGTGCGTTTGAAAGGGCACTGTCATATTTTCAATCCATATAACAATAGCACACAAGCTTTTCATTGGATGCTTTTTTCGTAAATGGAAGGGGTGCAACTGCAGTGGGAACTTCATCACTTTTGACATGAGATCCACCAAGGATTTCAGTTTCGTACTAAATACCCTTATCTAGTGACGTTGATTGTAACTTATTGGTAACGAATGTCATCAAATAATCCTAGTTCCAAAATACTAATATTAATAAACACAAATACATTGTCCACAGCTAGTTTCAGGCAAAAAGTATACCCACACTATCATGCATTAATTTAGAGTTAAAAAAGCTCCTAAAAGTTTTTATTAAAAATATCTCCCATTAGCCCCGATATAGCTGCAGTATAAAGCGAAATATACCAAGCTTCTGACTTAAAAGGCCTTGTTGAAAGGCGGGGTATCACTTTGGGACGTTTTACGGCCACTCAGTGATAAGCAAAATATTTTGCATAAAGATACATTAGGGTCAGCTGCATATTGTATGCTATTCAGATTGACCCTAATGTATCTTCATGCAATTTTTTGCTTATCACTGAGTGGCCGTAAAACGACCCAAAGTGATAACCCCTTCCCCTTCTTTCTTATGTCTCTGACATGTTAAAAACATATTTACATACCTTCAGAATCAAATTTTACACTTTACAAATGAATTGACTCAATTACTTAATCTCATTACACTTTCATGCAATATCCTCTGTAGATAGAAAATATAATCATGGAACCATGCAAAACCAGGACACTATTGGAAATGCTTAGCAATATATCAGACCTGATATTTTTAGGCCTCAAATGTTGGATCCCAGTATGGACAGTCAGCCGCCTCGAATTGGTATCAAATCCGTTAGTAAATGAACATACATGCAATGTCTGACAGAAAAAAAACGATATTGTATTAGGATGCATGTGCTAGTTTTCGGTATAAATCGTATACATGTGCATATTATTATTGAAATTGTGAAAAGTAAAGAAGTGAAAGAATGCAAAAGTGTCCATATGATCATGAGGTCAAGGCGTCTGTTAACAAACTGCATTATGTTTTCCACTTATTACATTTTCAAACGCCGGGCACAGTTAAAGGTTAATACTGGTCCACTATCATTAAGTATAAATGTCATTCCAAGCACCAATATACATGCAACTTTGTTTGCCTTATATAACAAGTTTCAAGTATACAACCCCTCATGTGGGCCCCTTTCTGAGAAATTCCACCTCTGACATAACGGACCTTATACGGCAAAAGGAGGTAGGTAAACCATTTTTTGAAAATTATCGAGACTTCTAGCAAATTAATCACTTTCTATTATTCCAAATGAGAATGTTTTTGTACGATTACAAATACTTGCTAACAATGTAATGATAATAGAATATTTGATATTTCCCATTTACCCTACGCACCGGGATATTAGCTTAACGCCAGATGGTAGCGGGCAAACGTTGGCTTAAACCCTAGCGGTTAAACCTAAACCTTGGTTACAACACTAGATGGCAACAAAAACAGGTTGGCAAAATCTCTAGCAAAATCCCTACCAAAGGTAAACGTAAACGTTGCTTAAAACGTTAGCTGTTAACGGTTAAACGTTGGCTCACTATCATCAATTGTAGATGTGATTTCAAGCACCGATATAAATTTGTTTGCCTAATATAACAACAATCAAGTATGCGCCCCCTCCTTTGGGCCCCTTTCCGAGAAATAGCACCTCTGACATAACGAATGGTAAACGGGAAAAGGAGGTAGGTAAACCATTACTTGTAATATACCGATACTTTTAACATCCATGATTTTAGATACATGTATCTCAACCTAATTGCATATATATGATTTTAAATGATATTTTTAACACTTATGAATTATTATAATTGCTACATTCTCGTTTACCCTTGGCGGTAACAAGGAACTGACATCAAGGGCATATGCAACGGGTTATTAGCTTAATTGTAGATGGCCACGACTAAATCTTGCTCAATACCCTCGTAGGTAAAGGATAAACGTTGCTAAAACCCTAGTAAGCATTGGTTAAAACTTTTGCTGGTAATGGGTAAACGATGGGTAAACGATGGTGCACTACCACCGATGGTAGATATCATTTCAAGCACCAACATAACACTGATTGTCTAATATAACAACATTCAAGTAAGAACTTATATATAGGGTATTTTGTATGTGCAATGTTTTTAAATGTCTACGCTTCCATTAGGTGGGGTATATTACTATTGATATTATGCAAGTGAATGTTGCAGAATGGTTAAGGTGTCTCAACATATTACCACCTCTTGTACGTGAGTTCGAAGCCAATGTGGGGCAGTTGCTAGGTAATGACCGTTGGTCGGTGGTTTTTCTCCGGAACCCTTCATTTTGAAAAGACTTTATGTATAATTTCTTGTATCAAATGACACACACAGATAGTTGCCTCTTTGAAATCATATTCAATATACCTAATTTACAGGCAAATACAAAAACTGGCAATTGGATAATTGGAATTTGTTTTAACAAACAATAACACAGTGAAATAACCGTAAAAGGATTATATGTGCTTGAAATACCATTCCGGGCCTCAGAATTACATTTGGAAGATACAGTTTTTAGATATTCGATGTATTAAGTAGTCATAGGCATGCTAATCTAATGTAAAACCTATATTAAGGGTACATGTATGCCTGTTGTTTGTTCCACGACACGATGACAATTACATTTTGTTTTACGTAAATATAGATTTTAAGTACACATTTCAATTAATCATGTCTAGGTGAAATTCTATTAATAACACATAGGTATTTAATTGTCATTGTCAGAAAGAGTGCAATACGCATGTAATGCAGGGTACATGTGTATGGAAGATATCACGAGTGTATTGACTTTCAGGTGTTGTTTGAACGCTATTAAGGATAATGTTACGTATCTGTGCGTGACGCCCTCATAATGTTTTTAAGACGGCGATATATATTGCTTTCCTTTTTCAAACACAAATCTCACCGACGAGCTCGAGTATAAGTGGGTGATTAAATTCAATACATTGTACATGCATGTTACGTAACGGTAACTTGAGAATTCAGGTCATTAAGATCCAACCAATTTATTTTCGTGCACCTTCATTGAACCTCATTAAATGTCCTGGTATATTGGGTATATTGAAATATTCTTACACAGCCTTTCAATTGATACGACATAACAAAAATTTGTTTAAATTTTGCGACTTGGGTGACCAGCCATAATTTCAATGCATTCAATATCATATAACAACAAGTGAATACTCTACGAAACCGATTAGACGACATAACGTGCTAGTCGCATGTAGGGTTTTTAAAACGCAATATAATTTTAAATTCACCGCATATAGAAAAACAAGAGGCCCAAGGGCCTGAACGGTCATCTGACATCCTTGGCAATATAGGAAATTAATTAGATATGGTGTCATGGTAGCCATCTGCGATTTATATGTGATCAACCAGAGATGTAACAACACTTTGACAAGATCATATCAGAATTATTTCATTCAAGTTTCAGGCAAATCGCACCGGTTGAACTTGAAAAGTTTAAAATGTGTTTTCAAGATGGCGGCTGTGGCGGCTATCTTGGATTTTAAAAATAACAACACTAGGTCGGGAATATGTCAGGATCATGATCATGCAAGTTTCAGCTAAATTACACTGGTAGAACATGAGAATAAGTTCAAAAGGTGTTTTCAAGATGGCGGCTGTTGCGGCCATCTTGGACTTCAGATCGACTCGCAAATAACAACAATTTGTCAGGACCATGTCAGGATCATTTCATGCAAGTTTCAGTCAAATCGCACTGGTAGAACTTGGGAAAAAGTTCAAAATGTGTTTTTCAAGGTGACGGCTGTGACAGCCATCTTGGATATCATATAGACCCGCAACATAACTACACTTGGTCGGGACCATGTCAGTATCATTTCAGGCAAATTTCAGCCAAATCGCACCGGTAGAACTTGGAAGGAAGTTGAAAATGTGTTTTCAAGATGGCGGCCATCTTTGATTTCGGATCGACCCGAAATATAACAGCATGCAAGTTTCAGACAAATCGCACTGGTAGAGCATGAGAATAAGTTCAAAATGTATTTTCAAGATGGCGGCTGTGGCGACCATCGTTGATTTCGGATCGACCCGACAAATAACAACACTTGGTCGGGACCATGTCAGGATCATTTCAGGCAAGTTTCAGCCAAATCGCAGTTGTAGATCTTAAAAACAAGTTCAAAATGTGCGGACGGCGCACAGCGCACGGCCACGGACGAAACATGATGACTATAGGTCATCCTGACCCTAGAAATCTTACAAAGCACTTGTAAGACCAAACTTTGAATACAGCTGTTCTCTATGGGACCAACACAACAAAAGTCACATTCAACAGATAAGCATATACCGCAGAGCAACCGGATACGTCAACAACAAATATCATGATTCACCAACTCCATTGATGTACACAATAGACACGCCGGCTACAAACAACAATAATATTCTTCTACAAAATATTACACAAAATAGTGACCGTAGAACACAATTGAATATCCATACCAGTAAACCACAGAACCAAACACTCTCATCCATATGCATTCAAACAAATCTCTGCTATAAAGAATGCATACATATATTCTGTTTTCCAACAAAAAATAATTCAATGTAATAGCTTTCCTTAAATATTTAAGAAAGGTTAGTCAACAGAACGTTATGTATAAAGTGTTAAATCATGACGCAAAATATGGTAATTTGATTTTGTTGATGGGGTGTGTAACTGATTTGATCAATTCTGTAAACACTGATCAGATAACGGAGTTAGGATACATTGCCTTATTCTATCGTGTGCATGGTCAACACGATATAAATCCGGTACAATCGCAATAGCTCAAAAGTACACAACACATTATTTTCTTTTATTTTCTTCTATGCTGCTTCGATCCCCCAAAACCTACATAACAAAAAGTCAGTCATAGAAAATACTTGACTTCTCAACAGATAGAGAATTTACTTATGTACTGATATTTTCATTAATCTATTGAAATGTTTGGAAACTTCTATAAAAATCATCGATTAATTTCAAAGATGTATGATATATTTTATTACATATTTTCATTGGGAAGGCGTGGTCATGGAATTCATTTCAATCCTTAATCTTGAAATCCTCTAATTTTTTTTCACTAATGAAACATTAAAATTATGAAGCACAGAATCATATGCTATACCTTAGGTGTTTGATACAAGTGTGGCTTAATATTTCCTTGTATTGCTCGTTTGTATGCATTGCGTAATGAAATCGAATTTTTTTTTACATTAATATATTGTTTCGGTTTTATTTTTGAGTTCTTACACAATTAATAAGCCGTGTTATGATAATTGTAATGTGGTTTTTTTCTCTACCTGCGCAAATTAATTTATTTATCTTTTTGTTATTATTTATCAGACATCTTAGATATCATGGCCGCAAAATCTAGCCATGTCATTTCTGCTGCTATCGACTTTGGAACGACATTTTCCGGATACGCATTTTCGACACTTAATGATTTCCATACCTCACCTGACAAAGTATCATCATTGATATGGACTGCAACTTCGGGATGTCTACAATCACTGAAAACGTCCACAGCTGTACTCTTTACTCCGGACAAAAAGTTCTCCTGTTTTGGATTCGAAGCGGAGGACAAATATTCGGAGTTGACTCTAGAGGAGAAGGAGGCAAAATGGTACTTCTTCCGCAGATTCAAGATGGAGCTCTATAAGGCCAAAGTAAGCCATAAGAATTAGTATTACTCTCTGAATATAACATTGATCTAACTTTAAATGCAGTTCATATTGGTAGGGTACATATGTGAATGTAATACCTTGAATTTGAGTACGATTGATATCGTACGTTATAACCTAAATATTTTACTAAGTGACACTGGGTTTGCATACATACGTCATTGCAATAACGATAATTTGAAAGCAAATTAAAATTCTATGTAAAAATAAACATCTATTCAACTTACTTCATGACACGTTCATATGCTCTTTCACATGATTTGAATTGGTTTCTGAATGAAGGAAGTCACTGCAAATATGAAACTGGCGTCTGTTGACGGCAAGACATTACCTGCCTTGGACGTCTTCTCTGCTGCCATTGGTTACATGAAAGATCACCTCCTACAGACGTGTAATAAACAGGGGCTGGATCTACTGCCGCATGACATCCAGTGGGTCCTCACTGTACCTGCTATCTGGGACGACTCAGCCAAATTGTTCATGAGGAAAGCAGCAGTAAAGGTTCCCCATTTACAATTGTTTATCACAATAAGTTTGAAAACTTGATTTCATTATTCAAAATCAAATAAAAAAGTGTTACTAAGTTATAGTTAAAACAAATACAAATACAACTAAGTATTACTAGTGTTATACTTGTTTGAAGTAGTAAAACCTTTTTACGTCATTCTGGTTATAACAAACCGAACGTAAAAACATTAAACGTTAAGTAGGTCAAGGAATCAATAGTAAAATTAAGAAATTTTGTATTTACTTAGGAATTCGATAGATGGGGCAGGGAAAATGTGATTTTTTGAAAACTTATTCAAATAATTGTCTCGCTCATTTCCTCATGCTAAGAGCCAACAATCAAACAAGACATAAAGTATGTCAAACAAGTGCGGTATATTCAAGACTCAATATGCTCAATGAAACCGTGTATTAAAATATTGGAAGATATATTATGTTTTACCTACAAATATTTACAATATTTACAAGGATTTACACCATTAACAAAAAGAATTAACTATATCGAATAAGTTCACTGAATAGCTTTATCTGCTCCATAACAGGCCGGCATGTTGTCCGACAAACTACTTCTGGCGCTTGAACCGGAGGCAGCAGCAATGTACTGTAAACACATTCATGTCAACGTATCAGCAGATTGGGATGGCAGTAAGACCCTCTCGAATTTCCGTCCTGGGACAAAATACATGGTGGTAGATGCAGGAGGTAAGATATACATGTACCCTTTTGATATACATTGAGGTATCTCTAAAACAATATCGATACGAACTTTCGCAAGGGAAAAGGAAAAACATACGTGCACGAGGTGTTCAGTGCAATCTCTATTTCTGGTTTTACCTCTCACTGATATTGCAGTGGGTTTAATTCATCCCCTGAGTATGCCATATTATGTGTACTAATATTTTCAATCAGAAGTACTGTTACATAAATGCATGAATTGTAATGGTGATTTGCATTCTCGATAACGTCACATGTTGACGGGCATTCGACGTAGTCATTGTCGTATCACAATGAATGTTCTAATATACCCATCTCTATGTCGAATAGAAGTATTTGATTGCTCTATAGAATGTGATATGACAGCGATATCACAGTTACACTAGGTTGGATTTATGAATGCTCAACACTCGACAAGTCTTTTTTTTTTTAAACCAGACCTTTTATAAAACCACCGAGTGTGTGTGACAAAAAAAAAGAAACTAAATCGATTAAACCGATTGCTTACTCTGTCTAAAATCATTTTTTACTTTTTTGTTTGCTTTTTCCAAACACAAGTACAAAATCTATTCGCATATTTCCTCAACATTTTGTCTTTGAGTATTATAGTTCTATTTTATAGAACTGAACGTCCAACAACATGTAGTGTTATTAAGTAAATTGGACAGCCTAAATGTCTAAAATATGACAGCACAAACCAATATGAAATATCATCTCACAGGTGGCACGGTGGATATAACAGTACATCAGGTTCAGGAACTTGGAACACTTAGAGAGGTTTGTGCAGCAAGCGGAGGAGACTGGGGAGGTACCATGGTCGATAAAGAATTCGAAAGGTTACTGAGAAATATCTTTGGTCAAAGGGTCTTTAGGAAATTTCAACGTGATCATATTGACGACTTTTTGGAGTTTTTCAGAACATTTGAAGTAAAGAAAAGAACACTATCAGAGAAACAGGACACTATGACCTTTACAGTCCCTACTTCCTTACTAGATATGCACCAAAGTGGCAAAATGTCAGGAGATGCCAACGAGTTTGTTGCTGCCAGATCCGGACAAATTCTATTGAAACAGAGCAAGCTTCGCGTATCACGTCAGTGCATCGGTTCACTGTACGAGTCATCTTCCGGTTGCTTAGTGAATCATCTAAAGAAGATGATGCAAGATCCACTCGTCGCTGACATATCCTCCATCATTATGGTGGGTGGGTACTCGGAATGTTCCTTCCTTCAGGAGAAGGTGATACAGGAATTCCCCAGTACACGTGTGATCGTCCCATCGGAGCCTGGTCTGGCCGTGCTGAAAGGAGCCGTGATTACCGGTCACACCCCATCTTCTATCACACACAGGGTCTGTCGGTATACGTACGGCATTGGGTCGAATAGTCAATTTATAGAAGGTGTACATGATGAGAAAAGAAAGTATATTAACGCAAGAGGTAAGATAAAATGTCGGGACGTATTCAAGTGGCAAGTCAGTGTTGGCGATGTTATACAGGTTGGACACAAGGGCAAGATGTTACGTTACGGAGTACACGACGAACAGAGCACATATATGATGTTCAGTGTTTACATTTCAACTCAGCAAAACCCTTTGTATACGGACGACTGCAAAAAGATTGGTAACCTCAGGATTGAAATGCCCGATACTACAAAGGGACTCGAAAGGGGAGCTGATGTTCAGCTGATATTTGGAGGCTCGGAAATTACGGTGGAAGCAACAGACATATTCACAGGTGTAAAACAATCGGCTAATTTTGATTTCGCATGATTCTGATCAAGTTATTAGACCGGATCCGAGCTAAATCCTTTACATCAACATGTTTTATGTTGATTTAACCATGTTAAAACAATTGCTGTACAACATATAAAGACATTATACAATGTAATTCAATATGAATTGTTTCTCTCCGTTTACGTCAGGAAACCACAAATGTCTTTGGAGTGCTTGTTAAAGTAACAGACAGATAAAACGATCTGTGAAGTGATGCAATGCATGTGCAAAACATACAATGTCTAAAGAGACTTTTAGTGGCGCATTGTTCATATCTGGAGGTGTTTCAATAAAAGTTCAGTTTGGTGTTATAGTAGTGTCAGATAATGATACACACAAACTTTAACAAGCTTTAACAAACTTCCACTTGCTTTTAGCGGCCAGTTAACGTCATTTCGATGAAAATCACTATACATTTTGAACTCTAATTAAGCGATCCCATGCCTTACACGGCCATCAGTCACTGAAAATGTGTCCCAATTATGATTATTATCTAAAAACAGCGGCCAGTCGCGGCTTTCTTATTGCTGTTTTAGCCGCATTTTGTCTAAAATTCAGACCTATTGATTACGAGGCTAAATTTTTAGTTGCACCCATGTGACGTTTTGCGATAGAGATTGAAATTTCAGATTTCCAAACCATGCATACTTATATATTGACTATTTAGCGTCATACACGTATACAATAATGTCCAATAGAACCTATATGTAAATCGTCTTATTAGTTATATTATCTAATTGCACCTAGTTTAGCAGCCATCTGTTTTAGTGGTCATTTTAAAGGTTTCTTTGGTGACCGCTTAAGGTTTTGTTGTACCATGTATAATACGTGCTATCTTAACGTTAAAATGACCGCTGTTATATATCTTATTGGTAATCTTTTTTATTTCATTTCAAAAAATGAATGATGGCTCATTTGTATCATGCATTTTCGGTCATTAGTTGTGGGTAAGTTAAAATGTTTTCTGTCAGGATGTGTTTGCCATTGGATGCGTGATTTTAACCTTATGAGTTCATATGGTTAATTGTGTTAATAAACAGACATATAGTACAATTTTCCTACGGTGGAACCCATTCTAAGAACTATACCTATACATTTTTATGTAGTGTAAACGTGAGTTGGAGGTAAGTCATTTCGTTTTTATCGAGTTTACCAGCAAAGGCGGATCCAAAAGAACATTCAGATAGTCTTTAAAATAACATTATCTATTATACAAATTGACAAGTCGAACATTTTAGGACGGCTCATAAAGCTTCTATTCGTCGAGGCTTTTCTGTATTAAACAGCCACAAACATATCAAAAGAGATATTTAAAATATAAGGCAAAAACTGTTTTGTTGATTGTTTTCTTTAAATCGTATAACCGGAATATATTTTGGATAATTTAAGATTAAGATTATTTTTTCCTAATGGTTTTGGTTTATTGATGGGTCCAACACGCACCTGTCTTAAGATCCGGATTTATGTCATTTCAAGCCAAATTATTCTTATTATTTTCTTTAACCGCATTAATGTATATATACATGTATAAAGCCTGATACGAAGCTTTAAAAACCCGTTGAGATATAACACTTGATTCGGTTAATAGTCTTGACTAAAGTGTGATTCGGTTAATAGCATTGACTGAAATGTGATACGTTAAATGAACTTCTATGAAAGTGTAATATGTAATATGAAATGTTACATATCAAACTTATTTTATACTTTAAAACAGAGTTATTATTATTTCCCCTCTATAAAAAACGAGACAACATGGCGGCGGCTCTAGTGTCCATGTGTTGTGGTCGAAAAAAGCAAATCATTGATAAAAACGGACAGCGGGTGAGTTCATATGCGTAAGTATTTGATTAGAAAATGTATTTGCGATTGGTTTATAATGAGTAGTTTATTGTTGATCATTTTGAAAAAGCAGTTGAAACTTGAAAAACTCAGCAGTTGCAGCATGCACCGGTGTCCACGGTAAAATATGCCCACACATTACCCCATACAATGCTTATATGATTATACGCGCATTTAATTACATTGCATTGCATTATAGCTCAATTTATCACCAGTTACGTAACATTAACACAATTATTCGTGATTACACTTAGTGATTGAACCATCGATTACGTGTAGTTCGAATTTTGAACCAAGTCATCGATCTATAGATCTGTACCTGGCTGTACACAACGTTAGGCTATATCTAACAGGTGCTTTTTTGCATGAATTGTTTTTTTTAAATGAGCATATATATGTCTGGTCTCCTATAGAAACATTCTTGGCCCGAGGTGCAATTAACAGTTTAATATGTATGTTTTTTTAATGTTAAGCATATCATATTGTAATCAATCAATCCATCAATCAATCAACAATCAATCGTGCACCTACGTGCATCTGCTTTTAATCGTGCATCTGTTTAAAAAAAAAGAGTCAGTCGTATATAGATAATGTTCATATTAAACCTCCTATCATCAGCTGATCATGCATATTCATTGCATATATTTCGTATCATTAGAAAATGCATGGATACATTTTAGAATTACATGCATAATAATATCAATCATGATTATTATAGTGTTACGTACAGTACTGAAATGATTTTTTTTTAGATTGTACTCTATTATCAATGCATATAGTGTATTAATTGTTTATTGTGGGACCTTGTGTGATTTATAGTCAACTTTCAAATAAAGATGGTTAGACCCTTGTCTTCAAAAAATGGAGATCTGAACTCCATTGAATTGCCAAAGGAAAGGCGCCGGCCAAGACAACAGTGGAAAGCTGGATGGTACATGTACCCTGTCGAGATATTGACAGAGCCTGACAGTGATGGATATGTAACGGTCCACTATACAGGTTTGTTGATGCAAAGGAATTAAGTTGATTTGCTTTGTGATAGTAGCCGCGGTGGCAGAGTGGCTAAGATGTTCCGACATATAACCACAAGCCCTCCACCCCTGGGATGCAAGTTCTAATCCCATGTGGGCAGTTGTCAGGTACTGAACGCTGGTCAGTGGTTTTTCTCGGGGTACTCTTGTTTTCTTCTGCCATCAAACCTGGTACGCCCTTACATGACCCTGGTTGTTGATAGGATATACAACTTAACAACCCAGACCCTCCTTTGTGATCACCTCATTTAAATATTCATTGGTGAATGCCAAGATCATACTTGGATCTCTTGTTGTCTCTATTGTGCTATATGATCACCTCATTTAAATATTCATTGGTGAATGCCAAGATCATTCTTGGATCTCTTGTTGTCTCTATTGTGCTATATATATTTACCATCCATCATTAGAAAGTTACTAATGGAATCAAAGGTCAGTGGACTAGCACTGCTGGAATTGATACAAATGTATGTGATATTTCTTTGTAATATGTCAATTATAGACTTTTAACAAAAAAAACCTTTTCTTAATTACCAGTATGCTTACCAGGATTGACTGATTAAATGATGGAATTTGATTGGAAACAAAAGGATTGTTATTGTGCAATGTGATTTATTTTATAAAAAAATATTTTTCCTGTCTTTCAGGGTGGAGTCATTCTTATAACACAAGATTGAAAACAGAAGAACTTCAACCTAGTACTACTACATTATGTAAAGGAGTAAACACAATGAATGATGCCCATGTACATGTAAAGAAACTAAAAGTGGTAATTAAAGAAAACCTGAACATTCTGGAAAATTTGACTATAAAGTTGTCATACATGTGAATTTTAACAGCGAATTATTCAACCTGTTGGAGGAATACATGCACATTTTTAAGATAACACCAACAAAAACCATCTTCTCTATAAGTGCAAGGGATCAACTCTCCCAAATTTTAGAAAATGACTGGGACTTCAGACTCTTGAATCTTGAAGGTGACTGTTGTTATGTCAAAACAAATACTCTGAGAATGTACAGAAGGGAAAGGAAAGGATTAAAAACTTTTGTTGTTTCGCAGGAAGGAAACATCACTGAAAAATTCATACCAAGAGGGGATCAGATAGTTGTGAGTTTTGCAAAATGCTCTGGCAATTCTCGCATGATACAACATTTACTGAATGATCCGGTGTTGTAACTTGTAAGATAATTGTGTTATAAAGGAATTCGAAATACCGGTACCTACTGGAACATTTTATGGAAAGAGAATCCATGTTGTCAATGTAACATTCACCATTGTTAATGAAAATTGTAGTGGCTCTGCTAATGGAAATTATCCACTCTTGATTACACGTACCACGGAAAAGTATAGTGACCTTAACATAGCTCTGTCTGACCTTTGCCATGAAGTAAATCAGTTGCAGAGTACAGAAATAACAGTGGAAGGTCGCAAACTCAAGATAGAGATTTTGTTGAGTGGGGATTACAAATTTCTCCTCCTGGTCCGTGGTATACCATCAATAGCATGCCAGTATTTTTGCATTTATTGTAAATGTGATAAGACTGCAAAGCAGAATCTTTGTCATACTTGGTCTATGACTGACCCCTTGAATGGTGCTAGACTAGCTTATACATTTCATGAATCTACATGTCAACAGGGAAACAAAAGGGGTAGAAAAAAGGGTTCAGACACTTTTTTCTATATCGAACAGACCCCTTTTTGCTACTATAGGCCCAGATCGGGTAGTCATTGACCATATCCACATGTTTTTGCGTATCACAGACAAACTTTTCAATCTACTTGTCGCAGATTTAAGATGTATGGATAACATAACGGCTAATTCAACATTCACAAGCTTACAAGAAAACAAACATTGGCTCACACATATTTCAAAGCTAGAATGCATTTTGCAAATGCTTGGAGTTTCATTTGAGCTAAACGTCAATCCTGAGAGTAGAAAACTTGAATATCGTGATCTTACCGGCCCTGAAAAACTTCAGTTTTTAAAACATTTTGATGCTTCAGAGTTTTATGAAGGTTCGGACCGTGCATCAAAGATACAAAGCTTATGGGATGGTTTCAGGGAATTGAATGAATTGATCAAGTGTGATGTACCTGATGCTGAGAAATTTGAACAAAAAGCTATATCTTGGTGTGAGTTGTATCTATACTGCTATCAAGCTAGAGATATCACTCCGTACATTCACAACCTGAGATATCATGTAGGAGAATTGGTGAGAAAACATGGAGCACTTACCAGATTCAGTCAGCAAGGCTTAAAAAAGTTGAATGACATGGTTACTAAACAGTTTTTAGGGGTAGTTCTCACAAAGGAACTTCAGCTTTGAAGCAAGTCATGGAGAGGCAGAACAGATTAACTTTCCTGGACTGTTATAAGAGATGTAAAGAACCTAGAAAGTGCTCAAAATGCCAGGAAACAGTTCACAATGCATCAAAATGTTCAAAAATATAAATAACGTAATAATAACATACTAGTTTTGGTGCTATTTATTTGTAGTTTATACACCACAAAGAAAATGGACTTTTGAAGTGACCACTATGTGAATATACTATGCTACATGTATCATACCAATTTAAAATGTACATGTAGATAGAAATCTCGTCAATTAATACAATCAAATGTGTTCATTTTTATGCGAATATACTTTGGTACATGTATCATGCCAACATATACATGTACATTATAGATCTTTTGTTAAATCAAATGTGTTCTGTGATGTTGATTTTTATGTGAATATGCAAAATGTACTTTGCTACATGTATACGTGTACATACATATGCATATACATGTACATATGTAGTGAAATTTTGTTAATTACTGCAATCAAATGTGTTCATTTTTTTTTTTTTTTTTTTTTTTTACATTTTTGTCAATTGACAGAAGACATGTCATTGATATTCTTTACATGCACTGATCACTGATACATATTGTCTGCAATGCAAAAACTGCCATCCATCCAAGTGTTTATTTTTATCTATTTTATATTCTTATATTCGGCTCGGGCACTATTCAATCCCTCGACTATACTATGAGGCAATAGTGCCCTCTCAACCAGGCCATAATAGATAATTAGTACATCACGTGACAGAATGCTGGATTCTGATTGGTTACACACATGGGTACTATTTGTAATAGTGCCCGGACAAGCGGGCACTATCGAAGTGGCGCGAAATTGAACGTGAATGTATCGTGACGTCACTATTACATGACGTTGCGCTTCGACCAAAGACGTCAAGATGGCAGACAGGCTGTTGTGTGGCGGTGAAAACGAAAAAATGCAACTTTTCTAGCAGAAAGACAGTTCACTCTGTTACTACTTTTAATCTTCATGAAGCTGACATCCCGTTTAATAGAAACAGATTTTTGACATAATTTATATGTTGTACTTTTAATGTAACATTGTGGCGTGGAAAAATGGAAGATAGCATTGCGAAGTGTCGCTGTGACGTGCTTCTGATACGATGACGTTCAGAACGGGTCTCGTGTGAGGTTGATGTACTAAACCTATTATGGCTGGTTGAAAGGGTACTATTGCCTCATAGTATTGTCTCGTAATGGGAATGAGTAATCCATCCCTCGACAATCTATGAGGCAATAGTGCCTCTCAACCAAGCGCCATAATGATAAATAGTTACCTTTTGCTGTGGGATAGTTTTGTGAACTATTCACGGGAAAGTTAATTATTCCACAGTTGAAAGGTTAAAGTAGAAAACTGTAGAATATAGTCAAGATAATGAATTGTTCGAGCCCGTAAGGGCCGAGAACTATTTTCATTATCTTGACTATTCTACAGTTTGAGGTGTTTCTCTATATTAAAAATGGCACCTCTGAAAGTCCACCTGGTACTCTCAACTATTACACTGGTATTGTTTAACAATTCCACGCTTCAGGTATAACCTTACTACCTATTTAAACCTTGAAGCACTATTCATGATTCATTTCATACCTCACTCGCAAAACAAGAATCATGATTTGCATGCTTTTTTTGAAAGAACCATTCACAAGGTACTGATATGGTAATCACACTGAAACATTTACTCAGTTTAGTTTTCACAGTTCAACATGAGGACCATACATATTTTTAACTATGTATGCAGATTTTGAACACAGAAAGGTGATGATTTCTGCATATAGATTTAAAGTGATTTGGGCAAAAAAAATTTCCGATGAAGCACAGACCTTAGAGGGAGCTGAATCAAAATTTCAGCAACAAAAAAACAACAACAAAAATGTTTCCTTTATTTGGTCAATAATAAAACTATTCGGTTATATATAGGAAAAAAAAGTGACATCGACGTGGTGGGACAAAAGAGTGTGTTTTAGATATGTACTCTCCTTGGGATTATTATCTTCATGAAAGGTGTTGGGATGTAAATTTAAATAGAGGTTCTCAACAAGTGGCTGTGTTTTCATGTTAAATTGTTTTACAAACTCGATTAGTTAATTTTTCAAATTTTGAAAAGAAACACCGAAGGGTCTTTAGCGAGTCTCTTTTAAAAATTTGAGAAATCAACTCTACGAGAGTTTAGAGTAAACATTGATAACCATCCAGTCACGCCGATCTGAGGGACTAATTTAACTCCATAACTCTTAACTCTATAATTTTATACCGTGGTGACCATTTTCACTGTCTTCATTTAGGGAACTCACCCAATAGTCAAATGTTGTAACGATAACTTCGCCTCAAATAAGATAAAAGTGCATAAATAGTTAGTCAATATTCTATTTGTTTACTTTGAATAAACAACTACCTGTTAACAGTAAATTACAATGATATTCCAAAAGAAAATGCGCTGTGAAAAGTAGCGCTCCGAATTTGAGAAGCCAATCGGAATTCAAGAGATCTTGGAGTTGAATTGATATATATATGGTGTGTTTACACACTGGGAGTGTGTAAACATAAACGCATCTTCGATACTCCAGGGGTTCCGATCACTTACGATCTCTACACCCCTGGACTATCTCATCGTAAAACTGGAGGCAACAGAACAGAACAGGTAATTAAGTCCTTTGATGTACATCAAAAGAACCGTATAACGGTACACTGTGGTTGACTATGTGGCTTTGAAGTTGGGCGTCGCTCTCTCTGTAGTCTTCAAAGGAAATCTTTGCTGGTCTGTGATTGGTAAAATATTTTCAGCTGAGCTGCCTTCAATTTCACTATGAGATAGTCCAGGGGTGTAGAGATCGTAAGTGATCGGAACCCCTGGAGTATCGAGGATGACATAAACGATAACCAACCACAAACTATTCCACAGCAAAAAGTAACTATTCCACAGTAGTAGGTGATGATAGTAGACTTTGCTCTGACTACACGTACCTCAAGCTATAACAATAGATGACATCACAGCCATGTTTTAAAAGAGATATAACCAACTGTGTAAATAGGTTTTCTTTGGATGTCTAAGCCCTAATTAAGCCCCTGACGATCCCCTACTACACTGTGCGAACTAGCTAGGTTTCCTATGGATGTCTAAGCCCTTAGAACGACACAAACCCTTGTTAGCCATAGCTGTAAGTATATATTTTAACCCATATGGTAGTTCAGAAACCCCGCAAGTGTTGCACTGTTGACAGTGCACGACGTGGCTCTGTCCCTAACCCATTCTCCCTAGTCAAGACCAAAGCTTTTATAGAAGCAGCCCCTAGCAGTATTCCCCTGAATTTGGGTCAAAGATACATACTGTACAAATAAATGCAACCATGAGAGAAACCCGTCCTATCACAAAATGTTCAAGGAGTCACTTATTACGACCTTCCTGCAATAAAGATGTACATGTATATCATTTAAAAAAAAAAATGGATGGAAAAAAAAAACCTTCGGAAATTCAATTTTTGAATTATCAAGATGCATGGATTACATCTGGAAAAAAATTACATTGAGCAGGCGATTTTTATTTAAATATTAAAGACTTGTGTATTTGATAAAAGGTAATCGAATTTGTTCATTGCATTTGTGGAGTGTGAATTTTTTTCAAGCGCATTTTGGTACAAAGGGAAGTAAATCTTACAAATCAATTTATTACATTGTATAGGTCACTAGAACGTTTGTAAGTGTAATCGGATATTAAAGCATTTAAAAGAGCAGGACCTTTAAAACCGAAAGTTCTTTCTCCTGATAAGGAAGATTGCCGTGATGAGAATTTGTTGTGATACACATCGGATTTATTCGAGAAAAAGACGTTTTATATGGTAACATCAACTGAAGACGATACTTCTGGGACGCGATCTACATTACGTACATGTTCATTGAAAAAAATGTCAGGAAGTTAAAGAGGCTTGCAATATATCGAAGCCCTGTAGACGGAAGCGAAAGTGAAAGTATAATGAGTTTATATAATTACGATAAATGGAATTACAGATGGACGATTTAGAAAAGTGACTCGGCTGTGTTTATGATGTTTCCTCAAAATAGAAGTGAGTTGATTTGTTCACGAATACACGTGTAAATTTGGTAATAATGCATTATATACGTACGTACAATGTACATGTAATTAGACGTCGGTATTGAGAAACTTCTAATGGGCAATACCGACGAGTTTACACACGTCGACATACATGTACGCTTTTGTAGTGATGAAATGTGTCTCGTCGTGCTATACATGTACCTCTCACATTGTTGGAGTAAATGTACATGTAGATCTATGGACATTGTTGTACAAAATAATGTATTCTAGAGTCTACAGTAGGCTATACATTTATTTTTACATATACAGCATATTTTTCTGTGTTGTAGCTGGAATATTGCCACACTGAAGATCATTTCCTTCGATCTTTTATATGAGCTACATTTTTGTACATACATGTATGTATTCAGTGTTCCTGGGTCCGAGCTCAGATTTGATCACAGGGTCTCGTTCCTAATGATGAGATTCATGTAAGAAAGGACGTCATGTCTATTTAATTTTACATACATTTTACAGTGTATGTACATAGATATGACCTAGCTATCTTATATATATCTCATCATTATATAATGAGATAATAATGAAATAATTTCTATTTTTTGAAATAGTTGTAAGAGTGTTCATTATTGTTGCCGGATTTGACTGAGTCAATCATCGGTGACCAGGTAGCTCAGTCGGTGGAGCACTGGGCTAGTGTTCAGAGGGCCCCTGTTCGAATCCCGGTGTAGCATGGTATTTTGAATCATGATATATTAACCACGGGGTCAAAATACCATTATGGTGAAATGACCCCAGGGTCAAAATACCATTATGGTGAAATGAACTCCCCCATGGTAGAATGACCCCCCTTCTAAAAGTTACTATAACACTTGAAGACATGATTTTGTCTTCTCATTTATGATAAACTCCAAATTTGGAATAAGTTAGACCTAAGGCTAGCAGTTGAAATTTTTTTTTTTTTTTTTTTTTTTGGGGCGGGGTCAAAATACCATGGCCATGGTGAAATGACCCCCCCCCCCTTCCATGACACCCCCCCCTTCCCCTTTCCAATAATTCTTTTCAACTGACATATAACTGCCTTAAGCTACAATAAAATCATATATATTATGATTTCAGTTGATATTAAGTATTATTAACAAAACCTAATGACAATGAGAACTTAAACTTAGACCTTAAATTTAGGGGAGGGGGTCAAAATACCATGGCCATGGTGAAATGACCCCCCTCATTCCTACTCCAGTTTTTACTTTTCAATTGTCATTTAACTGCCTGAAGATACAATAAAATCATATATATATATTATGATTTTAATTGATATAAAGTTACAAAAAACTAATGACTACGAAAACTTAAGCTCAGAAGGGGAAGAGGGAGGGGGGTCAAAATACCATAGCCACCCCCATCCTCACGCCAATTACTTTTTTTCAACTGACATTTAACTGCCTAAAGATACAATAAAATCATAAATATCATGAATTCATTTAATATTTAGTGTTGTTTACAAAAACTGTGAATATGAGTACATCACATTATAGGGGGGGGGGGGTCAAAATACCATGGCCATGGTAAAATGACCCCCTCCCAACTTCAATTAATTAATCATTTTCATTTTATAACTGACATATAGCTTTCCTTAAGATACAATAAAATCATATATATTATGATTTCAGTGAATTTTAAATGTTATTTGCAAAAAACTATGACTATTAGAACTTCAACTTAGAAGGAGAGGGTCAAAATACCATGGCCATGGTGAAATGATCCCAACACTTTTCCAACTGTCCCCACTTTATTTTTCAAACCAACAATTCTAACTGGCTATATTTCAAAATGATTTTGGCTTTCCATATGTACTTAACTGAATACTCTATTCATAGGTATTTAGCACGCTGATAAGTCAAAGACCCACTATATATTAATATATAGAGACCAAAGCCGTTGAAATATCTGGTCTGGATATTTTTTTACAACACTTTGAACTAAATTACCCAATTTTGCGTCACGGAGGAGTCCCTTACCTTTCTCTATATATTAGTCTATAGTGGGTCTTTGACTTATCAGCGTACTAAATACCTATGCCCTATTGTATTAAAACAGAAACTTTGCATATCATGTCCATCATAAATTGTCAGGGATCAATCTAGGTTTTAGGGGAAACTACCCTTTTTCAAAATAGGGGAAATGTTTGGCGAAATATAAGGGAATTTGAATCTTCTTATTTTTGTCCAAAATTATATTCATTTTGAAAAAGTACTGTAAAACAACTAATTTTATTTTTAGATTAAGTAAAGCAAGATTTTAAGCCTAATAATGAAAAATTTGAGTTTATCAGAAAATATGCAGTAACTGTATGATAGATATGAAGAAATTTGCAAACAAAAGTCTAAAAAAAATAATGAAAAATAAGTCACAGGGGAAATTGTGTTACAAAAATGGTCATTTTTTAGCTTCAAATGGTGATTTTTTAAATCTTCAAGGGAATTTTAGGCCAGAGGGGAATTCATTCCTTGAGGGGTAATTTACCCATAAATGGTAATAAATCGGAGCTACCATATTGGACCGCAAATAAGACCCCTTCCACAAATATGGCATAAAAACAAAATATCATATTGGTTGGGGGGTGGGGGTGGGGGGTCAAAATACCAGGACATTTATCTCCCTTCAATTACATTACAATCATATACATTATGAACATTATTAACATAAACTATGAGGACGTCAGCTTAGATGTGGATGGTGGGGGTGTCAAAATACTATGGTGAAGTGAACCCTCCACCTCCCCACTCCCGCTCCAATTAATTATTTTCAACTGATATTTATCTGCCTTCCATTATTACAATTATATACATTATGATTTCAGTTAATATTTAATGTTATCATTAACAGAAACTTTGATTATAAAGATTTAAGCTTAGATGTTGAAGGTAGGGGGGGGGGGTTCAAAATTCCATGGCCATGGTGAAATAATCCCCCACCCTTTTCCAATTCCTTTTTCTAGGGTTGTTCAAATCACCATGGCTATGATTTTCAAATTGATTTGGCTATCCATATGTACTACTGATTAGAATAATGTGCAAAAGATATTTTGTGATAATTTGATTTTGATAGTTTTGACGTTTGTTGGAGGTAAAGGAGTAGTGCGTGTATGAAAATACCACAGCCATGGTAAAATAAACCCTAATCAAAGTTGCCATAGACATAACAGCAATATTTATTATAAAGTGAAAGTCTCATATAATTGTTAAGTGTAATTTAGATTGTTTAATGTTATAAAAATTGGAGGGGGTCATTTCACCATGGTATTTTGACCCCCCTCCCCCCCATAGTATATTTATGATTTTAGTGTATCTTTAGGAAGTTAAATGTGAATTAAAAAGATATAATTGGCGCAGGGAGGGGGTCATTTTACCATGGCCATGGTATTTTGACCCCTCCTCCATTAATTTTCTCTTCTAAAATGAAGTTTTCAAAGTCATAGCTTTTTTTAAATTAACATTTAGTATTCACTGAAATCATAATATGTATGATTTTATTGTATCTTAAGGCAGTTCAATGTGAATTAAAAAGATATAATTGGCATGGGGAGGGGGGTCATTTTACCATGGCCATGGTATTTTGACCCCCTGGCCCCCACCCCCATTTCTCTTCTAGAATGAAATTCTCAAAGTCTTATTTTTTTTAAATTAACATTTAATATTCACTGAAATCATAAGAAATATGATTTTATTGTATCTTAAGGCAGTTAAAGGTGAATTAGAAAGACATAATTGGCGTGGGGATGGGGGGGGGGTCATTTCACCATGGCCAAAAACAAAAAAAATCAAAAAAAAATAGAAAAAAATGCCTTCCACATGCTAGCCATAGGTCTAAGTCATTCCAAATTTGGAGTCTATCATAAATGAGAAGAAAAAATCATGTTTTCAAGTGTTATAGTAACTTTTAAAAGGAATTGGCACCCAACTAAATGACCCATGGTGGTGGTATTTGGAAGGGTCTTGTATGTCTTTGAGGGCAAAGACTTCGAGAAAGGAGGGAGAATTGTAGCATGATTTGACTGGGTCGATCATCAGTGACCAGGTAGCTCAGTCAGTACAGCACTCGGCTAGTGTTCGGAGGGTCCCGGGTTTGAATTCCGGTCTGGCCGCTACATTTTCTCCTATCTTATTTCAGTTTTAAGTACATGTTTTATTGTATAATATTCTGTTGTTTATGCAGACTCCTGTTGGTGAGCCTATACATGATGACTTCACTACAAGAGATATTGACAGACATAGCCCTGGGTGTTATTGACAGGCTTGGGGTACTTGTTATCAAGGTAACAGTATAATCAATATACAATGTACTCTATAGCAGATTACCAGTATATATCATAACTGGGTCAAAATATTTGCGATTTTAACTAAAAGAGGATGAAAAAAAAAGATGAAAATGAAATTAAAAGTGTTTTAAAACTGTTTTAATTTCACTATAAGCTAGGGTATATAGTGTCAGTCCAGAACAAATGGAAAAATGATCATTATATCTCTCATTAATTTTTCAATATGGATAGAAGAAACACCGAAAACTGTAGGTTAGTCAAAATAATTGACAATTTGATGCCCAGAAGGGATAAAATGTTCATGATCATAGCTATGTCCCTCAAAGTTGTAAAATATCTCATATGTGTACAACAGTATATCCATTCAAAGAAATATACATCCCTGTAAATCATCAAAATTTTAATTAATAATTTGCTCATATGCAGGCTGATTGTATCTTATAACTTTTTTTAAAGTAATAAATCATTTAAAAGGAAATTACAGAGTAACAATGAATATAAAACCTGTATTTAAAGAAATAATCTGACTTTGTGATTCTAAGGGAGACAACTACCTTGTTATAACAGTATGTGCACTTATGCTCATGGCACCTATTGTATAAATCTATAATTACAGTTAAATGGGCTTGCTTTAACAACTATTCCTGTATGGATACTATTAAAAAGCATAGCCTTCTTAATCTGACAATTGATTAGGGTCTTAAAGTACCAGCCAAGCCAATATCAACACAAATTGACCTGTGTATAAAGACCACTTTACTATAAAACTCCATTTTTCTTTGTTTCTTGATTGGTCTTTATAGACAGGTTTCACTGTACACATAGAATTTGTATTGTGAATTTTTAGGATCTACACTCCTCTGTCACTAAAGATACAGTGGTGAATTGGGTAGAAGTGGTAACCGATGAAGAGGTTAAAGATGATGTTTGTCACTTTCACCACCCAGTATCCTCTGTGGCTATTGCTGTCCTCTGTGACAGTGTACAAGGTAAGTCTCAAACTCCTCCTCCACTTCTCCCTTTACCTCTTTCTCGTCTCCCTCCCTCTTCTTCTCCTCCTCCACCCTCCTCACCGGCTCCTCCTCCTCTGCTGCTTCCAACTAATTCTAGCGTTCCTCTTTCTCCTCTTGCTCACCAGGTATTCTCCTCCTCCTCCTCCTCCTCCTCCTCCTCCTCCTCCTCCTCCTCCCGTCCTCCTCCTCCTCCTCCTTCTTTTCCTCCTCTCCATCCTCACCCTCCTCCTTCACACCCTCCTCATCTACCTCCTCCTCTACCTCTCCTTCCTCCTTTTCGTCCTCTTCATCCTCATTCTCATCCTCCTCCTCTGCCTCCTTTTCCTCCTCTTCCTTTGCCTTTTACTCCTCCTCCTCTTCCAACTAATTTTCCCAGCATTCCTCGTTCTCCTTCTCCTTATTCTGCTCCTCATCTATCTGTGTATTTTGATCTTCTTCTAATTTGTCATTACAAACTGAGACTATGGATAAATACATTAGATGAAAAACATTAATTAATAAACATAATAACATAATAAGTATATTATTTAATTTTCAATATACTATGAATATTTAGGTAGATATGATAGATAAATGTTGAATATCCTTGTGATGGAATTAAAATACGAAAAAAAAAGAAATCTGCAATTTCTAGCGCTTTCGCAGCTATCGCTGCTCTTCAGGAAATGAATGATAATTTAGGTAATATATATATTTATTTGCTATTAGATCAGATGGAGCAGATCCAAAGAAGTGTATTGAAACATAAACTTGGCCAGAGAGTATTGGAGGTTAGCCTTATAGGCCTACCAGCTGGTCTGTTACTACTGAATGACCAGGACCACACAGAGGATTCCCTGGAGCTTTTCTTTGAGAGTCCTCGGAATGGTGGAGCGGAGGACTGTGTACAGTCGGTGATCCACCACAAGTCTGGTATAACTGTAATAAGGTTCTTCTCAAGCTCACTACCCACAGGTAAAGTACTAAATGATGTACATGTAGGGTTCTGCAGGGTTCAGTAGGGTTAAAAATCAAACATAACTGTAAATCATATATTTATTTTAGCGCTTTACAAACTGTCTATTAAGCGCTTATTCATGTACATACACCGCTAAATTTAAGATATTTTGGTACTTCTAGTATTTGAGCCATTAAATTGCGCTAATATCTAATAAATCATAATTTGCAGTTTTCTGCATATCTACTAAAACTTGACGGCACTTATATGTATATACAAAAATGTATATTAATACATTTAAAGTCAATTATGTAACTAGATTGGTCAGGGTTTTTGCTAGGCCTTCGTTTGTAGGGTTTAATTGGTAGAAGGACCCATGGCCATTCCCAATTGAAAAATAGCACTGTATTTTCCCAAATGCAGTTAACATTTGTCCAATTGTGGTAAAAAAAACATAAATCCCGCAAATGATGGGAAAAGTTATGACAATAATATTAATATCTTGTAAAAGATGAAGGTATTTCGCGAAGATCGTATATTTTTGCAAGAACTTTTCAAAATTGGAAAAAAAAATCAAAGTTACACTTTTGATATTTTCTCAATTTTGAAAAACAACAATGATATTTTGCTTAGTGTCCTTTTCCCAAAATAGCTGACAAAAACCTTGTTGGTAGATTATTCATCCCTGGGTTTAGCTAGCTGGGTAAAGAGTTAGCCTCAATCTTCTCCTGTTATGCACTTATTTGAGATGGCATGCAAACTCAACTATGCCTATAAGGTTAACACAGGGGTATGTAGGAGAATATCAACTTCTAACATATGCATAAGATGGATTTGTTTTTGGAGAAAAATGATTGGAAACCCTAATATAAAAGGAGAGGGGTATATCAGGACAGTATTCCGTCTTTGCATATTACAGAATTAGCTCTGTTGCAGGTTCAGGTATCAATTAATACGTCTTTATTTTGTGGGCGCATTTCACATCATTTTCTCTGAAAAGTATGAAGTTACACTCGTCAATACTAATGATACTAATCATAATCAATACCTATCCACAAGGGTAAGAAATACAGAATAGCGCCTGTATATACCTGGTGCATTGTTTAAACTTAGGGTGTCTTGAGTTTATAAGATTTCACTCAGTTTAAACATCAGGCTGTTTTCAATTAAATGACGGAATTTGATGAAATCATATTCATCTGTATACTAAACAAAAAGTATCTGTTGAATTATGGAGAATTAATGATTTATGTGCTTAAATCTGAATTTCAGCTGTGGAAAACATCCTCATGAAAGGTCGTCAATCTGGACACATCCTCAACAAAAAACCTCTCAGCGTTGTGCCTTACTACCCAGTGTTCCATGACACGATCCTGAACCAGCTGGGCAGCAATGGGTTGATGGCAACAAAAAATGAAAGCATGGACACACTCTCTGATGAAGATGAAGAAGATAGACAGGATTCAAATCAAAATGGTAAACAAGATAATCCGGCACTGATAACATTTTCATCTGACGAGGAAGATGATCTTTCAGACGTTACGAAACCTGGGGGTTTTGAAAATAGTATCTCCAAAAGTGAAACAGGTAAAGGTCAAGTTCAAAATGAAAAAGGCCAAGGTCAAAAACTTCAATCGGAAGTTGATGAAGGTCAAACGTGTCAAATTAAACAGGAACAAGGTCAAACACATTCGAATGAAAGTGAGATGTTGACAAAAAGTCCTTTTAGTACTGATAAAGTTCAAGGCCATGCATTTCCAACTGAAAGTTACAGTTCACCAGAGCCTATGAAAATTGATAACCATCAAGCTGATGAATCAGGAGGGAATTTGACCTTTATTGGCAGTGATTTCATACCTCCTACAAAGCCAAATAAGGAGCAGCCACAAATCAAAAATGATTGGAGTATTCAGTCTGCTGATGAACCAGGTCCTTGTTTGTCCGAGACAAAAAATATACGTTTACATTGCAAATACAAGTTAATCCTGCTGAAAATTTCAGGTTTTGGACGGAAATTCAAAAATGTTGTGATTGACTTGAATTTAGATAAAGAACAGGTTAGTATAACAGGAACCAAAGAAGATATTAGTAGAGTTACAGAGGAAATGCTTGAGAAGTTAAAGGGGATACATCAATATGATCTCAAAGTTCCCAGTGAAGTAGCTGTTTTACTGGAACATGAAATGCGAAGCCCTGATTTCACAAAGCAGGCATTGATTGGTGATAAAATCTATGCCTATGTGACATGTGTAGCGAAAGAAAGCAATGTCAGAGGCTATGCTTTCCAGAGGGATCATGCAAAGAGGGCTGTGGACAAAATGGTGTCACTGGTGAAGAGCTTGGATGTTCCTTACAAAGAATGCCACTTCAAATATCTTGCTGGTCCTGCTTGGCAGAATCTTGTCCAGAAATGGGAACGACTAAACCTTGTCAGAATTAAAGTCATGAAAGGTGATAAAAACATCAGAATATTTACAGTTACATCATCACCATCAGATGTTGTCCTAGACATTAAAAGAGAACTGGACAAGTTCAGTGATGTCACTGGGAAACCGATCTCTGTGGATGGAGGCAAGGGGATGATGTTCCGCTACTGTCTGCAGGATAGGTTGAAGCAGATGGAGAGCGATGTCAGGTAAGTGATTGTCGTGACATCATGGATCATCCCAAGATTATTTGCATATTGCAGAGTTATCTGCCCTTGTAGGTAGGTATTTACGAGCGTAACTTCATACTTTTCAGAGAAACATCACACATTGATACCTTCACACAAGGGAGGTAACTTTGTGAGATGCAAAGACGGAATAGAGGCACTAAACAACAACCTGACAGATGTATGGATGACATTCTAGATCATAGAAATTACAGCACATGCTCATGTCTTGGGTTCAATGCAATGATAAGCTGGTATAATGGCAAATCGTAAAAGTTTTTCGTACAATTAGCTACATGTACTGTAGCTTAATTTGAAGAAATATTTTGTAAATTATAGCTGCAATGACAAGCTAGTTATAGTGCTTCAAGTTAAGTTAATGATAAATTGATAATTTGAAGTTTTATTAGAAGATATGGCAGTATGGATTTTGAAGGCTGTGGATTGTGCTACTTTTGAACAAGTTCTTCATACCAATAGCCACTGCAGCTTAATTTGAAGAATTATATGTACTTTGTAGCTGCAGTGACAAGCTAGTTTTTTTAGGTAATATGGCATTATGGATTTTGAAGGTTGTTGATTGTGCTACTTTTGGATAAATCATATAAAAAAGATGTGTAATTCTGATTCAGAGGAATGCTTTTAATTAATTAATTTTTTTTAATTTTTAGACATGATGGTGGTCAGTTGGATCATGAGTACAAGGGGGGCATTTATCTAGTCACAGTACAAGGCAGTCCTAGCCTTGTAAAGAAAACAGAAGGTCAGGTACAAAGCCTTACAAACAGTATTTGGGAAGGCAGTGTGGATCTTAGCAGACTAGAGGGAAAAGCAAGACCACTCACAGGTGATGAAATAATTTTATTTTTACCCCAACTCTAAATTTATTAACTAATGCAGATAAAAATTATTAAGCACATGCATCTGGCTAATCTCTGTAACTGCCAAGTAATGCTCATCTCACTCATACCTTGTCAGTATTTATATCTCTTTATACTTTATGCGAGATCAAACATCCAAGATGGTGACCATCGTTCCTCCATTGGTGTAGACTTCAGATGAATCCAGAGGCAGACATTTTGTAGCATTTTAATTTTGTCGTTGTTATCATTTTGATGACGAGACAAGGTGTGAGACACAATGTAACTCAGATAGATCAGTAGGAAAGCATTTAGCGTTATCTGGAATTTTAATGTTTGTTCCATCTCAAGTTCTGTTCCATTCTATCAAGATTACATTTTGAGGTGGGAGAGGTGGAGTGAGCATTTTTGTCTTAAACCTTTCTAGTTTCGTTGTCATAATAGTACTGGTTTTTTATAGCGGATGAGAAGGCAGTAATGATAGAGGGCATTTCATCAAGGAAGGGTAAAGACTTCCTAAAACAATTCAGCATTAGACATTCCTGTGTCATTCTATTCAACCCCATTTCTGGAACCAGACAGGGCCCCAGGTAAGATCTAGTGGTTGATATGAATTCATTTTTGTTCTAACTAAAGGAAGGCAGAAAATGTGGTTCTTCTAAGTTCCTATTTCATTTGTTATCCCCAGTACACCGTGTATATGGTTATATTATACAAAGTGATGAACATTTATTTACTTGTACCTCTAGAAATACAAAGTACGTTTATATATAACGGTATGCCAAAAATAAATGTACGATAAAGTATATTCAACACAAGTTAAAGGTTAATAGCATATGACGTTTCTCATTTATCAAATTGATATTTAATTTAAATGTTAATTTCAAAGTCAGTTTTACTTAATTAGTAATGTTCTTTTCATATCTTAATATTTATTAATATTTAATAATCAAGTGATTGAACTAATGCATTAATATAATAGAAGACTTGAATCACTCCTAAAGTTCAAAGGCCAAACAAATTCTGTCGAACAAACATATACAGCCATTATTATGTGATGTCACTTGTTCCCCACTTTCAAATTATTAATGAGGAAGCATGCAAAGGTTCATAAATAATAATCTCTATAATATCTAAATCATCACATTGTTTATTTTCTCTTGATAAGTTCAATGTTTTCAAAATTTTCAACCTTATATACATGTGGTTTACATTGATATGCTGTATATATATGTCCTGATAGAAAATATCAGCTGTGTTTCTATATTGAAATTATTATGATTTAATTTTTCAAATTTAGGTATGAAGAGCCTAGAGGTATGGCACGCTCAGCTTCCATGCCAGTCCTAGATCCTTCTAACACTCCACGTAACAAACATTCCGCCACAGGAAGGACAGGTCAGCCACGAGGTCAACATACCCCACACCAGCCCAGACATCAGACTAGAGAGTCCAAAGGGCAAGGAGGCAGAGACAGCCATGGTCGTAGAGATTCTGAGGATATTTCTATACCAAGAAAGCCTGCACGATATCCCAGACTGACAAAGTCTATACAAGTCGGAAGATGTACAATCACAGTTAAGAAGGGAAGCATCACAGAAGAAGGGGTTTGTTTATGTTTAAAAATGTTTTTTATCAAATGTTGTATCGGTCCAATTTTAAACCTTGCAATTGATGATAAACTTAAAACTTATTACCGGTAACCTTTCCTCTATCCATTGTAGGCTTGCATGCTGGTTAGTGTATTAGGAGAATCCAGGAATTTAACAGAAAGCTTCATTTCCAAAAAGTTCCTACAACTTGGAGGTCCACAGTTAGAGAAGGTAATTATCATATACATGTAATGATGAAGAAATTATTTGCAGAATAAAATATTAAACTCATTCAATATATATATGTTCATTTTCAAATCTGGTATTAATGTTTAATAATGAAACAATAAAATTCTTTCATTGCGCAATTATAACACCGGAATTATTTATTAAAGATATTTTAAATCTTAAATTTTCAACTTATATTGGGCAGGAATTATCATTTGTTATACAATTACATGTATTGTATAAAAAATTTGTTATATGTTTTAAAAAATTTTGAATAACTTGCATAACATAACATGATTTATAAATAAGATGAAAAAATGATATATATTAACTCTGCATATATAGGTGAAAACAGCTTTTTATGAAGTTGAACTTCAAATTTTGAGAAAAAAAATTGATATCCATAATCCCGCTATTGTGTTATGGAAAACATTAGAATTTTATATGATACATTGTCACATTTGTATCTTTTTAGTGCGAGTGTACTACTATTGTCAGAAGTCAGTGTCTTATAGCGTTTAATAGATTTCACCATGATTAAGTGACACCAAACTTTTAAAAACATATATTAAGACATACTTGTCAGCGATAATCTACTATAAATTAACAACAGTGAAATTTCACAGTGCTAAACGCATTTGTTTTGTGTAAACTTCAAGCGGTGTATCATACAAACTCTTGCATCGTTCACGATATTCTAAGCATCTGATCGACTTTGGAAACTTCTGAAACAATACAATGCAATTCAGGTTTAGAAAGTCAATAAAAGAAAGTGACGAAACAGATTACTTTTAGTACCGGCCACATATTTAATTTATCATCCTAGGTCCTCGGTGTACATTGCACCATCGCTTACTAAACCCTCTGACCATGCATAGACCGCATTTGCTGCAGTTCTAATTAATATTTATAAAATTACACAGCTTAATTTGCGTGAGAGAAACAGAATAAAAAAACCACATTATAAAATATCAGTCTGAGTGTCTGAGCTCTAGATCTAATGTACCCAAGAAAGGCGTTCAAGTATGACACAGGTAAGTCAACATGCACACGTGCACAGAGACTGGACGGTGTTCTAGCTGACGACTATTTTGAACAGCGAAACAAGTTTATCATATCAATATCAATATGATAATAAACACACTTTTATGTAACAAAAAACTTCCAACTAATTTCACATTTAAAGTTCTGATGAAGTTAAGGAAAGTATTTATTACAATGCACCAAGGGTGTAAACCATCACCTTGCAATAGTCCCAATGATAATGAGCGAAAGTGCTACGTACACCTGTTGCAGAGGATGATTTCATAGAGGAAATTAAGGTTAGGAAATGTTTAGCGAGCACTTTATGTCTAACAGACATATTTCTAGTTTATTCTTTAAATGAAATATTTGTTGACTTTAATTTGTAGTCCTTCAGAAAGGCTGATGACGGAAGAAGTGTAGTTTTCACCCAAAGTTCTGGAGCTCTTCTGTGTCAACATGTCTGTCACATGGTACTGCGTCGGTGGCGTGTCGATCAGAAACCTAGGGTAGATAACTCTTTCCTCCTTATTTTGTTCTTAATTAACAATTTAAATGATTAATTAACTAAGCTAAATATCAACGAAAAATCTGATCAAGTTTTTTTATTAGTGTATATAGGCATCTCAAAATATTTTAAGTCTACAACAAAATCGAAAGTATATACCTAGTAAGAGAATGTTAATTTTTCTTAATATTTAATATCTATCACATAATCTGCCTGATATTCAGTGATTTTGCCTGTGTAATATGTTAGCATATGTCAGTAATGTTATATGACTTAGAGCAATTTTCATTGACTGGAAATTCATTGTGATGTACGTCATGACAGAAACAATAAAATGATGTGACACTTCATTCAAGAATTCAAGGATGAATGGCGGCATCCACTGAACACATGTTGACGTGAGATTCTTTGAAATGTATGTTGTTGTAGTTGTGTGATAAAAAGTTAACAAAGTTAATTTAAGATCCTATATATATGCTTCTATTTTATAACTTCCAGCTGCAGAATGAGATACAATCAACACTACAAGAGATTTTTGCTGAGGCAAGAAAACTCAGAGCTGCAACGATCGCCTTCCCTGCTGTTGGAACAGGGAGACTCCTGGAGTATCCTGCATCATTCATTGCGGAGTGTTTGGTGACGGCGGCTGTTACAGCTTGTAAACAGGGCACCAGTCTGACAGTAAGGAATTTTGGGTTGTAGTTGTTACGATATATAACATAAGTTGATGATAAATCTTCATTTGGATTGCGTATATCATGGTAGTATGAATGCAGTTGGCAACAAATATATATTCTATCAGAGCTCCATAAATGAACATGTTCCTTGCCATTTCAATTCATACTACCATATATATACATGTATAAGCAGTCAAAATGAGGATCAATTCTCCACTTACATCCTTTTTATAATTTTAGACAGATCAAAGCTGGTAACTACATGTATGTACATGTATGGTTGCCGTGGTTGATAGCTAGGCTATAAATAAATAGCGTTCAATGAAGCTAAATGCATATGCCATAATCAGACATTACAAAAACAAAGAAGAGAAAGACGTAAAAATATATGATTGTATTGGTACCTATTTGTGGGCTGGAGATTACATTTCATTTTCTGGGTAGAAACATTTTTAGCTATATTTGACTAAATACATACTCATGTAACATTATAGCTAACAATTTACAGTACTGACATGTTGAAAAAAAGGTGAAGTTGATTTTGACTATTTGATTTCAAAATCATTTATAGAGGCTTCAAAGCACCAATGGAAGATTCTACATAGCAAACATTTAATTGGATACAGTACCATAGTACCCTATTATCCTTCCACCATAATATTGGGGGTATGTTTAATGAGTATGTTGTCACCACTTCCCAGCTATTGGGTCCTGTCCTGTTTTGTCCCTGATTCCTAGCTCTCAAACGTCCCCATGGAATATATGGAAGCAGAACCATTTAATGTTTATAATTACCACTATGCATTCCTAATTTCATCGAAATCAGAGCTTAGGAACAGGCTATATTTCATGAGTTAGACTTGTAGATGTAACCCTATTTTCACAAGAGGAAAGGTAGAGTCCCTGGAGAAAAATCACAGGTGGTCAGCCTATAGGCTGTACAATATTTGCTCTAATACATTGTAGCCTCAACTTCTCATCCTCTTTAGAGAGTTTAAGGAAGAATTTCAGATGTCTAAATGACTAAAACATTTTTTCTTTATTTTTTTTTTAGAATGTGGTGTTTGTTATTTATGATGAACAACATCTTGATGTTTTCCTCAAGCAGCTGGAATGGGAGGAAGGTCAAAGTAGCACCTTACAACAACATCAGGCTCAGGGTATGTATATAGGCAAATATGTATTAGTTCTGTGTCATCGAAAACACTTTACTAGTCTTGTGATATCTTTCTTCGAACCACAAACCTCACTATTCCGTCTTTGCAAAATTTTTATATTACATAGTTAGCTCCTTTGCAGGTTCCTGGTGTCCATTTTGACATCATTATTTTGTGGTCGCAATTTATGTAATGTTCTCCAAAAAGCATATGACATTACGCTCACAAACACATGACATCACAATCAATACCTATCCCCAAGGGCAGATAACTCTTGTGATTTACAAAATTGATACAGAATACACTTTTTGCATTTTTGTTCCACCAATCATATCCATAGGTCTAATGACCTGACTACAGCTTGACATACTTTCTTTGTTATTAAAGGATTTGTGCAGTCAAAAATGATAATTTCAGTTTATGCTGGAAATGGCTTTATTAGCACGTGTAGAAACCTCTCCGTACCGCACGCGACCGGAATAACCCGTAAGCCGTCGATATCAGGTCAAATTTTCTGACCACCTGATTTTGCATATTTTCTAGCTCTAAGCCGTATGACATCATAATAGTCCGTGGCTTATAGCTGTACTACATATGTATAACTGATGTGCTATCACTTATATCGACGGTCACAGGAAAAGCCGATCAACGATTTTTTATGATTACTTTTGAGTGAAGTTAATCTTACAATAACTTTGACTTGAATGTAAATAACTAAAGGAGTAAAATTTGATGTTTCAAATACTCTAATTTATGCTCTAATAGCAGGTATCTTTGTGTAATTATGAAAGAATATCCGCACAGAAATAATAGTTTCGGATTTTTTTTTGTCGAGGAGCTCAGCAACGAATAAGCTTTAATTAGGTAATATTTTCCTGTAGTCTGTATCTTTGATACATTATGAATTGCAAAGTTTGTGACTGTAAAATGAAATTTTACGTAACAAGTAAAGAAATCCTTGATTAAAGCATCGAGGATATGATGCTTGACGTACATACACACCGCTGATTGATCATTACAAACATTGTGTTGTGTATTGCTAACCAAATAAATTGAGACACATTTATTACAATACCGTAATACGTTTCAACATGTGGTAAAAAGAATTTATTTTTGATATTATAAAAGATCAAGATATTGAAATATTAAGCAAAACAAACTTTTTTTTTTAAGATAGTGCAGTCGCGTTCAATTTTTAATCGATATACGTATAGTTACACCGATATAGATATATAATTAGCCATGCCTTTGGTTTGATGGTTATGTAATACCTGGACCAGGATGTTGTTTACCTGTACACAACGCCATTCATCGAACTCACCTGTAATTACCTTGCCGCGGGCAATTTGCTATTCGTTGGACTATATCGGGTATTTGGTATTGTCTTACTGTCAATCAGGCTAGGACATCCGTTAATTGGATTGTGATTTGAATTATAGAAACCCCGTACATCTATGCTCTTGGTATTTTATTATAACCTCCATTTTTAAAATGAAAATGTAAAAGCAAATGCAAATAAAATATCCCTGATCATACCTAGGAATATATATTACACATATATATATATATGTCGTTCACAGATAAAATAATAATGGAAGCTGACTTATTTAGAAACAAAAATGGTTCTAAGAACTTAATTGCAACTAAAGGTACTGGTTTAACCTTAAAAATAATTCCAGCCAAGTACTGTAGTAACGGAATCGTGGCATAGCAATGTTCTGTAATTTCTAAGGTATAAGTAAGAATTCTAAGCATGTATTTTCACCGTTTCGAATCTACATGTATAGTCATACAAGAAGGGTTACAGCATTACCACACTAAGTATACTTATTTAAATATCACTAAGTATGTTCATATATCACACTATTTAAGTATCGGTATGATATACAAAAGGATCGACAATGAATAGGCTATTTTAAGGATAAGTATAATTTTTAAATAATGTTTTTTAGCTCACCTGGCCCGAAGGTGAGCTTATGTCATGGCGCGGCGTCCGTCGTCCGTCCGTCGTCCGTCCGTCCGTCCGTCCGTCAACATTTCCTTTAAATCGCTACTAGTCATAGAGTTCTGCATGGATTGTAACCGAATTTGGCCAAAAGCATCCTTGGGGGAGGGGGAACAGAACTTGTATAAATTTTGGCTCTGACCCCCCGGGGGCAGGAGGGGCGGGGCCCAATAGGGGAAATAGAGGTAAATTCTTTAAATCGCTACTTGTCCTAGAGTTCTGCATGGATTGTAACCAAAATTAGCCACAAACATCCTTGGGGGAGGGGGAACAGAACTTGTATAAATTTTGGCTCTGGTCCCACGGGGGCAGGAGATGCGGGGCCCATTAGGGGAAATAAAGGTAAATCCTTTAAATCGCTACTAGTCATAGAGTTCTACATGGATTGTAACCAAATTTGGCCACAAACATCGTTCGGGGAAGGGGAACAGAACTTGTATAAATTTTGGCTCTGGCCCCCCGGGGCTGGAGGGGTGGGGCCCAATAGGGGAATTATAGTTAATCCTATAAATCGGTACTTGTCCTAGAGTTCTGCATGGATTGTAACCAAATTTGGTCATAAACATCCTTGTGGGTAGGAGAACAGAACCAGGAGGGGGGGGCAATAGGGGAAATAGAGGTAAATTCTATAAATCACTTCTTGTCCTCGAGTTCTGCATGGATTGTGACCAAATTTGGCCATAAACATCCTTGGGGGAAGGAGAACAGAACTTTTGCTCTGACCCCCTGGGGGCAGGAGGGATGGGGCCCAATAGGGGACTTATAGGTTAATATTAAAATTCCTTCAGAAAAGAAACGATGAACCTGTATTCAGAACATTACTTAGCATTACAAACCAGGTGAGCGATACAGGCCCTTTGGGCCTCTTTTTTTTTAATCTACACTTATACTGTAAATATAAAACCTATATCAGAAATATCATTGATGCATTTCTGCTTTTTAGTAAACGTTATGGATAAAGTTTCAAAGGCAACAATATAGATATACATATTATTTTCGGTATAAGATAGGTACTGTTACTCCAATATCACATAACTGGCAACCGTTCACATTTTATTTTTACTCAAAAACTGTGCCGTTTTTGCATCGTTATGGCAGAAGTTTGAAATAAAAACATGCATTATAGATATATTCATGCTTATTTTTGTGATTTTACTCGTAAAAAGATAGTGTTACATTATACTGTTTTTTATTACACAGAAATTTACATAATATTCTATCTAGATATCATTCCAGACTGATCCGAACATCATTTTGATATTGCTATCAAATTGGACTGATTATCTAATCTAAAGTTAGATATATACTTGTTTGAATGTTTGAAATGGTGTAAATGGAATGTTTTGAAACTGAAAATATATACATCATAATTTTAAAAAAGCTAGAATAACCATTTACTCGGAAAACTCAAATTGTAGATCTAACGTATACGCATACATGTATGTGTTGTATAGATGTATAGTACTACTAGTCTTACCTTGTGTAGCTGCAGACTACTCAGACATCACAAGACCACGTGACCGCCTAGCTCATTATCTCTGAACCGTAGTCGACACTACCCGTAAATCACGACCAAAACCAACCGATAGCGCTAAAAGCTAGACGAATTGTTGGGTGGGACTTGATTTTTCATTCATCCAAAGCAATATCCTAACGTATTATAAAAAAAAAAATTTGGCTGCACAAAACCTTTAAAGGCCCACTACCTTTCCGGAGCAAAATTTAAAGGTTTCTAAAAACATTAATTACAAAAGAAAATATATATCGATGGTCTAAGATGAGGTTACAACATGAAGTTTATGCAAGATGTCCTGTGTAATATACCTGATAACAGTTGGGTTTCATTTCGCTGTTTTGGCTTCTGGCGCAGTGATGATCAACTACCGCACGGTATTTAGGACGATGGCGGGAAACATAAGAAGACCCGCATTATGAAAATTAACATTTTATCTATCTAAATTAAAATGTTCAGAAGGTAATGATAAGTGTAGCATTACCGGTAAGTTGATAACTTTTGCAACTTTTTAAAACTATCAATCTCGTTTTACATTTCCATTTTAAAAATTAAAAGCTGTTTCGGAAAGGTAGTGGGCCTTTAACGAAGTGTTAAAGGGACAATTCAGTCTAATAGTCCAGTCAAACTAGGTTTCAACGTCAAACTAATTGCAACAGAAATTATTTTTGTTGGAATGTTTTTAGATTTCGACTATAAGTAACTGGTAAAAATTCCCAAAAAATCCCATAAGGGGAAAGTGGTTAATTTTACCTATTTATAAAGCCATCTACACCGCCGGTAAATGTGTCCCGTATGGGCCGCCGTAGATCGGAAGAGTTCCACAAAGGAGGCGGAAAAGAGCTACAATGTTGGCATGAGTGGACAATTCACATAAACAAAAGCGCTGATTATTGACAATCGTGCATCATTGGCAGGTTTTATGATAGTGTGAGCTAAGTTCATGATTATTTTAAGTAGTATTATACATAGTACCATGTACTTCACAGATGTCTATAAGTGTTGAAATGGTTAGCGATCGGTGACGGTAACCTACCCGACGGAAGTACAATTTGACGACGACATAATATTGTATTTATGTTAAATAAAACATATCTGAATTTTGATATTTTGTCAGTGTATGCTTTAATTTATCTTTAATGAGTAATGGTTCTGTCATTACGATGTATTTAAGTTTTAAAAGTTTGCCAGTTTTGATAACCCTGTTTCATTGACGAAAAAAGTATGGAAGCCTGTTTGTACTAGCGCGATATTGATCAAAATTTTCATTTTACACATACATTTTGTATTTCCGATAAATTCAATATTTAATATTATTCCGAAAGAGTGGTTTGGATTTTTGTGGCCTCATTGTTGTTTTTGGTTTTAACTGTGTATTCTATATGTACTATTTTCTTTTATTTTTGTAATTATTTTACTTTATTGCCATTTTATTTCTTAATACATGTACGTGTCATAGCTCTACATATAACAGATACTAATGGTCAGTTAGTTCCATGTATTTTTTTATCTGGGGCCAGTTGTTCAAAGGTCTATTAAAAGTTAATCGAGGATTAAACCTTCATTAAACGTCATTAACTTGATGACGTCATTTCCAGAAAATATGATGTTGCACAAACGTCCATTAAAGTTAACGGAATATAAAAGCTCTAATAAAGCTTTATCAAATCTGCGATATTTAATGGACCTACGGGGCTCCTTTAACCACAATTAAATGTTAATTTGTATGGTAAAACTTTTGTATAAACTCTTTAGGCAGATTTCGGTTACCAAATTGACAGAGCATTTTATATATTTGAGGAAATATATAGAAATGAAACTGGAAGAAGCAGAATTAAAAGTGAACTTGCCGGGTTGGGGATGTACATGATGTACATACATGTATATGATAATCAACTTCTACATGTTCTTTATGGATACATATTGAAAAATTACTTTACAGTGGAAAACTAGTCATCATGTTATAGACTTTTACACCTTCTTTATTAATAACAGAACAATATCAAGCAAATAAAATAAATATTTTAACAAACAAATGTCAAAGGGCATATAGATGTAGCTCTGAATAAGTGTAAATACACACAGTGATGAATAAGTCAATATACAGTAAAACTTCCTTAAGAAGAATTTGCTTGATACGCATTTTTATTTATTACGAAGTAAATTCAAATCTGGGTTTATGGCTCCTCTTTATTTATTACTTCTTTGAGAAACGTATAGCGGATTTCCTTATAACGAATTATCTTTTGATAGGAGTGATTTCGTGGTCCCTTCAAGAAAATGTTTGCTCTATAACAATTTTTTTTCTTCCAGAAAGTGTTGGATGTAGCCTTGTTTTAAAGTGAAACTTGGGGTTTAAAAAGGGAATTAATTTATAGAAAATCAAATACGATCAAACAAGTGTACAATTAATTGTTGATAATGGAAAAATCTGTCAAAGAGACATTGTTGCTGACTTCGGAATTTGTGAGTTAGCTTGATAACTATGTTGATTCGGGTTGCAATCGGCCTATGACTTTAAAGATGCTCCACCGCCGACAGAGCATGAATGATATTTATTATTTGAACAATAATTGCTGTTTAATCGTGTATAAATGTGCCTAATTAACACAAAAAATAATATAAAATAATTTATTTCGCCGTTGGTGCATGCGCAATCATTACTTCATTCCATATAGGATAAAGTGCTACGGAATTTTTTGGGATGCAATTATATTATTTTTCATCTTTTTAACTTGAAGTAAAATTAGAATTCAAACTTTTCAATGGTAGTAATGGTGTAAAGTAAGTAACTTTTTGTAACTGAAGAAATATACTAGATCGTCTGCTCCCGTTTTGGATAGTGAAAAAATACCATTTGTCAGCGGTGGAGCATCTTTAATTAACTTATAGTTTCAGAAACTCTATATCAAATTTCTGTTGTAACGAATTATTTCCTCTGGTCCCAAGTCTGATTGTAATTTAGATTTGATTAAAGTTTATTTTAAAGTATAGATGAAAATTGAACTTTTGAGCTTTTCTACACACATGTACATATGGAAGTAAAGTATAATGTAACCAGTGGGTTCCCGCCAAAAATATAAACTGTTCTTATTTTTTTAGAATATACTTTATACAACGTCAACGTAATGTTGTAGACCACAACCAATCCCCATGACACAAACCATAATATACATGCATATATGAGGCTGTATTATTTGAAGGTAAGCTATTGGTACAAGGACAATACTGCACATCACTCCGCTAATTACATTTTAAACAATTTGACGTCATATATAGGTTCCGCTTCTTAATCATTTTAGTTCTTTATATACATGCTGTATTCGCCGTAATTGGCGCCCCTCCCCTCTTCTGGAGGAATTGATTTGTTTGTCTGTTTGTTTGTTTTGTTGATTAAATTAACGTCCTATTAACAGCTAAGATCATGTAGGGATGACCTCCCATGTATGCTGTGTGTTGTGTGTATGAAGAGCGTGGTGGCAGCTTTGGGAGACTGTTGTATATTCGTGTTGTATAGTGGAAGTCTTGGCCTTTTTATAGTGCTATATCACTGAAGCATTCCGCCGAAGACATACTGACGGGTTAACCGTCGTCCCACTCCCTTAATGCTGAAGTTAATATAAATGCCCCAATCATCCGATGAATTTAACGATGTGATTTGTGGTTTGAACGATCCGAAAAACAATTCCGGACGCTTGAACGCAGTTCACTGTACAACTGTGTGATGCTTACAGGCATCGTATTCCATGAACTTGGTGAGACTTCCACATGTGAATCATTACGTGCTAATTGCGTAATCAAAGGAAAGAAGGCGTATGTATGTTTACTGTGACAGATTAATGTGCCATGAGTGTGGAAAGAGTAAAAATGGGCGCTAATTACGGTGGATATGGTAATTAATAATAAATATTCTGCAGTTGATGTTCATTTTATGTGATTTTAGTTATCACGCCACTGAGGTCAATTATATAACCAATGACAACACAAAGAATGTTCGAAGTTTATGTGCGAAAGGCTGGGAAGATACAACCTTGTATTAGACTACATTCATCAAGAAATGCCTTTGGCAAAGTTTGTTTGTTTGTTTGTTTGATTAATTAACGTCCTATTAACAGCTATGGTATAAAATATAGCAATGTCATTATGTAATTTAACTTTTTGGTCCATTGAGCCTTTTGAAATTATCAAATCCAGCATTTCCCCTTTAAGTCATTGCCATATACACAATTATAAACCAAAATTATTGCAGAAATAAATGTCAGTTTCTGACATATGACAGTATTACAACACTTGCACCAAAAACCTTAACCTGCTACTTCGGCCATTTGGCCTCTTGAAATTCTCCAAATCCAGCATTGTCCTTCTTAAATGCTTGTCCTATACTTATCATAACAATTGTAATCCAAGTATATTATAGAAATTAATGTCAGTTGTTAAAATAGCAGTATATATTACAACACACAACCAAAACCTTAACATGGGATTTCTAACACCGAACCGACACTGACACCAAAGTGATTCCGTAAGCTCGAGTAGCGAGCTAACAATGTAATGGGACATTATATAGTTGCCATGGTTATATTTTGTAGTGTGTATGAATTTATTTTTAACTTGTGGAAAGATGAAAATGGTATAAGTGATATAAATGCATTATAACCTACCAGAGAGTAACTCTGAAAAGCACTGCTGGTTTTTCATCATTTTTTCACCAATTCGTCAGTTTTGACCTTTATTTGACCTTCATAATAGAATGATTTTTACAGAAACAAATATCATAACAAAGTTTAAATCTATCTTTATTGTAATGTTGCAAGTATATACTGTGTACAATAATACTTTCCAAGAAAGAACAATTTTATTACCCTACCCCCTTAACCTACAGTGCTTATCTGCGAGGCTATATAGGTCTTAGGAAAGCTGATATTTTTTCATTTTCCCCTTTTGGGATTATTTGGGATTTTAATCATCATTTACTACATATCAAGGGAGTAAGAAAAATGCATAGTTGCTTCTGTTGCAATTAGTTTGAGGTTCAGCTATTTTTATGGCTAGATTGACTGGTCTATAAGAGAACATTAAAATTTGTACATATATCGGAAAAAACCCAGTTCTAATGGAAATTAGATCAGTCAGTTTTACTGTGATATGCCAGAAAAGCCCATAGTGGTGAAATGCGTGTGAAATGTTCAAACTCGCTCGCTGTCGGCCATTACACATTGTGGTGGAACATCTTGTATGCCGAAACCTGTCCCTTGCTCGTAGAATAATGCTACTTTTGTCTAGAACTGCTCAAATCGCTCTGACAGTGGTGTGTTTACCTTATAAGGTTAATTGTCTTGCCTAAAAAATCATTTTATCACCTTCACAATGGTTATGTAGTTCATTTGTTTAACATGTGTGACTTTAGCTAGGATATGGGTACAGCATACATGTTGTACCTGCTTTATCGTATTGATCAACGATTTGTAATTATAACGGTATCAATTAAAATACTAAACAATGACGTGGAATTTGTCAATATTTTATGTTATATGTTTCATAAGAAATGTAGAACAATACATTTATGCCATATTTTGCTTCTTGTCTATGTAAAAATATTAGCCTGAGTGAATTGTCCCTTTAAATTCTTTAATTTTCCAAACTTTTTTTATTTTGAATTCACAACAGTTCTTAATACTAGTATGTAGACTATTGACTGGTCTAAGTTAGCCACCAGTAACTAAATACAAATGTAATTGAGCTACCTGGAGTTGTTGTGATAAAATTCGTGGTTGATTGATTGATTGATGGGGCTTAATTAACATCCTTGTTCCGGTTACAGTGTAACAGTCTAACCGAGCCTAGGACACTAAAATTCTTCAAATTGAAATACTTCATAATCCACTGATCTTAAATACAGGAATTGCCACTATCTAAATGCAAATATATTTTGCTTTTAGGCACAATTTAATTTACAAAATTGTTTTTAATATTATATATTTTAGCTCCTGTCAATTCCTCTGGCTTTGGGAGACAGGAAGGAGCAAATGCTGCAACACCTTCAAGGTCAAGGTCAGACATGATATTACCTGGCAGTATGACCTTGTTCTGTATGTCAAAGGTCAAAGGAGAAGACGTGCGTAGCACTCTCTCATCAGAGTTGAGGAAAAAGTTTCTTGCAAAAGAAAAAATACAACTTCACTCTGACAGAGTAGATAAAAAGAGTATTCATCAGCTTTGCTCTGGGAAGTCAGTGAAAGTTAAGATCGAGACAGGTAATTGAATAATGTAATATTAGATTTACTACCCGTACATAAGAAAATTATCAAAAATGTAATTGTTTCTTTTAAATTTGTGTTTTTCATCTGATAATTTAAATCACAATAGGAACTACACCATGTTGAAAAAAAAAATCAATTCAATTACAAGATCAAATTTTAAGAAAATGGAAGCTATCAATAATCATAACTTTCAAATAGATTTGTTTGAACACCAGTATGTAAAACTTTAAAACCTGTTGTCTATTGGATTGTTATGTTTATTTTGATAAGCCCATAGATTTATGCTCCTTCAATAACATAATAACTACATGTTTGAGTGTCATGTACATTAAAACCTGTAAAGATCACCAAAGTGACATGGGTCTCTATAGTCAAGTGGTCGTTATACACAGGTTACACTGTGTTGTAAATGGGCATTTGAAGACCTTAGATAGTGGTCTTAATAAGCAGGTGATCTTTATACAGAGGTGGTTGCTTGGGAGGTTTGACTGTATATTGAACATGTATTAAGTTACAATATACCCATGGAATGTACAGTCCTGCTTCTTTATGTCCTAGCAGATCCCATCAAGTTGCACTTGTCTATAAATTCATATTCTAAGGCAGTATCATTCACAACTAATACATGGTAAACTTGTTTTCTTTGGTTGTCTACCACAACAAAATTAAAGCTATAAGAACATCAGAAATACAAAGAAACCAAGGTATGAGTTACACCATTATAATAAGGCTTACATTTTTCATTTGAATTGTTTTATCAGACAAAAAGAAGATCACAGTTTTTGGCGAGAAGGATGCTGTCGATTCAGTTACAAAGAATGTGTATAAAACTCTCCATGAATCTATGGCAGACCAAGCTCCTAAGAAATACACTCCTCCTTCTAAGGAAAAACATGGAACGCCACATTACTGGGTGGAGCTGTATGAGAATCCCCCAGTTCCTCAGTACTGGGACCATTTCAAGAATGGTTATGGTCTAATGGACTATTTAAGAAAGGTTTTTAAACGACCAAACAGGACAGAAATTATTCCTGTGGACCGTACAACGTTTGGACATGTCAAGACATTAGTGGAAAAATCGTTTGACCCTAAATTGGTCGGAAAGGGACATGATGCACAAGGACTTTCTCACTCTCAGATAGTGGTGAGGAAGGTGGAAAGAATCGAGAACTATTCTCTGTATGAAGACTACTCCCTTGCGAGAAGAAAGTTCTTCCAGCGTAAAGGAAAAGGAAAGATTAAGTGCCCGCCCCTCGAGTCTTTACCGATACAGAACAAAGGACCCATCAGAACCACTAAATACATCAACAGTCATTTGTTGACTGACATGTTCAAAGACATCAATGAGCATTACTTCTTCCATGGAACGGATGAGGAACGGATCAAAAGAATTGCGGAGAATGGATTGGATCCTCGCTATGGAGGGGATGGGATGTTTGGAAAGGGTATCTATGGGGCAGAATGTTCCACCAAGGCTGACCAATATGCTGGTAGGGTTTTAATGTACTTAGTATTTGTTTTGGTGGCCTACTCCTAAACATGTATGAGGCCTTATTCCACCCTTGGTTGGATATGCGACACGAAACGTATAATGACAATAGGCTTACTTTATTCTGATTGTTTTGCATACATTTTTAGATAAATCCTAATTTTCATAAAATCTCAATATTCCTATTCAAAGTAAGAATGGCAGTCTACACAAATGAAAATGCTATGAATGTTTTAATAAATGTATTAATAACAGCTTCTTAAGGACTAAAAATTGCAAATATGTGTATTTATGATACATAAATAAAAAAAAAAAAAAGGTAGGTGCCAACATAGAAAATGCGACTTTTGATATATTTTACATCATTTTGATCAGCTGTTGCCCATCAACAGGAATTATTGGTTGTGCTTGTTTAATAATTAGATTTATTTTCTCATTATATGACATGTGATTGACACTACATATGCGTTCTCATATATGAGGGTTATGCCCCTTAGATGCTATTTCATATTTAATTTACCTGACTTTAATTCTGTAGATAACGTATTTACATGTATGGTGATAGGCTGATAGCATTGTTTAAAAGGCTGTATTTTCTGTCACATGATAACACTGTTTTTGTTTACTCACTAACAGATTCCTCAGCAAATCGGCGTTTGGGAGGCAGCAGGAAGATGATGATGATTCGACTGTTGCTTGGTGACACATACGTAACATCAGCAGCCGAAAATTACAGTCTTCCACCGTGTAAAACATGTAGCAAGTCAAAATGTTTTAGTCATGGTCAAGCATATGACTCTGTGGTAGCGGATGGGAAATGGCTGTTCAGGGAGTTTGTTGTCTATGACAAAAATCAGTGTTACCCTGAGTATATAATTACTTACGATCGACAGTGATATTGCCTGTGATAGACAGTGATGTATGTGTTTGTTTCACATGACATTGTGTACATGTTATACAAGAGAGAGTGATGTGCAATATATGGCTATAGATACTCATTTTTCCACAATGTATACCTTTGAATCTAGATGCCAATCACTCTAAATATTTTAGACTATTTGTTATCATGCTGGGAACCTAACTGTTATCCTAGATGTTATCAATTATTTTTCACTCCATCAGATGTGTTTAGTTATAGAGCCCAGATTATATATCTCCAGTAACCTTTTCTCACTTTTGTTTAAGGATGTATTCTTCTGAGGTTTCAGTCCCGTTGAAGTCTCGTTTTGACAAAGATCAAAGAAGTTATGAGATTTTCAAATACATTTTATCAATATCTGTAGCAAGTTGCCAGTTGCAAATTTTGTCAAAAAATTACAGTTCTAACTTTAGCAGATTTTTTTTTCAGGGATTTTAAGAAATATGGCCCATTTGGCGGCCATTTTGAAATTGTGTTTTTTTTGCTTTGAGTAGAGCCAAAGTTTTACCATTTTTTACTGAAATTGTTTTTACTTAAATCATCACTGCACCAGCATTTTTATAGCTGTATTGAGCTATTTTTTGCTGTAAATCTTCACTTGATTCGTGATAATTAAAATATTGAGCATTAATGTGTGAAATGATTCACTTTTTTCACTTTATTTTTACATTTAATGGTAATTTGAGCACTTTTATTTTTAGCTCACCTGGCCCGAAGGGCCGGTGAGCTTATGTCATGGCGCGGCGTCCGTCGTCCGTCCGTCCGTCCGTCGTCCGTCCGTCCGTCCGTCCGTCAACATTTCCTTTAAATCGCTACTAGTCATAGAGTTCTGCATGGATTGTAACCAAATTTGGCCACAAACATCCTTGGGGGAAGGGGAACAGAACTTGTATAAAGTTTGGCTCTGATACCCCAGGGGCAGGAGGGGTGGGGCCCAATAGGGGATTTAGAGGTTAATATTAAAATTCCTTTAGAAAAGAAACAATGAACCTGTATTCAGAACATTACTTGGCATTACAAACCAGGTGAGCGATACAGGCCCTCTGGGCCTCTTGTTTACTCTAAAATACTGAAAAATAACAAATATTCAAGTGGGGCAAAAAAGTAAGCACGTGGACCCCCCCATTTTTCAGCCTGATTTTGAAAGAACAACCCTTTTCCTATTGATATGCAAAATATAAACAAAAGTTTAATACCAGAACTTTTTCTATAAAGAGTTAGATTTGGCAAAAATGGCTGAAAATGGTGCATTTTGTAGCTCAAAATTAAGGGGTAGGGGTAGCATATGTTGTTATTCTGAGAAAAAATATTAGTCTTATTGATCAAAACTGGTATATTTCAAAAGAAGACTACTGGAAAATCAATTCTACCAACATTAATACATATCAAACACCTCATTAGGAAATTATGGCTTTAATCTCTTGTGTATATGGTCAAAACGGCAAAATTCCCATAAAATCCAATATTTTGTCAACTAGGTAAATTTGAGTAACAGTAGCTCAAAAACGAGCTCACAGACATATGTTTTTTCTTTCATTTTCTTTCATGGTATGAAACCCTCTTTCCAAAAATCTATATGAGAAAAAAGGTTTAATACAAGAAAATTTTGACTTCTCAGAGGAGTACATCCTTAAGATAGAAGAAATATTTTTCACATATACTCTGAAACTAACTACATTTCAACCTGTCATAGCAAGTTCTTCTATATAAAGACCATGCACCAGTCCTGTTTTTGGAGGATCCAAATACTGTATATGTAAATAATTTACTTCTGCTAGAGAGAGATAATTTTTGGGCGAGATTAAAATTCATGAAAATAAATCATCGCAAAGTCTTAAATAGGCTAGTATTTTCAACTACAGGAATAGATCTAGAATAGCTTTTAAACTGAAAAGTGAAAAATCAAATGACATGAAAAAATTTGTTAGGTCATGAAAGCATGAAAGTGATTCGATCACCATGAAAACTGGGTTTTTTACATTTTCCCAATTTTTATATGATTTGACATCACAGTGAATACAAATATTTAGCCATATATGCATAAAAACCTGTCCTCTAAGTGGACATTTAACTGTAGTTCTATAGCTGTTGTAAGATATTCTCCTCTAATTTCTTTCTGAAAATGTAGAAGCATCAGTGCTGTCTTCAAAATAGCCTTTCATTTTCCTATCATTAGCAGTATTAGATGTAACTTGTTTTTCACAAGTCAATTCCCTTAATTGAATGCTGATAATATAATTGTTAACTTACATATATTTCAGCAATAACTTTATCTTATTTAAGTGTATGTGCTTTTCCTGTTAAAATTACTATATGCATTGATGAGATATAGCATTGTGCTACAGTATTTCACGGCAAATAAGACCCCTGGCAGCTGCCATAAACGTCCAAAAGGCTGGCCTAATAGATTGATGTATATAATTAGGCAGGTTATCTGCAAATCTTTAGCAAATTGATGAATGGCTTAATTGCTTTGTACAATAATTTTGTGAAATGCTAGCTAGCCCAAATTTGGTCCTATTAATTATAAACGCCCTTTCCTTTTTTTCAATGTGTTAAGTGCGCTATACACAGTTAATGGGTCAATAATGATATCCAGATTTTGAAAACAACAATTAAACTTAAAATAGATATAAATATTTCAATATTTCCGAGTTCAAATGAAGAGGGTCTCACAAGATGATTTTTCATTTAATGATTATTAGCCATAAGGATTAGTGTATCCATTCATTTTTTTATTTTTCTAAGTTGGAAACAAACTAATAGCCTTCAATGACCTGTTTACAGGTTTAAATTATATAAATGTCTATTTAAAAAAGGTTGTCCCTCTGTTAATTGTTACAGTACATCAGTGAGTGTGTTATGTTAGTGTGATAGATGACGGTGACTAAATGGCAGCTCCGACTGCCTGCCTTATGCTCAGATAGCTGACAAATATTATATGACTCTTTCATTTGTGGATATGAAGGATAGGGATATTCTACCCGAGGGTCACAAAATGTAGTAAAACTCGAGACTTGCCGAGGGTTTTGCAACATTTTGTGATCCCGAATTTGAAGAAATCCACAACTGGAAGTCAATTTTCCATACATGAAAAATTGTGTGATACTTTCAACACAAATTTCATTGTGTACATCTTTTATAGTCAAACCAGTCATTTGTGGAAAAAAAATGTTTAAATTTTACCGAAGAAATAGAGATTTTGTTGATGCCATGACGTCACAAGGCTTTATTGTAATGCATGGGTAGCCATGCAATACAGCCTCAGGCGACATGAGTGTATTGCCCTGGACCAGCCAGTATTACACCTGTATAGGTATGAAAGAAAATAGATATATATACATTGTACATGCATTGAATAGTTACTGTTGTGAAAGTTCCAATAAATATAATAAATAAAATTTTAGGATCTTCTTTGAATATGAACTTCAACCAATATTTAAAATTAAGTGTATAATTAGTCCCTTTTTATATATATACAACAATTAATTTACTTATCCATTTGCATCAAAGTCCAAGAGAAATATTGTAATCATCAAAATACTAGTTAGTGTTACAGTAGCTAAACATTGGCGTTTTACTTTCTGCTGTAAATAATCTAAAATTATTAGAATAATTATGAAAATTAAAGATCGTATTTTAGACCACGTACATGCATATGAACATATATATGGTGGTGATCCTTGATGAATTATTTGTATAAGCTATAGAGGTGTTTGTACAATACTTACTGTATTATGGTGGCAATTCATTTTTTGACTACATGGCTTTCAAGGTATACATACATGTAAATGAACTATGAAATAGAAGACAAAGATAACCAATGGATTATCCATTTACAAGTTGTATATGTATATTTAATATATATACAACAGCACCAAAGAAATTTTCCATGAAGGGACCATATCGGGGTTTTTTTTGTCCTTTTTTTTTTTATTTTTTAATGATTTACTGTACATGTTCAATGTACAGTGTGGATATTTACATTTTATAAATTATGGGTTGATTTTACTTAAACCCAGCTCTCTACCTTAAATGTACATGTATGTTAATTACACATAGGTCTGATGTTGTATGACATGTATATCTCATATATGTAAATAATGATCCATGAACTTCCATTTTGTTGACTGAATTAATGGTACTTTTTGTAAATGATTCATAATGGAAATTAAATGCACTTTACATAATTAAAAACCTTTCTGTGTGTTATTATGAAGATAAAATCTTGTTTTTATTAGGTTTGATCTAGTTTAGCCTTCTGTCCGTTATATAAGCACTGATACATTTGTAAGTCATCAATTTGCATCAAAGATTCTCGCTTCCATTATTCTACTGTCTGTCAAACATAAAATAGAGAACTTGTCTATACCCATAATCAAATTTCAGATTTCTTTGTATAAAACATTTTTAAAAATCCGGATGAAAGCAATGAACCCTGTTGAACCTCAGCACTTTCATATTATATCACTATGATAAATTTTGCATAATTACTTTTTCTTCTTCGAAATTACTTCTCTCATCTGTTATTTCCTTCTATAAAAATAGGAAATGCTTTCAGTTAAAAGAAACTTATTTGTGAATGTGTGGATGAATGTTTATGACACTATCTGTATTGTATATATATGTTTAATTGTTATATAGCATTGCTATAAAATTTCCTTGAAAAAAAAATATATATATAAAAAATAATTGCCTTTTTTTCCTCAAAAAATGAACCGGTATACGTATTATAGACATACGTGTATTTGGAAATCACTATTTCCTGTTTCAGTTTCTTTATTTGCATACTGTTATCTTCTTAATAGAGAGTAACAACTTTCAAGTATCGTAGGAATTGAATATACATATAATAGATATATAATAAACAGGCATTTTATGTACATGTATATGCATCTATAATTCGAGATTTTTATCAAAATACGCCACGTATTTACGTATGTGGATGTTCTCCATTCGTGTGGTACAAAGTCCATTTTGTAAACCGATTGTCTATATTTCGTAAATAAAGTACATGTATTTCCTCGTAAAGGAATCCATCTTGTATATGTACATGTACGTCATACTACTGTGACTGTAGCACGTGCCATATCATGAAGAGGCCAGCAAGAGGAAATTGAAAAATATGCAAAAAAAAAAAAAAAAATAAGAATAGGAAATCACAAAATGATAATTTGCATTAAATCTATGCGTAATCAAAAATATATATGGACATGTACATGTAGATGAAATTGTGTACATACAGCCTAGTATATTGTATATGGTGAGTAGGCGAGTATACTGCTAGATTTGATGCAAAAGACTGTTTACAATTTATTGCTTGAAATAAAAAAAATTAGTGAGCCTCTATATAGATTAGAGATTATACTTTTAGAACTATGACGTAATGATTGACTCGGCTTTCGCAGTCACTTTACATACAGTATCGCCCACATAATGGTCCTTGTACTTATATATTTATTACAAGTGTCAAACAAAACAAAAAATAAACCAATAAAAAACGATAACATACAAGGATGCTAATATTCAAGTAGAATTTTTAGTTTATATATAGATATTTGTGTTTGTGTCCGGACGTGACTCAGATTACGTTACTTCCCACTCGATCGAAATGTTTCCGCGTTTCTCGATTCTCTATAAGTCCTTTTATAAAGTGACATGAATTTATCGAGAACTGTTTAATGTGTTTAGATGATGTGATCAAGATGGCGTTCGCTCTCAGTTCCGACTGTTCCCCTTTGGATATTTATATCAGAGATATTGACACAGATAAGATATTAATTGTTAAGGTATGTTTTCATTCATTATATAATAATTACACATGTATGAAATATAAACCTGCTCCATATTTTTCGCTATAATATTAATTGCTAAGTATGTACATGTATTCATTCTTCAGATCATTACATATATGAAATATAAACCTGCTCCATATTTTTCGCTATAATATAAATTGCTAAGTATGTACATGTATTCATTCTTCAGATCATTACATATATGAAATATAAACCTGCTCCGTATTTTTCGGTATAATATTAACTGCTAAGGTATGTGTTGATTCGTTATATTATTACATGTATGAAATATAAACTCACTCAATATCTTTCGCTAGACCTCCCCTCCTCTCCAATACCCCTTTTGAAATTTATCTATTCGGTGACTTATCTATTCCGTAAACTTATACAGTGTGGTCCGAATGATTTTTATTACATATCATTTAAAAGCATAGGTTCAACGGACAAAAAAGATAGCTTTTAAATCCATTTATATTGTTCATACAAATATATTAGATGGACATGATATTATGTTTCATTTTAATCGTTCCCCCACCCCACCCCGCGTCTCTCTCTACTTCCTTGGGACATTGGCATAGTGCACACGGTTAAACTCTTTGACTATCACCTGTTATCTCAATTAAAGTTCCAAAACCAAACAAACAACTTAAGTTGTTGGGGTTTTTTTTATCTGATGACGCATTTAGCGTTTATCGGGATTTTTTCATGAAAATTTGCTTTTCATGGCATCGAAGCATGGCATAGTCTTAAATGATGATAGAATAAAATACAAATAGAAGAGGCTAAAGTAGAGATAAAAGGCTTTATTAACTAAAACTTCTGATAGCATACGTACAATGTATATGTACAAATTTCCTTAAAATTAGTGATTGGATTTGGTAATTTCTAAAAGCGGCGCAGATATAATATACGTATCAAAATAGTTATCTTTTAAAAATGCGCCGCACGAAATTATACTCAAAATCCCCTTATCTGAGTAGCTAACTTTGTGATGTACCGGAAATCTTTATGCATGGCGTGCATAAGCATATCAGCCACCATAATAAACACAGATCCATCCCGAGAATATGTAGTTCTACTGCGAAACTAATTAAGTGAGAGTGCTTTAAAAGTACTTGGACACCTGTAAATATTCGCCATATTACGTACATAATTATCATGAATACATGCTTACTGTGATGCAAATGTTTTCTGGTTATTACATCTTTAGCGGTTTCTAAATTTCGCGCATTGTCTATAAGGTTATATATAATTCTTCACTTTCGCGACCACAGCAATAGCCCGCTAAACTACGAGCATATCAACCCCTCGAAAATAACCGACTATTATTGTGGTACTATACGAACATGTTTAGTAGAGGTGTAAAGATAGGTTGATGTCTCGATACGATATGTATCGTGATATTTGGTTGCGATACGATACATCACGATACGATATACTTATCTTTACAAATAAACTACAATCTTTCTATTAGCTATATTTAATCAAATATAACATTGAGTATTCATTCAAACCCAAATGTAAAAAATGAAACTTATCGAATTTTAAAACTAATGAATGTATGTATAATAATACTAAGATACTTTCTATGAAAAGTTTTTGAAACTGATCTATCATTTCTTATTATTTGTAGATTAATGATCCTAAACGACTGGTTATTGTAATTGTACTATCATATGAATGTATCGTATCATATCGAAAACAAGATGGATGTATCGCGAAATTGTATTATCAAGAAAATATCGCGATACATCTGTATCGCGATTAATCGTTACACCCTTATTGTTTGGTCGCTTTAGTGGTATAGATGAAAAATAAGTTAAAGCATCGTGAAGAGTATGATGTTTACCACTCTAATCTCAATTGTTTATAAGATGGACAGATTTATATTATCACCTTGCCGAACACCCTCGAATGATTGAAAAACGCACTGCTGACTTAGAACTATCCATCGACCTGTCGTTAAACGATATCATTGTAGTGTACAACAGATAATGTATATATCTGAATCTGATATTACTACATCGATAACATTATCTGGTTTGACCTTTGAACTCGATGTCAATGTCAATTTTGACCTAAATTAAGACGCATAACATCGGTGCAAGATGGGTGATGCTATAGTTTCGTAAATTACACTTTAAATGGTTTATATTTGATGACCCAGGACGTACAAGTAACACAATTGAATGTTACTCTGACATCAAATATTGTGATAAAATTTGATACGCGAATATTTATTACAAAATAAGTTTGCATTCTTCTTGTACATTTTGTCTATATGTCAATATGTTTGCCACCCTCGTTCAATTAATTTCCAGTTTGAAATATGGCTTTGTATATATTTAGCCTTTGTTCTACCGTATTTAGAAGTCAGCTCATGATCACTTCCTTATGAACTTGCGTATACATCGTATACATAAATGCTTAACATCATTATAAAAATAACTTTATCATACAGTAAATTATCGGTTGCATAATACAATTTGTGAGATTGTAATTCTATAATCCAATATGAACAGACTTTAATTTCGTATAAAAGAAAACTTAACCCTCACTCCCCAGCCTACATACCACTCCAACCCATCCCTTTCCCCGTAAACAACCCCTCCCTTTAAAAATATCTGCACTACACCACTGTAAATAGTGCACAACTAATGCATCAATCATAGAACGTACCCTTTAATCTGCCGTCAAAAACAGTAAAAAAAACAAAAACAAAGGAAAATCAGTTTTAAACACACGCACACAAATCTGTACTAGATAAGTTATCACTTGTTAAGAGGCGATTGATACATGTACGTGATGTATATAACTAAGTACTAGTTAAAAGACTCAATTTAATTGCGTTTAATTTCTTCGAAATACCTTTTGATTAGACATCAGCTACAAGCTTGCCGTATGATCGCCAACTTATACCTGTGATCGAGGACTGCTGCTCGAATGCCGTCAACTCCATCTATCGGCACGACCATGTCAACAAAGTAGCCATTATTCTTTTCCAGTTTCCAATCACAGGTATATCCATGATTATTTACTCAATGTTGCATGTAACAAGTATTTTCATTGGCTTTTACAGTTACTGTTTCCACCCACGACGAAAACAGAGTGTTGCCGTTTGTAACGTCGCTTCTGATTGGCTGAAACAACTTCGTTTTGCTTCCATTAACATTCGATTCCTTAGGATCTAGCGAATTTCGAAGAGAAAAAGTAGATTACTTTATAAGGTTTTATTTGTGTAGATTGTTTTTATTATTATGATGATACAACGCAACAAACCTTAGTGCGGTTTATTCAGAGTACGTTAAGCTTTTTATTTGTGTCATCATTGCATTTATTGTGTCTAGATACCAAACACTAGCCATTCCGATTTCTCAATGCAATATTCCCAGACAACTGAAACTCATTCTCGATACTCTAGGAGTTATATATATATAAATCAATAGCCTTCTCTACTCTGAGCAATATTAAAGAAATTCCTGTGCGGCAGTTTGTGTAAGTTGTAACAGGGTACATAATGTAGTTTGTTTTTTGATGTGCATCATAATTCGGTAGATCGAATGTTAATGATACCCCACAGGTGTTTGGTTCTATAAACAGTTTTGTCTATCTATATTTGTAATGTTGTCTCAGTATTACATATATATGTACAATGTAGAGAGAAAAATGTCTATAGAGCCAAACGACTGCGGATACACTGCATTGACATTGAAGTATGGAGACGGTCCTTCGCAATCTTTAAATTATCTTTTTAACTTTATGATTGTTCAGTTTTCTCCTGAAAAGCCTTCAGTTTCAATATGACATTGTCGAAGGGATGGATATAATGACAGTGATAGTAAATCATGGGGTATCAACGATGATTGAAACTACTTGATTGGTTATTGTTTTCTGATTTGTTTCCATCACCAATACAAATATTGTTCCTGATTTACAAATTTGTATTATTTGTTCTAGATATCAGAACATGCCAAGAGGAGCTACGGAACATAAAAGAAGACTTGTTCATCTTTAAGATTGAGACACGACCTGAGGGCATAGTAGTTGTGGACAATGATGATATCGATCCGGACCAACTTTATGCATATATGTTGGACCGGAAATCGGGGGTAGGGCCAGACGCAAGACCGGAAGTACTCAATGAGGGTGAATTGCTCATCGTAAGGTTTCGAAGAAATACGGAGAAAGGTATTCCGTTTTTTAATTGCAGCTTAAGCATACGCATTAATTAAGGTAGGAACATACATGTGTAGCATGAGCCAAAATTTCAAAACTGTTCAGGACCGCAGTTAAATTATTGACAAGGAGAAGTACCTATAAATACTATTTACATGTGAATGTATGTTACAGTCTCCTAATATCAACGCAAACTAGTCCGCGACAATTTCTATAGATCGTAAAAAGAGACTATCAATTAATGTTGACACCAACATTTCTGTTTGTTTCAGTATTGCCCCGGATATTTTCCAAATTACACACGATATCCGGCAGGCCTGTGACCTTTGAACCATACTTTCCCTGTTTCCATGACACACTAGCAGATAATCTTAGATCCGATGACTTCCGACGATTCTCATATTCGGATTTAGAAGAAGACTCTTGTGCAGATGACCCGAGAGGGGATTTTCGTCATGGTTCATCAGTCCAATATGATGAGGTATTACACCATGAGGGCGACCATCGCCCATACCCTGAAATGGTTCATGGTTGGGATGAAGATGTTCCTCGTTCATATTCGCCTATAAATGATCCATATTCCTCTTGGAGACGATCTTCAGGGTCGTATTCCCCCGTGAATGACTTATATTCGTATTCACCCAGTTATAACAGTTCTTCTGATTCTGATTCGTATCCCGCTAGTGATGGAGCAGGCCATAGTTCAAATTCACCCTCGTACATATCACCAAAGAATGACAGAAAGGATTACTCCAGAAAACCTCCATTAGACGGGAGACGTCATGCCAACAAAGGACGAATTCGCTCACATAGGCCCGACAAAGGAACGCACTCAGAAGGCTCTAGTGGTTACCATGGGAAACAATCTGACGACAAAGAGAAAACTACCCAAATCAACATGTCATCAGTTTGTGCTGATGGTAAGTTAGGTTTTTGTTTTTCAAAAAAATGTTTTAATTACTGACTAGTGAACCATTTGTGTTGATTGTACTTTGAAAGTATATTTCATCAATTTGTGCTGATGGTATGTACGCTTACCTAGTAAATATTTTCTCAACATTTTAACCAATGCATCACTCGTTTGTGTTGACCGTACTATGAAAACGTGTACAATGCTTTGAATAAGATAAAATCAATATTTCAACAATTGTGTGGTAATGGTATTTTGTGTGCTTGATTCAAAAGGATCAACATTAAAAAACTGCCTTTTAGCTTGTTTGGTTGATTGGTTGATTGGTTGATATTGCATTGAGTATTTAGCCTGATATGAGGACAATTTCCATCCATTGTTGCAGACGAAGAAGAAAAGATAGTTTCTGTGTGTCTTGAATCTCAAACTGGAAAACGGTTTTTGGAAAAGTTTGAAAAAGATGAGGGATGCAAGATAGACATCAATTTTACGAAGAAGGCCACGAAACAGAAACGACCTACTAGCACAACGGAAAAACCTTCGAGGTAAGCTTTGCATACTAAGCGAGCAATAGCTTACAGCTTTAGAAAGTATGTAACTATATAGCATGGACCTTGATTAGTGTATTGCCAGTGCATGTGGATTTATTATTTTGCGCAATCTTAGATTTTATTGCATATCAAAAGCTCTTTCGAATATTATGCCAACACAAACGGCATCATTATATTCAGTTGCATTTACCTTCAAGAGCAATACAAAAATATACATGTCGATAAAACATGTTCCGTATAATATTTTGTGCATAACGACTTATCCGATAATAAATGTATGTGTTACTAATTAGTTAGCATGCTGTTTTTATCCCATTTGTATCCGATATGATAGTGATCAGAAGACATACAAGGTATTAGAATAGGTTGGTGGATTTTGCAGTGGGATATATCCAATCAAATCTGTCTAAAATTCTATAAATCTGTAAAGGCCAACTACGTTACAAAACAAAAAAGTAAGAGTTTCTTAAAACAGTTATAACTTATACGAAGGAAAATCTATATTGATTAATAAGATTACAACACCAAACAAATTCCAGTTTCCCAGTGTAATTTATGATAACATTGGGGACTTATTTCGCTGTTTACCGTCTGGGGTAATGATAATCAACTGACGCGCGATACTTATAACAAGCTCTGTCCAAAATTCACTTTCCCTAACCATGAACACATTGTTTCTGTTTCAAGACTATTCCGTTCCTTGGCTTAAGGAATCTCTTTTTCTGAACTTTCTTCTTAGGGAAACATTACCGAAGTTAAGAAATCATCTTAAGTTATTTGATTTCGTTGAACTTGCCTATCTCAATGGGATTTTAAATTATTTAAAGGACGTTTTGTTCGCGAACTGTGATTTTATTTTTTTAACCTTTTATGTCTGTTAATAGGACGTAGACCATTGATGGCAATAAAATGGCTGAAAAAGAAGCTTGCTTCCATCGCAATAACAATATATCATGTCTTAGATAATAATAGCATAGCCTCCAATGCTTACTAGTCAAGCCATTTAGCGCGTAGATTTAGCATTATATAATCCAATGCTTCCTGTGCAATGCATTTATCTTACCCTAATATTGTGAAGATATTAATTTTTGTTTTACGGTAGTGTTGACAGAAAACCATGGAGCGACTCTATGTCAAAACCGTCCTCACAAGAACTCCCTATCCGGTTGGTTAGATTATTCGATCCTAATAATGGTACTGTCCAAATGGTTTACTGCATGCCTAATAGAGGTACATGTTCCCGTCCCCTCAACAGGTCCGACAAGTCCGACAGTATCACCATCAATGGCACCAAACTGTCACTCAAGAAAGGGGACGTCACTCGGGAAAAGGTAGGCATTTATTGTAATTTTTCATGTCAATCAAGAAAGCGGACGTCATTTGGGAAAAGGTAGGCAATTATTGTAATTATCAATGTTAATCAAGAAAGGGGACGTCACACGGGAAAAGGTAGGCAATTATTGTAATTATCAATGTTAATCAAGAAAGGGGACGTCACACGGGGAAAGATTGTAAACTGCAATTTATCATGTCAATCAAACAATCAAAGGGATATCACTTGATAAAAATAAGACAATTGTTGAATAATTTTTTATGTATTTTTTATGAATGCGTATGCCTCACATGTGTTGTTTTTTGTATGATTTATTTTTACGGCTTTATATAATTATATAAGTGTTCGTTGTGTCTTACAAGTAATATGATTGCTGACATTTAAAGGCAGGCGGTTTAGTGAATGTGGTTGGAGAAAGCCTCGAGCTACAGGAAGGCATGATATCCAAAGCATACTCTAAGAGAGGAGGGGATGAACTGACCCAGGTAATGAATTACTTTGTCATTGTTTCATGTATACGTTATATTATCTAAGGAATAGCTTTTCATTTTGTTGAGGTTATGAGTGTATAATGATAATGGAGAACGTGTAAATTATGTAACCCCGGCGAAGCCCGGTTACATAAAGTTTACACGGACTCCATTATCATTATACCCTCATAACCTCAACAAATTAAAAATATATTCCTTATATTTACAGTTATTCACGTAACTTAATATCATTCATTCACGCGGCAGTTGCATATTTTTTTTATTTAAATACCCATATTTGTTTTTCTCCCGTCATCGTCAACGAATTCGACTGAACAGCTGATTGGATTCGAGTCAATCATATGTTCCCACCAGAAGTTGGGTCATGACCCCACGTGCACGTTGCTACGTCATCGATTATTCCCGTAACAATAGAATCGCCGCGCGTTTTGTGCTATCATTATACACTGATAATGATAATTCTAGAAAGCATGTTTTTGAGTCCATGTCAGTGCAAACTGTAAATTTTTTCACAACCATTGAAGATGCAATGTGGAGTGCTCAAATCTAAAACCTACTACCAACGCTCAATACCATATCTACCATATTAGGTTACTACCAGATGACTGTATTATACATGATCTTCGTTTATGTGAATTGCATTTATTGCATGCTATTGACTTTATAAACCGCATTTTGTTTTTTAATACATGAATAACTTTAATGTGGATATAATATGGTAGTTTAACTTTGAATGAATTAAAACTTAACTGTTAAAAAAAATTTCCTTTATCATTTATGACTTAACCAATGCATTATTTATGTGTGTTGATTTTTTATGCTTACTGTTGCAGTCGTATGGGTCAGCATTGCTAGCATATGACGGTAAAGGGACAATTGCTTGTGGAGGCGGTAAATTATCCTGCAAACACCTCTTTACAATTGTTCTCAAAAAACGAACGGACTCATCATCGGACCAGGTATGGCAACACTCAGTCATCCAGATCGCTTGGTCACTGTTTTTGTAAATACTGTAATAGTGTTTATAATATACTAACGTAACTTTACTAGATATTTTTGGTGTATTTTTTTTCTTTTTATGTGTTTATATTGTTATGTGATTGTCAAGGAGATAATATTTTAATACATGATTGTATACTATCCTAATAACTTTGTGGCTACAAAATTTCTAAATATATCCAGATATGAAAGACATGTTTTGTCCTAAGCATTTATTATTGTATTAAAATACCCAGAGCAGCTGTAGTCAATTAATTACCCATTTAAACAATCACATTCTGTTTTAAAATTTTACTCAATAATGGAAACTCTAAGAGAAATCGTTTAGTTCCGGATACTCTTGTTATGTGATGTATGTTATATTTCTGAAATTGGTTCAAAATTTAACTTATAATATAATACTCCGCGTAATACGCCGTTTCCGGAATACAACACTCAGTGACTTTAGTCATGTGACTTTCATCATCACGTGACTTTATTTAGGGCACATTTGAAACAAAAAGGCGGCATATGTAATGATTGTTCTCAATTGGAAAATTACACATTACGACAAAACACTAAACATTGATTGTCAAACACATTGTACTAAGTATAATCTAAATATACATGAAAAATGAACTGTGACACTTCACAAGGAAATGACATGTAAGTTAAGGCATCAAATGGAGCTGTCTTCCAACAGTTAGAAATCAACGGTATCTGACGTCTCACCCACAAATATTTCATAACTTACCTGGGTACTTTCTTACAAAAATCAGTAACAAATAATAAACATAAAAAATAACAGTTTATCTTAGTTCCGTTATCGAGTAAGTATTACCAACAATGACCTTTACTCGGACATTGGTATTCTCCGTCTATAAGTATCACCGCCATGACAGAAAAATGTGCCCTAAATTTTTCGTGGTCATATGACCAAATCAACATTTTCTATCTACTTCCCAGAAGAGTTCTTTGTATCCCGGAACCAGCGTATTGCATAAATGTAAATTTTGTATAATATAAACCGTATCTGCTTCAAATTTCTGGTTAAATAGCATTGCAAGGCTATTTCAGAGTAGCGACGATTTATACCAGTTAATATCTGATAGTCGATGGTTTCTTCTCATATAGCAATATCCCTTTCAAGCGCACAAGTTGGACTAATTCTTCTTGGTATTTCAGGCCTTTACGCTTCTTCTAGAATCGGTATTTGAAAAAGCAAACAGCCTCAGCTTACAATCTATCGCCCTTCCTATAATGGGCAGTGGTCAATTACTGAAGTACCCGCTGCACGTGGCCGTGGCTATTACAGTCGATACAACGACCAAGTTCTTGAAAGATCCAAAAAACAAATTTAAAGTAGGTAGAGAGAGAACGGTGGGTGTATTAGAGGATATGTGATTTTTGATTGTTAAACTTTATTTTAGCTCTTTAAATGTTATAGTGACGTTACAATACTTTGATTTTTATGTACCAAAACGTGGGCGAAGTACTGTTTATCGTCGAGTAGTCTCATCCAACTGAGATTTCGACGTCATAATTTGAGACAAGTCGACGATCATTTTGTTATGTCGAAATTGACGTGTTGCTGGAGTAGGTGATGTCAATACCTATTGTAAAGCGATGACGTTATTGGTTTTTTAAAGAACATAGTTCTCCTCATTATTCATCAAGTTTATTAATTTTATCAACAGGAAGTGACTATCGTGGCGTTTGATGACACTACCTATGACGAATTAGCAAAGGAAATAAGTAAGATGCTTTATCTTGAATTTAATGAATATTGTAAAAATACTTATTTTAACCAGTTGAATTCAAGCATCGTAAATTATGATATATTAGTGTGGACATAAATTAGTGTTATACGGTTGTTCATTACTGGAAACACTCTTTTACATAATTTAGCACTGAAAATGAATTAGCGCTAGAAAGGTATCGCGCGAAAAGCGCTAAAATAAAACTACTTGGACCACTTGAAATAAGCACGTTTATTGTAGGCTTACCAAAACGAATAACATTGATCCTATAAATCTGATAAAAATGTCAGTCTGAAAACGGCTTCATGAATATTCATTCAGTTTTATTACATAAGCATACAATTTAGATTTCTTTTGTTATTCACTAAGTATAGTATTGAACATTATCTAACAAATTCTTATCTTCGAAATTGAAACAATTACTATATGACAATAGTATCCATATGCATTAGTATGGTTTAGGATCTATATTTGTATGTCTGGTGCATTGATAATGAGAGTAATCGTCACATCCATTTGAGAGGCGAGCTTTTAAAGTTGATTAATAGAATTGAGAAGACGATTACATCTATTTTCTGCTCATAGAATTTACGATTCAATGAAATTAATCAATCTCTTGATCGTTTTCTATACAAGATGAGGACGCTGTACATTTAACATCCAATTAATTGAAAACGAATTTTGTTTTAAATACCTTAATCTTACCTGTTTGAAAACACCAATTAAATAATTTTCAGTCACTGAATTTTTATGTCGTTTCTTGCACGATTTTGATTCTTATGCGTTTTGTCTGTAAATATCGCATTGATTTATAGTCTTCATAACATTTCCCGAACACTAGATACGTTGGAGTATTTTCGTAACGGAAATTATAGTAAAACACGGTTATAACGAACTTGCTTACAATTAATTTATTGCTATAACGTAGTAGTTTTCGTGTCTCGTCAAGATTAATATGATGTGTTTATAATATCATATAACGATTTATGCGTATAACAAAGTGATCCCTAGCGGCTCGATATAACCATATCTTACTGTAGTCCTGTCGCAAAAGGGGAACGCTTATGCTACTGTAAATGTATTTATTTTCCATTTGAGTTTTTACATCCTTTGATTTTATAATGATATCATGATAATAAAATGCACATAGAATTGCATTGATTTTCTTTAAATATAACTTTGAAATAGAAAACAAAGGCACATCACCGCAGAAAACACAGAAGAAGAAAACAACGACTAGCGACTCACCGAGCCCAAAGGAAACCATTGGATGCTCAATTGAATTATCATGTGGTAGTCGGAAGATCGAACAGTTAACAAAGGAACTGACCAGGGTCATAAAAGATCAATATCTATCTGCCAATCGCGTTACCATTCCGACTATCTCTATACGGACCAAGGCAAAGCTGTATGAAATAGCTGAGGAACATACAAAGTTACCAATGAAGATGGAGTTTGGTAAGAAGTATATACTTTTAGTTTCATCTTTATTTAAAGGCGAATAGCATATATCACAGTGAAATATGTATTAATGACCACCTCTTTGTACTCCACATCTTTGGTGTTTCATATTGTAAATTTCAAATTTGTATAAAAAACAAAAACCATCTGGTTATAGATTGGGTGGGGATGTGCAGAAGCTGTCGTAATGACTACAATTTCACGAATCCTGTCACCTTAGATATTTGGTTGAATAAAATACACTTAATTATTTGAAAAGTCTTAAGGCTCTGATACCAAAATGATAATTGCATGGATCTTGGGTCTCAGATTATGTCTTGAGGAGGGTTGAAATGTACTATTGTAATCATTTTTATAATGCAAACACCTTTTAACCTCTTATTTTTTCAATTTTTATAGGAAATGAGTCAAATATCGTAAGAACTATTAGCCTGAGATAGCACTTTATCATCATATTCAAATAGATCTTGGCTGACCAAAATGGGACTAAGAGGCGGGGAAATGATTAATGTTTCACAAATAACAGATGTGATGGAATCGAATACTTCATAGACCCAAAGGTTAGTTGATGAAATTACTTCCTTTATATAAAAGTGTTCAAAGTATTTTTTATTTCTTATCGTTTAGATTCATCAGGGACAAGTATGCTACTTAAAGGAGAACGGTCACAAGTGGCTAAAATATCGAAGCAACTCACGAGTGCGACATCAGGTGGTATGCCATCTGAAATTGGAAAGGCATTAAAATGTTCCCCTTCCACTTGGTATAACCTGGCACACGACAGCCCCATAAGTCCTCCATACTGGTGCAGTTTCAGGGCAGGTACTCCTCTTACAGTTCTCTCCAAAACCAACAGGACAGGGAAACGATGGACTTTGGTTACTGTGGACGGACCTACTAAAAAGGCGATACGTAAACTTGTACAAAGTACGTGGAATGACAAACTAGTTGGGAAAGGTCGCGATGCTGTCAATCTCAGCCACAAAAGAATTAAGGTGGATAAGGTCGAGAGGATCGAACATATCGACCTTTATAGCAGGTACGCTTCGAAGCGTCACGAGTATTTCCGAATATTGGCGGAAGAAGGGTCAAATGTTTTGACTCCACTCGAAGACATCAATGTGCAAAACAAAGGAGCTATAGCTACATTACCTAAGGAAGGTTCCGTCCTGTACGAGGATATATTTCCAGAGATCAATGAACACTACATGTTCCACGGCACGAAGCCTGATGTCCTACAGACCGTGCTTCGACAGGGTTTAGATTGTAGAATGGGTAATGAGAATGCCATGTTTGGTATGGGAATATACGGTGCTGAAACTTCAACAAAAGCAGACCAGTATACAGGTTGGTATATTTTAACTTTTGTCTAGCCCTATGAATAACTCAGCGAAAAAAAGTTTTGCTTGCATTTAATACATAATTGATAAATACTATTTGTAGAAAAGTCATTTATGAAATAACATTTTCAGATCATAAACAGCAGAGGTCAAACGGCTCCAAGAAAATGCTGCTGGTGCGTATGCTACTCGGGAACATGTTTGTGTGTAACGACGCTAACCCGACAAAGTATCGCAAGCCACCTTGTCGGAAAACAAGCTGTCTTCGGGACAACTGCACGAATGGACATGGTCACTTTGATTCTGTCGTGGGAGACGGTCACTGGCTATTTCGAGAGTTCGTTGTGTACACGGCTGAACAATGTTACCCAGAGTACGTCATCACTTATCACAGAGAGTAATATTGTATACCTGCTACATGTAAAGACGTGAATGTTTCGGTATCAAGACTAAGGACAAAATTGGAAGATAACTATTCATAACATAAAGGCTACGTAGCAATTTATACGAGATGAAACTTTCGTTGAAGTGCCTTGACACGAGTTGCTATAAAGAAATCGCATTGAGTGATATTTTGTTCCCACGCGAGAACGACATTTTCGCTTAATGCGCTGTGATTACATGTACTTGAACTTATCACTTTCATTTTGCGGACATTTGAAAAACCAATCGAAGATGAGATTTTTCTTGTCGGTAACACTTATTTTATCTTGTATTGGCCTGAAGACAAATAACACCATTAAGAACAATTTCGTGACAAGAGTTAATTGTTTAATACACATCTAGCATAGAACAAATCAAGCTCAGATATACTGTAAACCAATTTTCTTTCGCGGTTATTAAATTTCGCGTTTTACATTTCAAAACAAGATAATTATTTGCCGAAATTAACAATTGAATAATAATTCTTATCAATAATCTGTAAATGATTAAATATTTATTTGCAATCGCACGCGAATGAAAGTTGGTTTACATAGTTGTTTTTCTTGCTATTGTCGAAAAAGAAATTTTTCTGTAAGTATTAAAAGCAAAACCGTTAAATTAAATTTAGTAAAATGATTTCCGATATCAATGCCATAGACTTTAATGGAACAATCATCTAGTATATACTGTGCTTACAATCAGTATCAAGATATATGCATAAAGTTTAAATACAAGTGAAGAGAAGAAACGAAAATATCTGTGTACATGATAATGCAAATAAGATCATTTTTGTGCAAACGGAATTTTGCATTGCCATTTCCACGCCAATTTACTGTCTCTACGCTGTCCATTAACAATTTCAGAATCTATATAATTTATGATGAAAGTTTTTTCTTACTTTTCACTGCAACTTTATTTCTTATTCTGCAAATGTAGTTATTTTAGCGCAGTCAATTTAGCGCAAATGCGAAAAAAGGAACCTGTGTTTTATTAGAATGGCTATAAAGTAATGCAATTAGATAGTTCCATACCGGAACTATTATTTTACAAATTTTAGCGCTGTATATAAAAATTACCGCTGAAATAAAGTATGTTTACAGTAAATGTGATCGTTTGAAAGTCGGGGATCGAGATAAGAAGGTTCGTCTGCTTCAAATGACAGTCATTGATCTCGACACCAATCTATTATACATGTAACAACGTGTGTATATAGGTTGTTAAGTGATTGAGACGACAGAAGACACATTTTTAGACGACTTTGTGGTTAGGTGACACACTGAAAGTCTAGAAGAATGACTAGATTCATCTTCTACAAGCATCATAACCATGAAACCAAAACAATATCAGATATATCAGGTAAGATAACACAACCGTTCTTTACATATTATCTTTGATGTTTATTTACTTTTTCGTGGTTGTGCCGTGCCTTTGGCAAGTATAGCGCCATTTTCCTGGATCAGCAAGGCAGGCCACGAAGTAAACACCACAATATCCCCAGATGTTGTAAACTCATTGAAATACTTGGAATCGAAACTTTCTCCCACTTTTGCCCACTTCAGAACCAGAGGTGGATCTTGTACGTTCATCAACCAGGTGAGTCGTGCGCATTTCATTGCGAATTTTTCGACAAACGAGGAATAGCCCATGCGTAGCTGTTGTCTGCAGTAATTCTATAAAGAGATAGACATATAGAGGATCTAACATGAGTAGTCATGTGATATGATATTTATCAAACGAGTTCAATAATTTGCTATGCCACGAGCCTTAACACATAGTCACGAGCATAAAATTCTATTTATCAGACAACTTTTATTAATAGAAATACAACGTATATGGAAAACTTTAAATTTCGTCTCCATAAAAAACAGCAGAAATCCGGCTAGGATATGACGTTTCCGTCTACTGAAACAATCATGCGACGTCATACATATATAATGACGTCAAACCTACATGTGACGCCATAATAGTGTTATTACACATGTGCCTTACGTATATACAATATTTATGAAATAGCTGTACATGTATGACATGGCTGGACAGGCCAGTTATGTGGTAAATTATGTTTACCCATTCCTCGCTTTCCTCATAGCTCATTTAGTATCTATGCTTTTAATTGATGTGACCGTATACCGTATGTTGTATTTGCCAACGTTTGGTTACCTTTTTTCCATTTGAATAAAAATTATAGTCTAGTTTAAAATGCAAAACCATAACTTTATCTAAATTATATGAACAAATAATTATTAATGATACACGACCATTTCAATTAAATATTACAAAAATTCGAACTAACTTATCCAAACACTTGTTAGCAAATTAACTTGACACATGTATACAATATATGTTCATGCAATTACCTGAACTGATTCTATAGACATATCTGCATTTTCTTTTCTGATCGCCTTGACATGCGCAGTGATAGAATTGCTGATATCTTTTCTGGGTTCACTAGGCTACAAAATTAAGTTTTCAATATATAAATTTGCTTGTGCAGATTTATATACATTATGGTGTCAAATTGTAAAGTAACTTAAGGTTATGAAATCAACTATTAATAAATAGTTTATTTTTAATATGTTTGATATTATTCCATGATAGATTTTCCACGACCTATGCTTATTTAGTTGTTTTGATAATTTAAATATGATTATTTGGAGTATTTTTCATTTCATTTTAAGGTAGATAAGAATACACAAGTTTATTTCGATATTGTTTTTTTTTTCCATTCAAGTTTTTTAACACCATTTTTTTCACCGGCTTATTACCAAAGGAGAACCGGAATAGGTGCATATTTTTTTGTAATTATACAGGTATATTTCACCTATGAAGGTAGGTCCATACTTTGGAAAACCACGCCAATTTCCATGACGTTAGACCGGAAGCTACCGAGGTTGTTTTGAATTCCAGAATGGTTTCCGATGTGCTACGACATTCCATTTTGATATTTTTTCAATGGGTGGAAATTGCCTACGTATGCTTTTGAATGTTTAAAATAATTATATCAATCAAATAAAGTTATGAAGAGAAAATTAGATTATATCTCTGGGGTTTTGCGGTCCCGGTCGTAATTGAAAATGGATTTTCAAACATCGGAAATGCCCAAGAGGACCCGGCCGGACCGAAATTCCGGAATTCTAAATTAATCTCATACATATTTCCTTAAAACATAAAATTTGAAAAGAAATCATTAAACTGAACAGACATAAACCATATGTAATATCACAAAAAAACATATGAACTGATGTGGAATTTTCTTGCAGCTTGATTTTCAAAATATGGTCAAATTTGACCCATCTTAGCACTGGATGAAATGGGGGTAGGGTTGTAAGTTACAAACTTCAAGCTAGCGAAATTGTGAAATTTGATCGAGGACCCCATGTTTTATATGATATTTGAACAATATATTAGCTTTGGTATATCATATACAAATACTGTGAAATTGACATGGGTTTTCATTTCATTTTTTGCATAGTCATTGATTTTTTAGGGGCGAAAATATGCCAAAACATGATTACTACGTTTGGAAACGGTCCTGCGAAATAAATCGTTAGCATTTGTAAAAATACACTAGTTTTGTATTGTGTTCTGTCGTAAGAAAATTAGGACAAAATCTCAACAGGACTGAGACTACTTTCACCCTAATATTACAGAAAACATCATTTTATCAATTTTTCAATTTTTAGTCAGCAAATCTGCACAGATGGTATAATTCAAGCTCAAATATCTCAAAAAGAAGTTCGAGAACACCTATTTCTCTTTACATATTTGAAAGCTGCATGAGAAATGCAAGTTAATAAGACCTGATAGAAAAAAAATTACATGGGAGTTCCCAAAAGTATGGAGCTTCCTTAAATTGGTTACTGACTTCTGAAAAGTACGATGGAACCATAGAACCATAGATCCATACTTTCCTTGAGAGTAGGTATGTTTGTTCTATTAATGACAGACTACAAGACATCTGGGCCAAATCTGTATCACGGTATCATCTACTTAGAAGTGAAGAGTGCGTTTCACATTTTATCTCGTGTGAAAGTTTGGTATTATGATATCTTACGCTAATATATCCCATAATTTTCACGTGCATTAGTTTTTTACCTGTTTATCGTTCGTGTGTCCAATATTCTCTAAATCTGTTTTGATCACATCTGTCATTCTTACGGTTGACTCTTCAGAAAGACGTTTCGTAATGTCGTATGTGTTCTGATAAAAACAAATTTTGAAGTCAATACAGTCAAGTGGTATGAATACATTGTATACTTAAAATCAAACCAACTACATTTTGAACGTTAATATCTAGTTTTCTCACACTCTGAAATAGTAAAAATGTATAAAAGGTGCATGCAGTACTTTACCAAATCAACACGTCTGCATTGAAATAATGCAAGATAAATCCCAAAACGTGTTATCTTTAAATATATATTACCATGACTTAAAAGGTTATGTATTTACATTGTATTGTTAACGTGGATGTTTTCGTATTTGCATATTTTCGCAGCCAGCTTTCATACTGTACGTTTCCGGCGTGGTACTTTTGCACTGTACATCTTGTTTGATTTGGGTTGACTGCTTTGACGTTTTACTATCACTATTGATCGATTTAAAGACGTGTGTATGGTAATGCTTTGGTCACAACCCCTTCCGATTAGGCTTAGGATGTAATCCCGGCATGATGTTTTGCCATTTTAACATGGACCCCGGCCGTACACCTGACGTGGCCGGCCAGAGGCCTGGGCGCGGGCTCTCGAGCAGCATAGTGCCCAAAAAAACTTAACTCGAAGTTAAAATCTCTCAGGTGTCCCGTAGATTTTCATAACTTGACACATATCCTTCAAACATCGTTTAAGTATCGTCCAATACCCGGCCGGGAATCGAGCAATAATCACACTGCCCGACATTCGATATTTGAACGATGTCCGGTGGATAGGCCGGTTATTGACCGGCATCATATGATAATCGACTTATTAGCATTAGATGTTTGGCCGATTGGCATTAGATCTGATGTTCGTCGGTATTTGCTGCCTCAACAACCATTACAATTTTTCAGGAAACAGACGCCGTATGATAACCGCACGGTCTAATCCGATTTACACAAAAAAGGAGGCCGTGCGGTAATCGCACTTCGTTTGTTTCCAAAGATAATTTTTTGGGGGTCAACGAAGCAGTGAATACGGACCGGACGTCTAATGCTAATCGGCCGATTATCACAAGTTGTCCGGGCGATAACCGGTCTTGTCTCCGGACATCGTACGGATATCGTACGGATAATGAAAGATATTTTACAACGCCTGGCCGAATGTCGGGCGGTGTGATTGCCACTCGATTCCCGACCGGACATCAAACTATACTTAAACGATGTTTAAAGGATAGGTGGCCGGTTATGAAAACCTACGGGACACCGGAGAAATTTTAGCTTCGAGTTAAAACTCTTCGGACACCTCCCCGATGCTGCCTGAGAGCCACGGCCACCGGCCGGCCATGTTTGGTGTCAGGCCGGGAACCGGGCTAAAATGGGTAAAAATCCATGCCGGGAGTACATCCAAAGCCTAATCGGAATGGGTTGTGACCAAAGCATCAATGAGGGAAAGGAAAACACTGAATATGGTACTGCCCCTCATGGCATTTGAATTCGCGACTTTGAGGTGTATGACTTGTGAAAATACGTAGAGGACATCTTAAGCCACCGCGATCATACTGTACATCTAAATTAATATTTACTAGTATTCGTTACATCGTATGAGAAATACAGTATACGTAAAGATCTCTAAAATTTTAGCTTTGTGCTTCAGTCCAAATTACCTTGAGGATTTTTCCAAGTTTCAAAATAGCCTGTGCTTCTTTTTCACCGCTCTTTATCAATTCCTCTAATGCGTTTGTCCATTCGTTATCATATAATTCTCGGTATTGTTCGGCGATACGTGTGGGTCTGTTAGGATCATTCAGGTCAACCAGTGAAGGGTTGCCGTCTTTCAGCTTACTACCAGCAATGCTGCTTAGCCTATAGAAGGAATCAATCCCATTGGCGAGAAAAATGAATAAATAAAACGTCTACTCTATCTAAAACAGTAACATGTGTTGGCTCCGTTTACGTCTTTGTAAAAAGTTCATCATTGCAATTTTGTTATAAATAGATCAGAATAGAAAAAAAATACTCATAATTAGAACATTAATGAATTACCTTTCTTGTAATAAATTAATCATATCGATGCTAGTGATGTACACAATTCGTTGAATAGAAGGCTTTAATGGCTTACAAATAATGATCTGAACACCTCTTGGTTCTTGAAAATAGAACATCTCATATTTGTTTTGTTAACATATAGATCACTTTTGCTATCAAGAACTTAAGTAAATATCTTTAAAGTGCACGATTTGAAAAGACCACACCGTCTATCGAAATATTTTACCTCATTCTAAGTTCGTTGATTTCTGCTTCCATTTCCTCTCTTGTCCTTTCTCGGTTTCTTCTATAAGTAGAATCGGTCATTGTTCTGTGCTCGTTTTGATCCCTGGTACGTGCATTGTCGGCCCTTCTCTGTCCCTGTTCCTCTCTATATGTCATGGTAGATCTTGCGTCGTGCTGAGGACTGTATGATTGCTTGTGTACCTTGCTAGGCATTGCGTGATGTTGTGGACCTGCGGCAGTGCGTTGGTGACTATTGGGTTTATTCTGATCATACAACAAACATGTTTTTTTAATAAATTTTTGGATAAATATTCATACGAATGTTTTAGATTTTAATTAATGAAGAGTAATGTATTAATTTTATAATGCTCTCGAATTTTCATTAAATGCCTAAACTTTGCTATCAACTTCGCGATAAGTAAAAGGGCACCAAGTGATATTGACATTGTAATCACAATGTCACAATTAAACTACTCTTCGCTCGCTATTCATTACTACTGAAAGTGCAAGTATAAAGTCTACTGGTTGTCACACAAGTTCAAATAATCGATGCACGAACATAATGTGAAACTTTGATATCTTAAGCTATCAATGTTATTGATTTGAACTGCCTTATCCAGCGTGATTGACTTTATGAAATGAATTATGGACACTTTGATATGCTAAAAGTGTCCCGCACAATTATGATTTCGTTAAATATTATTTACGCTAAGCTAATTGCAAAACTCTGCATGCAGCATAATTTTTGTTTATTGACGGCACTCACACGTTTATACATGCATAAATTGCGATGCCATTCAACATTGGATGGAAGGTAACATTGTGACAGTGGGATGATGCAGTACCACGATGTTGTTGCTTATGCCGTGATTAACTGTACATACCTCAGTATCTGTATATGTTGATGACGAAAGCTGTCTACATTCATGCAATGCTTTATTGATGTTTTCTTGTGTTAATTTCTCAACTTTTCCGTTCTCAACATAATTGAGAACAAATCTAATTGTAGAAACCTTTAATGAACAAATTAGAAATATAGATAAAACAATAAACGTGCGTTGAAAATTTATCAAAATATATATTAAAATAAATAAAATAAGGTAAAATACAAAGCCATTTATAACGCAATTAAAAAAGTGATAATAGCACTCATAATACGAATCTTCCTGGGCGGCGCTCAGAAACACGGTTGAGGTATGGAATAGTCGATGGCGAGAGCACTATCCCATCATGAGACAATATAATGAGGCATTAGTACATCACGTGACAGAAAACTGGATTCTGATTGGCTACACACATGGATACTATTTGCAATAGTGCCCGGGCAAGCGGGCACTATTGAAGTGGCGCGAAATTGAACATGAATGTATTGTGACGTCACCATTACATGACGTCATTATAACGTTGCGCTTCGACCAAGACGTCAAGATGGCGGACAGGCTGTTTTGTGCGGGGATGGAAGCAAATCTTGTTTTTCTACAGATGACTGTTCACTAATGTTCTATATTGATCTACTTTTAATTTTCATGAAGTTGAATCCCGTTTTTATAGAATCCCATATCTCTGCCACAATTTATATATTGTACTTTTAATGTAACAACGTGGTGTGGAAATGAAGATAGCGTTGCGAGGTAGGCCTATCGCTTGACGTGCTTCTCAAAGTTTGCGATGACATGGAAAACGGTCTCATGTCAGGGTATGTACTAAACCCATTATGGCCTGGTTGAGAGGGCACTATTGCCTCATAGTATTGTCTCATGATGGGATAGTGCCCTCGCCTTCGGCTCGGGCACTATTCCATCCCTCGACAATACTATGAGGCAATAGTGCCCTCTCAACCAGGCCATAATAGATAAATATAATAGTGCCCTCTCCATCATAATAACAATGGTTTAATAATCACTGTTACATTTGTAAAATGCCTTTTCATTTCTTTCATTAGAATAGAAATACTTAACAGGATACGCACAATGCTATCTTCATTTCCACACAGTGTTACGTTATAATCACAGCCTTTATACTGTATTATCGCGTATCTGTGTTCGTTTAAACTAGGTATATTTTCATAGAGATTATAAAGGGATCCTACTAGTGAACCGATTTCTCCAGAAAAGTAACAGCCTGTCTGCAATCTTGATGTATTGCTCCAGCACAACGATATAATGACGACATTATAAAAGATTCACGGTAAGATCTCGCAACTTCAATAGTACCCGGGGATTTCAATTTTAGTGTCCAAGTAGCTCTAATCTTGACAAAAAAGATAGTAATATGTCAATATGATTGACATCGGACTTAACCTATCTTAACACGGAACAGATATATTGCGTGTTTATTAAGGTTAGGGGATGCGGGCAGTATTTCAGCGAAGTATCCATGTGTGTAGCTAATCGGAAACTATTTTTCTGTCACGTGATGTATAAATAGTAAAGGAAAAAAAAAATACTTTAAAATATGGACGAGGTGATATGTTTTACAAATCTGACCGAAGATATTTAAATATTTCTTACGACTTTACCACTTTGTCTGGACCGGAATGACTTTCACACGACTGTAAAATATCCTTCATGTCTTGACAATGCGATTTGGTAATAATATCATGATGGCCTCTTCCAGTTTGAACATAATTCTCCACTCTATGAAGAAAATCCATAAGATCTGTAATCTTTCCTTTTCTAGCCATCACGTAATACTGATTATCTCCTACAATACGACACCAAACTCAGGTAAAACATATAGAAAAAATTAAGTATTTATCATCAAGTAATAAGTTAAGCATACAACTTACAATAGAATAATTATAATGAAATAGAAATAAAATCAGATTATTTTAAAACCAAAATTGCAATTTAACGACGCGGATTTGGCAATACTATTTGTGAGGACACAACAATTTAAAGTTATAATTCTCAGCCAATATTTTGTAAAGAATTCCACAAAGTCGACCCTTTAGTAGCCTCATTTGTGTCTAAAAATATCCACACATTGATTTACTTCCTGGTGTAAATTCAAAACAAATTAATCAGATGTGATAATATTAATGCTACTTTGTGTTCCCCACAATGATATAATAAGCTCAAATCGACATGCATTTGACAAAAATGTCAATGTACACTCTAGTAATTGCAATCTATTGTTTCCGTACCCTGTTAATCGGTGTCGCTGTTCCGCACACTTGTCTTGGAAATACTCATTCTACAGGTGTATGCGTGTTTATAAGGTGTTATCGAGTGTCGTGCTGTCGACATCGGCACTGCTCATTTTCTCGGAATCGAGCCTGTAGGTAAAGTTCACAGAATTTGTAATACTTCTATTGTATATTTAAAACCCTCTAAGTCAATCCAACAGACGCGTACGCATATGTGTATATACACATGTCTGTAGACCCCTTTCATATCGCATGTGTAATGCTCTTTGAAGGAGACCTTTTCAAACCAGATAACTTATTTATCTATTCTGATTAACAAGTTATATGTTTACCGTGTGTGTACATAATGTAGTATCTTTTATAAAAGCACAATACTCTATATCAATTGGTAATGTACTTGTATTGTATGTCTCTTGAATTTAATATAGCCCTGTCTTATAATCAAAATAGTTTTCAACGAACTAAACTTGCTGCTCAGTTCTTAACCATCGTTAAAGCGAAGAGTAACCTACAGCTTAGATCTTGAATGCGATTTACTGATAATGTGAAACAGTTATTTCTATTAATGATCAATGGGGACAACATACGTCACCGGAAGTGATATCGGACACACAAAAACAATGAAAAGGATGAAAATCTGCTGAAATTATAAAATAAAAGCAATGCATCTTCTAAACCTATCGTGCGTCAAAGACAGTGTATTGTTAGAGATTCTATGAAGCTATCAATAATCGTCAAACTAGCTCAGATCATGCAAACACCTCCACACAATATTTTTCGACAGTAGGGATATCGGTCACATTTTATTCAATAAAACGTTAAAAGTTGTAAATAAATAGATTTTGCTGTCACAAAACTGACCCAGAATCTCTAACAATACACTGTCTTTGACGCACGATAGGTTTAGACGACGCATTGCTTTTATGTCATAATTTCAGCCGATTTTCATCTTGAAGCGGGCGTTTTTTCATTGTTTTTGTGTGTCCGATATCACTTCCGGTGACGTAGGTTGTCTCCATTGAATATAGTATGGATGGTTATGTCAATCTGTAACATAGTTTAATATCATATCGGTAAACAGCGAGTATTGATTTATTACATGATATGTGTATAAGGTGTTATTTGTCAGCTCAACCCTGACTTAACACTGCCACCTAGATTTAGAAGTGGCCGCTGATGGGTTTATCTTTCTGTGATGACATGATTGTCAGTTACAAAATGTAACTTATATTTCATCTATTGAAGGCAACGTCACCTGAAACAGCAACAGTGGTAATATGCAATTATATCAACCTATTTGAATTGAGTTTACATATATTCTCGGTTTCCATGATATACATGTAGTTTACTGAGACATCTAAACTATTAATAACAATAATAATTATGATCATAGATTATTTTCTGCGTAAATGGTATCTAATGTGTTTTTATTTCCAATCAAAGACAAATACATGCGATAGCATGTTTCCGATACAATAAGTAAAATACAGGAACTTAAAATTGAATATGTAAAACCTCATTGGTACAAGTATATGCATTTTACTTTATTGAGAAGTTTGTATAATGCTAAGTTTCAACAATGGGAAACTATTGCTTTTATAAGACCATTGCAACATATTCCTTGTACCAGATACAGATAGGTCAAGTGTACATTTAGTTTTATCTAGTTTAGGTTTGCATCTTCCACGGAATGCTATTTTATTACTAGACGTATTGTAACGAAAACATATGCACGGTATGAAGAAGCTTAAAATTGGGAAATAAAAATATGATACATCATAAATCTTCTCAATGTTGAGAATGATTACTTCTAAACATCTAATTTCTTCCAGTTGAACTTTACAACAAGGAGGATACTGAAAGGTTGCAGTGTAAACTACATTTTAGCAGATTGCAACATGACCTGCACCATGTAAAATCTGTCGAAAACTCATTTTGAGCCCCAGTAATAGAAAAATATATCATTACGTTAATAAACATTAATATAATTAAAACTTAATGTATCTCCAATGTACAACACAAACAAGAACTTTGTTTAGCATTACCTTTATTTCCTTTGTACACACTTTTGGCTATGATATCATTATTCTTAAATCAGCAGCAATGAAATGTAAAAAGCACACAAACAGTCAACTCAATTATATCAGAAGTCAAATTAAAATCACAGTACTTGATGATCCATGTAGAGCGACAGGAGCAACACAGACTATACATACCGGGAAATTAGACAATATAACATAATGTACATATGGAAAACAAACGCCTTAGCAATAAAACGGTAGACATTCAGGAAAAATATGGAAAATTTATGGAAATATATTGACAAAACTTATAGACAAAATTGCTTATTAAGAATGATAAAATTGAAATGAACATTAAACATAAAATAATGGATCGCCATCAATTTCCAAAGAAGTTGTCTCCCTTCCACTATAACAAACGATGAAATAATGTTTACGCAAAGACAGGGACAATAGAATATGAATAAACACACTAATGTTTTGTTTTTCTACCATTGTTAAATGAACAGAAAACTTTAATTTATTCTCCAATTTAAATCATATGTAAATTAATTTACACCAAAAATATATTATTGCATTTGTTTAGTAATCGGGTAGTAATTTGAAAACCTTTAGACTATCGTGTTATAACAGTAATATTGAAAACATATTTGAAAGAAAGAAGAATTCAGATATGAGAGATAAACGAACCATGAAGATGAACATATCATCAACCAACATCACATTACATAGGATGACAACACATATATACACCTGACCAGTAGTAAATTCAGTTTCATGATGTCAATAAAAGATAAAAGCAAAACAAAAATTAATTTAACAAATAACAAAAAAAATACATCTTCCGATTGTATCGGCTTATTGCTGAATAAAATTCTCTGATTGCAAACAAAAGTTCCAAATAGTCTTAACTACGTCTATTTGGTTATTTTAATTACTGATCCTAACTGAAGTTTTGGTAGTCTATGTATCCTTTGGAGGCGCCATACCTATGATGGCGCCCTTGCTCACAATGCCTCCCTGGACGCTCAGAAACACGGCGGGCCAGACACATTGCTTTACCATCTTGCCTTTGGATTGGTAGAACTTGAAGTAGTTCGTGTCACTTCTTGCTCCGTTTTCTACCCATTTGATCTCCATGGGCGGGTCCTGGACAGACATCAGCCATATTAACTCCACACATCGGTCGATGTATTTATCCATAGCTACAGAAAGTGACGACGCTGATTCCAGCTTCATCTCTTTGATATAGAAGTCCTTGAAAAGCTGAAATGTATTTTATGAAATTTTAATAGTTGAACAATTAAAACTCCAATGTACAAGTGTAAAGAACCTGAATCAATCAATCGGTCATATTTGACTAGTCCTATTGCCTTATTGATCGTAACAGACTTTCTGCAATACATTTGGTACAAGTATTTAAAAATTACAAAAAAATGTATATATATATATATTTAATACCACAGATGTTAGAACCGAAATATGCATATACCAGAAAGGTATATTGCTCACGGTATATTTCGACTATATCACATAGTCGTCCCGAATATGCTACAGTAGTGTCGCGTGTAGATGGACAATCACGTGACACTAGGAGCGAATTGTACACAGGTTTCATATAGCATATTCGTCTGCAGTAGACTGCAAAAATTTCGATTGTAATACATTACCAAAGAAAGAGAACAAGATCTATAGTTGTATCACTGAGTTTGTTTACATGTCTTGAAAAATGATATTTTTTATTGAAAGGAAAGTGAGTCTGATTGTAAGGGAACATGTTTTGGTATGAAAAATTATTACATATTAGATACATGCCACCTGTCACGAAATTAAAACCCGAATTGTTTACCTAGTACTTAATAATTGGCCATTTCAATTTTTTCGACTGATGTTGTCATTAAATTTCAAACCCTATAATCCAATAACATAATTACCTGTTTGATTTGTGGGACAACATTTAAGGCAGTTTCCTTCCGAAAGCTTTGGGCGGATCTTAAAGCGAATGACCACGTCTCAGATTCAGTTTGTTTTGCATTCTCTTTCGCTTTCTCATCCTGAAAATAAAAATAAATAAAGTCAATCTAATTAATGTATATTTAATGAGATCAGAAATACAAAAATGAAGTATATGAGAGTTTTAATTATGTACCTTGACTCCGGCATCTTTGGTACCTGTGGGTGTGGGTGATCTCGTCGACTCGGGTGCGGCTCCAGATAATTTCGTTTTCTGAACATCCGATGGTTTTCCTTGTTGTCCTGGTTTACCATCTACAGCTTTATTAAGCGGTTTTACAGCTTTACCCGTTCCCTGTAGATTTGTTGAATTGTTAGGGGAACCAGCCGTTCTGTTTGGAGATGGAGAACCAGCTCCAGTTTTAGGTTCTGTTTTGGCTGTTTTGATCTCTGTTTTATTTCCAGTCGGAGGATTCGATTTTTTGTCTTGAGTCGTATTGTCGTTAACGCTGGGAGCAAGACTCATAGCATCCTTCATTCCAATGGCAATTTTATGTAATTGTGCAGTAGCCTCATCTCCACAGAACTTGTAAGCCAGCTACAATCACATTTCAAGTATAGTATTCAAGCATTTGGTTCTGAACTGAACATACTTGACTAGACTAGACATTTTAATCTTTATGATATATTAAAGGGATTTGAAAGATTTTTTTGCTATAATATTTGATATTAACTTTCGTCAATTTCATATTTCCTATCATGTTTTTTTCTGTAGTATTTTTATGCATTTTATGTGGTTTTTAGTTCACAGTTGCAGAGATTCAGAAATTTTGGACAATAGCAACTGTGAAACGAAATCAAATAGGTAATTCAGCATTAAACATTTTGTTATAAGAAATTCATCCCGGGATATATGCAGAATACCAGAATACAACCTTCACAACATCTAAAAGCTTTTGAATGGATTTCAAATCCTCCTCATCGTCGTCGTCGGTGTCCTTTTCCCCAATTTCCTCCAGAGCCTCTGACCATTCATCGTCGTACAATGAGGCGAAGCATTCACCAAGTTTTGTCGGACGGTTTTTATCACTCAGGTCGGCAATGTTAGGGTTTCCTTCCTTCAGTCTGTTACTAGCAATAGCACTCAGTCTGTTAAGGTAAGATGAGGCAATTGAAATTCAACTCGTAATGGATTGTAAACTTTGAGAAGCGTTAGTCAAATTCACTGTTATGTCGATTTTTTATATTCACTATGAGAATTATGTAAAATAACATATATCCTCAGTGACCTAATTTCGCGTTGTCGTGCCAGCGGCATTTTCAATGCGATTTAATTTTGCAATTTACAGGTACTTCAAAAACGCTTTTCTTTTTAACAATAATTCATTTTTGCGCTTACTAGTCACCCGTTAAATACGCAAAAATAAATAGCGCGCGATTGTAGGTTTATAGTACTTCAAATCACATATATTGTCAAACTATGTATACATAACAATACTATGTATCACTTAGAATTCTTACAATCAAAAGATAACTGATTTGTAAAACAAAAATCAAATATGAAATACATCAGCTTTATAAGAATATCAATAGCAAGTGCAAAGAAATATTTCATAATAGCATTCGAACTGAACAAAGTGGATCATATTTTAGATACATCTTGTATTTCAACAAAATCATGAAATTTATTTGCTACAAAAAAAAATGAAATAAAAATAGCATTGCAATGTGTTTTACATTTGCCCAAAAATTCAAGGCCTTGTTTCGTAACTGAATTGAGATTTTGTTTTCAAGTCAAGTAAAACGATAAAGAGGGAAAACAAAGCAAAACGCAGTCAAGTAAAACGATAAAGAGGGAAAACAAAGCAAAACGCATACAATGACGAAAAGAAAAAGAAAAAAAAAACAATCATACATATATAAAATAATTTGAAAATGTTCTAAATAATGACGAATTTATAATCGAAACTCGATATGGAATCTACAATCGGAAACCTTAGTTACATCATTGTTATGAACTGGGAAAGGTATTAATGTGTCGTTAAAATATATTATGCTAGTTATATCTAACATGATATGGTTCTACGTAATACGTAGTCCTGACCTGCTAGTTAGTTCCTCGATGCTTTCCCTCTGGTTTTGGAGTTCGTACCGCATCGTCTCCAGCTCTTTACAACTGATTAGTGTATATCCGTCTGGTGTAATGATCCCGGAGTGTGGTTTATCTCCCCTTTGTCCGCCATTGCTAGTCTTATCGGATTCATTAGTTGAGGATTTACCGTCGGGTGTAGCGCTTTCTTTTCCATTTCCGTCGCCATTGTGAACTTTAAGTTGGTTGGTGTCTTTCTGCTCTGTAGGAGTTGTTTGTTGTTTTGATACATCAACTTGTGTAACATGCTTCCTTTGAACCTTCTTCAAGACAAAAAAAGAAAAGATATAAAGATATTCACCTGTAAAGCCAAACTGAAATCTTAATTAGCATTCCTGTCCATCAGAGTGATAAAACGTATGAAAAGGTCATGAAATGAAATGCTGGACAACAACTTGTCATTTTGGTGTGACCATGTGATCTCATTATTTATTATTGCTTACTGTAGACGTAAATATCATGATTTTTGACAGTACAGCCAAAATTCATTTCGAGCTATAATTCAACTTAGTAAAATTAAAACCTACGCATTTCAAGTTTAGTTATTTTCAGTGTTAGCAATTTTTGGTGGTAAAAACATATCAAAAGCTGTTCTTGATTCGTGAGGCACATATAACTTTAAATAAGCATATATCACAATATGTAAGGAATGTTTGGAGTAACTTACACCGAAAGTTTCGAGCAATGATTTTATTCTTCGATGTTCTGCCATTGCTTGTAATGCTTTTTTTTGATCTTTTTTATAAACCTCTTTCAATGACTTTGCTAATGGATTAGAATCTTCTTGTAAATAAGCATCGGGACATTCTTTAGTCTTTGAATCATTGTTTTTCTCCCAGTCGTTGATTGCCTAGAAAACAAAACAAATATGTATATTGTGATGAAATTGATAATGAAAAATACACTATCAAACTGATTACAAATTTGAGTTATTGTTATTAACTAAACTTATAAATTAAAAAAATATTTAAAAAGAATTTAAAACTACATATGGACTTAAATAAGTATTACCACTATAGCATGCAACTTATACCAATGCATTTTTTTCAAATCCCAATAGAATTTCCAATACATTTTAAAATATATCATTGAGAGCTTATTGGTTTTTTCAAAAAAACAATTCCTACCTCGCGCGAGATTTCAGCAAAGATTCGTTTCTGCTGTTGGATCAACTTCTGGTACTCCTCATTTGCTTGTTCAGCATCTTTCTCACCAAGCAAGTTGAGAGCTTCTAATATACTTTTACCGAAGTCTTTTAAATCTTCTGTTTCAGTAGACGGTTTCCTTGATCCTGTAGATGGAGCCATGGAATCAGCTTTATTAGTACTTGGTTCACCAGGCGGAGTTGTTTCCTTAACATCATTTGATTTACCCTTTGATTTCACATTTTCTTTTGCACATTCGCTCGGTTGACTTTGTGGTGTATCAGGAATACAATCATTTTGCTCCTCCGGTTTATCAGCAGACGTCCGAGGCTGTTTTACAGCTGCAATTCCCGTTGGATTACTACTTTGTGATGTTTTCCCTTGTTGGTGCTTACTTTGTTTCGGTGACTTACTCCTCTGGGGCTTGGTGATATCCATGCCACTTTTGTTAGATATCCTAAATGAAACAAATGTCATTATTCGAGAATTTCTGTACCAGCATCGCTTTAGTTTGCATCATGGTAGCATCAATATAAATAGGTGGGTTCCAAGTCTTCAAGTCTAATATACTGAAAACACGGAAAATTACGCCAAAGGAGATTTTCGCTAATTACGTGAAGGTCGCTTAATCGGCTAACCCCTTTAATGCTTGCAGAGTATTATATTGTAAATCGACGTTCTTTCGCGGCTATTCAGAGAATCTAAATACATTCAAGTACATGTGGGATTGATATCAGTTCTCAGATATACCCTTTACTTTAATCGTGGAAATTTCACGCGAAGATGGTAACAGTAGTTATTAGCATCTTAGTCATAATAAAATTCATCTCGGTTTTGGGAGTTATTTTTATTTCCCTTCTTCTGTCGTTGATAGTGAAATGATGCTTAAACTATTAATTGACGAGTAGAGTTTGGGTTTGGTGAATTACTTAATGTTTCTTACTAAATCATCATAACACATAAACATATCTATACAGTGTAATATAGATGTGTAAACTTCTCAGCATCATACTGGTTAAAGCATTAATTTTGTAAGAAGCACAAAGTAATGCACCAAACGCAAACTCAACTCGTCAGTTCATAATAACGGTCAAACCTGAGATGAATTTTGAATAAGTAGAAAAGCCTTTTAAAAGATAATGTTATGAAAGTAGGAAAGAACAGTTTCTTATAATAGGAAGTTGAAGGTAACGGACGGATGTTCGCATCAATTGAAATATAGGAGTATGATTATAAATAACCAACCTTAAAATGCAATTAAGAAAAGAAAACAAAGTTCACAATTTGGGACAGTTATCAATGTAAAATATTCACTGAACAGGGTAAACCGATAACAAGCATGTAAGGACATGATATGACAGACAATCAATGTATACACGTACTCTTTTTAAACTAATATAAATGTATAGAAAACGAAAGTACTTTTCAAAAATGTAACACATTTAGCCTAGAATATGATTTTTTTCTAAATCAATAAGATACAGAGATATACATTATTATTAGCGATCAAATGATGATTGTAACCATACAAAATTCCATTTATTCAATGTCATTTTCATGTTACTTTCGTTTCTCGTTATCTTAACATAGGACATTGATTTCTATCTAAAATAAGGCACTTGATTAGTATATATCATTAAAATGACACACGTGAATTCTATTTACCTGTTTCCTATGTTGGCAATGAGCAGGACGCAAGTTTTGGAAGCTAATTGATTATTTTATCAACAAAACGTCTGTCCGATTGAATACATTGAATCCAACACGGAAGGTAAATGTGCAGCGGCAAGTATACATGTTAGTAGGTCACCGCTGTTCGTGATAAACACATAGGCCTATATGATACACACGTACGTACATAATATACCCGTCAAAAGGTCATATATAGCTAGGACCATTTATTAAGATGAAGTATTGGACGAGAAAAAAATGTATCTTTTTCATGATTTATTGTTTACTAATTAATTACAGTAAAATGATATACATTGAATCAAGCTCAACGAACTGATGTTTTCGACTCCATCTGACACAAGCAGATTCCTTTTCGTATATCTTACTGGTGAAATATCAGTCAATTGTTTATTTCATGAGCATGGGCTCGATGGACACATTTACATTGACCTCATTAGTAAATGCCTGTTCGAACAGTTATCTTTTACCAATAGCTTCCCCTAATGATATTGATGTTCAGAAAAGTTATTTCGTGTTTATTGTATGGTAAACCAGGTCCATAAACTGACATGTCTTTCAAAAATTTCTAAAAAATGTCAAAAGTTCATAATCATAAAACTACTTTCGTTATTACAAATTCTGTTTCTGCCTTTTTCTGCATTTGCATATCACAGAGTTATCTGTCCTTACCGGTGGTACTGATTGTTAATTCAAGTATTTTAAGAATTAACGTCATATTTGTCAGACTGATAACTCTGTAACATGCAAAGACGGACTATTCGTAATCTCTGAGAACTTTCTCCACATCCGTCTTCAAAGTTACTCAGGCTTCTTCGAGTAAGAAAAACTCGAAACACCTCCGAACAGCAAATTAAAATTCCTACTTACAGTTCTGCTTACTTGTCACGATTTCATGATTGTAAGGTCTGTTTGAAAAATCAATATTGACACAGCAACATGCAAACTGTGATTGAATTTAAGTTCAAAATTATTATAAGTATAGTACAGATATAAATTTATTTCCAAATATAAATCTGTATTATGATACATGGGTCACGAATGTTGTTTACTATATTGTCTAAACAATTAAACGCCGGAAAATCCACTTATAAATTCAAGGAAGTTCGTAATTAGGATTTCCGATTGATAACAATTCCATTAAAAGTTAAATTACATTAACATGTCACCATATGTATGAAGGATGTGGTCATGTTAATTAACTAAATGTTATTATTTTCGAGTGGATTAAAATTAAATTCAAAGTTTGGACATATCCCTGCAAATGGGTAACATAACTAACCACATGGTGTCAAGGTTTGCAAAGGTCACATATTAAATCATCCCCATTCATAGCTTACTTTATGCTTACTTTATGGGGTTAAATACTAATCCTATGCAGAGTTGTGTTCAACCTAAACAATGCACGCTTTTACAAAACGAATAATTCATGTTATACGTTGATTGAATATTGGTTGGGATGTTAACGAATGGCGTGTCATTAGGTCCCGAAATGTTTTACCTTGACAATAGGCCTATATAATTATTGCTGATATTCCGGGCATTTTGTTACATGATTTTACAATCTCACGTTGATAAAGTAATTCAACTATTTCAGAATTCTACTGAAGTCCCATCAGTCCCATTTAAAAAGCAGACTCGTACAGATCAAACACGTGACACAAACAATAATGTTTTTGTTTTATTAGATAAATATGTTCACCATCTTACAATCAATCATCTTCATTACAAACTCTGCTGATCACACTAAATATCTGGCCTAATTAAGATAGGCGTTCACTCAATAATTCAATAAATGCATTTGTATTTCAAAGATAAACTTTGCACGCAAACCCGTCGTTATTCAATCTACACCAGGACTAGAAGGGTTACGTTTTCCATTCAGATTTGTCTCATATATAAAAACGAATTAGGATGAATTAACAAATTAAACGACAAATTAAAGCCAAGAATTTAAAAATACATTGATCGCATTAGTTTATAAAGTTGTGTTTTGGTTTACTCACATACATGATACATGTAACAGCAACGTTATCAACATGGTTAATAACGTGTGGTTTAATTATTCAAATTAGATTGTTCCGATCTGTAAGTTTACCAGAAAACATTCTCTTTGTAGCATTTCGCATCATATCGATTTCAACAAAAATGTTAAATGTATACTGTCTTCAGTTTTATCCATAATACATAACTTCATTATGTCCACACCAAACTATTTCTGTTTGTCCATCACGTTACGTTGGACACCAACACACGGGGTGGTGAACATGACCTTGCATCTGATGCAACCACATAATTAATATCACTTGGCCTGAGGAAGAACATAGCCCTTGCTGATGATGGGACCATCTCTGTGTAGAAGTACTGCGGGCCACACTGTGGTTCGCACGACCTTGCCCTTTATACCATAATAAGTAAACATGTCTGTCCTAACTTTGTCACCTTTGTCTGCCGACATGACGAACATGGGCGGATCCTGCACACTCATTAGCCATACCAGCTCAATACAGCGCTCTATATACTTGTGGATCTCTTGGGGATACTGTACCCTGGCCCAATCAAAAATGTGACTGGCCTGTGTGCGCTTGTACAACTACAAAATGGACGTTTCAGCAATGAAAAACAAATAAATTATTTTTCTACAAACAGATGAAATGGTACATACATATGTAGCTTTTGTACTACATATAAATCGTAAAAATTGAAGAAGTCATTGCATTTCTATACATTTGTACACTGGTTTACATATTCGTGTTTTTGCATTTTCAATTCGATTCATCAATGAAAACAACAATTTCATCCAAAAAATCTCTAAAACTGTACAAATTTCTTTACATTGCAATATTCAAACGACGAAATTCAAAACAAAGACTCCTGGCCTAACTTTACATGTCTATAACACCAAATAGCAACATTACTTTAACAACCAGGTAAGAAAATTCATTAATACCTCTATGCTAGCAATCCTTTTGTAATGATTTTCATACTTACATGTAGTCTAATATCACAAATCTTGAGTATTTCAGATTATATTACCGGTGGAACGATATAGGAGGAATGGTATGAATCAATTCTAGCGATATGAAGTAAAGGATGATTGGATCAACAACGATTAAGCAAAGCTAATATATAACGACTAACAAGGGTGAAGCAATGACAGAATGAATAAAAAAGAATTAAAACAAGGATAGTAAGGACTAACATCGATGGAGCAGAAATGACAACAAGCAGAAAGATTCAACAGGGATGACAAAAGGGTTAAAACGATAAAATACGTTTGAAGAAATTGCAGAAATAAACAACCAACATGTTGAAGGTTGAAGCATTAAAGACTATTAAGAGATAGCGATTAACAAATGCGAAGCGATGATAGTTTGCACAAAGGTTAAATAATGGCACAAAGATTAACTAGCATAACAAAAGGATGGTAACGAAATGGCAGAAATAATCAACGAGTATGGCAACATGCTCGTAACAATCAAACAAGTGGGAGGCTTTCATGGAAAAAAATCAAAAAGGCTATATAACTGACAACAGGAATTAGCAAAACAAAATAAGACTATTGAAATGATTTATTGTTCAACTGATTATCAAATACATTATATATATTTAGTACTTACATCTATGACATCTGGTACACATCTCAGAGCACATTCTTTCCTAAAATTTCTTGCATATTTCTCCGCGGATGAATCCAGAGCTTTATCGCTCTTCGCTTGGTTAACTTCTCTCTGTGATTAAAGTAACCAGATATTAATATGAGTATCTTTATGATAAAATTAACCACATATTAGTCTCTCTATGATCAAATTCAGCAGATACCAATCTCAATCTCTCTTTGATAAAAATAACTATATATCAATCTCAATATCTCTATGATTAAAGTAACCAGATATCAATCTCAATCTCTCTATGATTAAAGTAACCAGATATCAATCTCAATCTCTCAATGACTAAAGTAACTAGATATAAATCTCAATATATCTATGATTAAAGTAACCAGATATCAATCTCAATCTCTCTATGATTAAAGTAACCAGATATCAATCTCAATCTCTCTATGATTAAAGTAACCACATATCAATCTCAATATATCTATGATTAAAGTAACCAGATATCAATCTAAATCTCTCTGATTAAAGTAAACACATATGAATCTCAATCTCTCTATGATCAAAGCAACCATTTATCAATCTCAATATCTCTATGATTAAAGTAACCAGATATCAATCTCAATCTCTCTATGATTAAAGTAACCAGATATCAATCTTAATCTCTCTATGATTAAAGTAACCAGATATCAATCTCGATCTCTCTATGATTAAAGTAACCACATATCAATCTCAATCTCTCATGATTAAAATAACCACATATCAATCTCAATCTCTCTATGATTAAAGTAACCAGATATCAATCTCAATCTCTCTATGATTAAAGTAACCAAATATCAATCTCGATCTCTCTATGATTAAAATAAACACATATCAATCTCAATCTCTCTATGATTAAAGTAACCAGATATCAATCTCAATCTCTCTATGATTAAAGTAACCACATATCAATCTCAATATATCTATGATTAAAGCAACCAGATATCAATCTCAATCTCTCTATGATTAAAGTAACCACATATCAATCTCAATCTCTCTATGATTAAAGTAACCACATATCAATCTCAATATATCTATGATTAAAGTAACCACATATCAATCTCTCTATGATTAAAGTAACCAGATATCAATCTAAATCTCTCTGATTAAAGTAAACACATATGAATCTCAATCTCTCTATGATCAAAGCAACCATATATCAATCTCAATATCTCTATGATTAAAGTAACCAGATATCAATCTCTCTATGATTAAAGTAACCAGATATCAATCTCAATCTCTCTATGATTAAAGTAACCAGATATCAATCTCGATCTCTCTATGATTAAAATAACCACATATCAATCTCAATCTCTCTATGATTAAAGTAACCAGATATCAATCTCAATATCTCTATAATTAAAGTAACCAGATATCAATCTCAATCTCTCTATGATTAAAGTAACCAGATATCAATCTCGATCTCTCTATGATTAAAATAACCACATATCAATCTCAATCTCTCTATGATTAAAGTAACCAGATATCAATCTCAATATCTCTATAATTAAAGTAACCAGATATCAATCTCAATCTCTCTATGATTAAAGTAACCAGATATCAATCTCGATCTCTCTATGATTAAAATAACCACATATCAATCTCAATCTCTCTATGATTAAAGTAACCAGATATCAATCTCAATATCTCTATAATTAAAGTAACTAGATATCAATCTCAATCTCCCTATGATTAAAGTAACCACATATCAATCTCAATCTCTCTATGATTAAAGTAACCAAATGTCTATCTCAATCTCTCTATGATTAAAGTAACCACATATCAATCTCAATATATCCATGATTAAAGTAACCCGATATCAATCTAAATCTCTATATGATTAAAGTAACCACATATCAATCTCAAACTCTCTATGATTAAAGTAACCATATATTAATATCAATCTCTCTATGACTAGAGTTAACAGATATTAATCTCAACCTCTCTGTAAAGTAACCATAAATCAATCTCGATCTCTCTATAATTCAAGTAATCAGATACTAAATACAATCTCTCTATGATTAAAGTAACCATATATTAACCTCGACACATTATTATTGACTTGATGCTTACTGTATATAAGGTGGTAATGAATATTAGAAAATAATAACTTACAGAAATTCTAAAAAGTCTCCTATCATGCACATATGAGTCAAAGACGTAATATCAACTGTTGTATTCTAGATAACACTGGATCCTTACAAGCAATTTCGGATCCGAATTACTTGTAGAAATAAATATCATGTATATATGCATTTTAAATACGGTTTGTAAAGGGGATTGATTTTTCTGGTTTTGTAAATTGCTATAAATCATTGACAGCATTCTCTGATTTGATTGAATATGTTACCTGGCCTTACTAAATGCCTATGACAGTTTATCTTAATTGTCAATTTTCATGAAGCAACATTTTGTTTCTTTTATTTCTAAACTTTTTGTTTCATTTTTAATGTGAACTGACCTTACTCCCCCCAGCAGGTGAAATGGACACTTCTAGTACTGATTTTGCAAGGTCCTGCTTTAGATGTTCCAGTTGTTCATTTGCCACATCTGCACAGAACGTTTGAGCTGACTGAAAGTATAAACATTGGATAAATCTTTAGTAGATCAAATGATTAAATGATTACAAAGAACAATTTAATTTGAGATATTATATTTTCTATTTTCTGTGACTGACTTTCTTCTTTTTCCTATCAACTTTCATCTGTCTTGACACTACCTCAGTTTTTGGCTGTGAGTTGAACATTCACCACTGTGTTGAATGTTGAAGATTCCAACGTTACCAGGAGACATAGCGGACATACTGCAGTCTCCCAAAACACAAGACATTCACACTCATAACACAGGAGGTCGTCATAAAATAGCCCTAGCTTGTTAATACAGTTTGATATCTTAATCAACTGACCGCCCTTATAAATGTATCCATGACTTACGTTTACAACCCTTACAAGTTCTTCTATAATTTGTGGCTCATCTTCTTCATCTTTTATCTTCAATAATATCTTAAAAGCTTCAAATGCTTCCGACCATTCGTTATCGTACAGCTCTGCAAACTTCTCGCCGATTTTAGTCGGTCGATTCTTATCGCTGAGATCTGCGATGTTGGGATTTCCTTGTGTCACTTGGTTACTGGCAAATCGACTCAATCTGTGGAGGTCAATCACAGATAAAGGATGAAGGGAGATATTACGGAGACAGAAGAAATATCAAATCAAATAATTTCCTTAAAATTCATCAGGTCATGGTTATTTGGCTATCAGATCAATAATATCAAGATCAAGTTTTTTTATTTGATAAATAAAGTTTATATATTTGATAAATAAAGTTTATATATTTGATAAATAAAGTTTATATATTTGATAAATAAAGTTTTTATATTTGATAAATAAAGTTTATATATTTGATAAATAAAGTTTATATATTTGATAAATAAAGTTGATATATTTGATAAATAAAGTTTATATATTTGATAAATAAAGTTTATATATTTGATAAATAAAGTTGATATATTTGACAAGAAATACAAAGACAGCAATATCCTTCATGTATTTTTTATAGCAGAAACATAATTTGGCATTCTAACCTGCTGGTCATCTCGTCAATATCACGCTGCTGGCTCTCCAGTTTCCGGATCAACTGTTGGTATTCTATCAAAGGCATGGACACCATCGGCCGCCCCTGAATTGTGGATGTCTCTAACGACGGTGGAATAGGCAGAGCTTCCTTCTTCTTACTATTAATAATAACAGTTACAGTATAACACTTGATATATCAAATCATAGCTCTATAAGTAACAGATATCATTTAACAATAGGTATTAAGAATTAATTAGATAATTTACACCAGGACCATATTTTCATGGTTTTTTCCCCAATATTTTCATTGTTTTGAAATGCACAAGGCTTTACAAATTCCCCCATTAGAATATAGCTTTATATAATAAAGAATAATCAGTATGGTTAATTATATAACCTAATATCCAGTGATCATGACTTTGTGCAATGTAAATGTCACTAAGTGTAATAAAATATTGGGCCCTTTTCTTCGTTGGAAATTCATTGTGAAAGCAAAATTTGACGTCAGTAAACAATGATATGATGTTCAAATTCTATGACGTATATTGACAAAATGCGGCTTCTGATGGATTTTTGGAGAATGCTTGACATTAAGATCCTACGTCTTGTCACTGGTATCCATAGCCACATCTGATGGTGGAGGATTGGATGGCTGTTCCAAACCATCATCTCTAGAATTACCACGCCCCATTTTTGGTCTTGGATCCGTCATGGCATTACCACCAGCCCTTAGCTAAAACATAAAAGACAGTATATTATCACAGGAGTTTGATGTTCTGTCAATAATATATAGTATAAATATATATAAAAATACTCCTACCGCATTTGACCCAATAAGCGCCCGTGTCCCTATAAGCGCCCTTCCCCCATTTTGAAGCCTCTATTTCAATTGCCCAGGCATAAATAAAGACAAAAACTATACAAAATTGTAAAGGTTTGCAATAACTTCGTCTTATTGACACTTTTTCATTTTCTAAATGCCCTGGGCGCTTATTGGGTCGAATACGGTAAATACTATATAAAAACATATAGTATATAGGGGTATTTTTATATATATATATACTATATGTCATTGACAGAACGTCAAACTCCTGTGATATTATAAAAATAAAGTTTCAACATTGTAGACTGATTTTGATAAATGATTCCATGATTTTACTTTCACATCATCCCTTAAACATATGAATAATTACTACTGAACAGTAATTTTTTAAATAACATGTTTGACGCAAATATATATCCATTTGATTTAAGTTTCCATGGTTACACAGATGTTTTACATGTTGTTTATCTTTTATTTATATATATATATATAAGCATTGTTTTCACTTTTTATTAACTTCATTGGGGTATGCAAGAAATTTTGTTTGGAAACTGTGTGAATCCATGTAAATGTAGCAGATTCTCACAAAAGTTTGCAAACAAAATTTATTTCATACCCCGATGAAATTAAAATATAGTGACATCAATGCTTTTAAAGGTGCTCCACCTCTGACAATTGGTATTTTTTCACAATCAAAAACAGGAGCAGACGATTTGGTATTTTTCTTCAGTTAAAAAAGTTACTTAATTTACACCATTACCACCATTGAAAAGATTAAACTTCTAATTTTACTTCAAGTTAAAAATATAAAAAAAAAAAATAATTAATTACATCCCAAGAAAAATACGTAGCACTATATCCTATATGGAAGAAGTACAGATTGCGCATGCACAAAAGGCAAAAAAAATATTTTGTATTATTTTTTGTGTTAATTATAGACATATATATACATGATTAAACATCAATTATTGTTTTAATGATGAATGTAATTTATGCTCTGTCGTCAGTGGAGCATCTTTAATTAATTTTTTAGACTATTTGATAAAATTAAATATATTTTAACGTATGATTCTATTGATTTTCCATTGGATTATTTTTCCAAATCAATATACAATGTTGATGATTCTATTGAGACTTCCTGATAACATCAGATTTTTTTCTTCAAAGACGTACATATATGTATGTAGAAAAAGAATCGGCTAGTCAGAAAGTCGAATCAATTATGACAACAATGGAAATTTAATTATCAAATTGTGTAACAAATTTCTGATCTTCTTCCTTAAGATGACAAGAAAACTTGCCCATTTACCTGTTCCAGTCTGTGTTTCACTGAAATAAGGTTATGCAGCTCCATTATACATGTAGCTTGTGTTGTGTCCTTTTCAGATTTCATTATTTCTACAATTGATGACTTGGTCTTTTGATGATATTCTACTATCACTTTATCACTGAGTGGTATATTTCCTCGTATTGGAACATTTAGCATGGAACATTTCTGAAATAAATGCAAAAAGACAGATTGAATATTTTATAGTACAAATATATTATTCATTTTATTTATAAAAAAAATTATTCTCATATCTCATCATTCAGGTGAAGATTTTTGATGAAAACAGTACATTTTCTGCTCCCAGGGTAGGCTTTGAAAACACCATTTTCAGTGTCATCATTATGCATGAAACATTAAATAATCTTTGTGATGTCACAATAAGGCTAACTTAGGCACTTGTATCATAAACAAATACAAGTTGAATGATACAGACAGGCCTATCTTATAATGGCATATGTGAGAGAAAACCTTCCATCATATCTACAAGTTCATTTAGTCTGACAAGCTGTTAAGTTCTCAATTGAATATTAAACCTGCCAAAACTGGCCTGTGTCTAATTTGGATCTCAGTGTATTCTGGTGTATATATTGCATCTATAGCATTTCCATTCTTTTATCATAAAAGTAATGAAAACCTATAAAATTTAGAACCTTTTTAAACAGATAGATATGCTGATACCGGTGACATCCTATTTAAACAACAGATATTGTCTGGGTTCAACATAGCAGGTATATTTTTTTCTAAAGATTATTTATAAGAAAAGTCTTGTATATGTATCAGAGACACAAAAAAGTTGCATCAATTGATATTGAATATACTTACCTCTTTTGGATGGGTTTCATGGAGTTCTTTTGAAAGAAACAGCAAATTTTTATATTCCAGAATGGCATTTTGTATATGAGGCGATGTTGCGTTTCTTTTCAGAAGAGCTTGTATATGGTCCCCAGCATACGTCAATAATTCCTTCTCCAGTGTAAAAGAAGTTGGTGCGCTAGTTTGGCTTAGTGGCTGAAAGTGAACTTTAGTGATTAGAATACACAGCTATATTTACATTACCACTGCACAGTACTTATAATTACATCATGTATATGTTGCTAATAAGCCCAATGTATGATATTTTCCAGTATTTATATTTGTAGACTATTAGGCTCTGGCTAACGCACACCATTGGCTATGCTAGAACACCAAATGTATGTTACACACCAATGCATGTCAAAAATATGACAACCAATGCTGAAGTATAACTAACATTTAGGAAGCCATATATAAGACAATTACATGAAGTAGACAATTAAATCAGCTGTGTATGGTGAATGGTTTCTTTTTCATCTAGTTATATATGCAAACCTATTTACATGTAATAAATCCACCCAAGGGACAAGAGCCGAGTGGTCTTCAATTTTAAGCAATAAACTGTTACCAGATGTGGTATACAGTTGATTATGAAGCTAATTCAGTATGTGGAAGAAAAATAGAAAGGCAGCCTTTAGGGCACCAAAACCTAATATACAGTAACTCCATAGAGTAAACTGAAAACTACATTATTATGTAGAAGTACATATGTATATGATTTTTGATTTCATAATGTTTATGGTACTTATGTCGTGCATATGTTTACCTTCTTTGATGCCATAATTGATGTTGTTACTGATGATGATGTCCTGCTTCAAGCTGAAAATTTATAATAAAATATAAATGTATTCAATGTACATGTACATGAATAATTCAGAAGTACATGCAATAAATGCATTATAAATACTACCTCCATATATACATGTATACTACTGTATGTAATGTTTTGACTTATATTACATGTATATGTACATACATGTTGATTAAACTATACATAAATGTATTTACAGGTACATCTTTGTACAAGGTACAGGTACAATGCACTTACATGTACATGTGATACAGTGTGCATCTGTAATATTAAAATACAAGTGTAACCATATTACATGAATGTTGCATTATGATCATAAACATAAAAATCGCAAATAAATCTGAATTAAATATCTCATTATGCAAGTCAATATTGATTTAATTTAGTTAGTGCACATATGTACCTACACTTGTACCTACTTTATACATTGTACGTGTACAATATTAATGTAACTACAATGTATATAAAGTAAACCCTGTCGAGGGCCTCACTATAGAAATCTACCCCATTGGAGGTGTAATAGAGATAACAAACCAGGTAAGTTATTGCATTTAATCATCCGTATTTTCTTCGGTTTAATTTATAAGCGGTAATTAGAAAGAAAGAGCAATTATAACAGATGCCAATCACGTTTATTTTTCAGCGTGATTCTTAGATTCTTTACACCCAAAACCTTCCTTTACTCGAGGTAACCAGGAAGGTAATCAACTGGTCATAAGATCAAAAATGAATATAAAGGATTGTTTAAAAAGTTGATCATGTGATATTTTTTATAGAATAAAAAGTACTTAACTTATGAACTTCACAAAATTTACAAAAATGTTGGAGGAAATCCATCTGAAATTATACATGATAACGTTTCTAACGGTACAGCAGTTGAAAACGAAAGTAGAAAAAAGTTGTTCTTATTTAAGTAATTTATTTACACAATAACACATTCATCAATTACTTAGACAGATGCAAATCTATTATAGTCAATAAGAATCGTTACAGTATCCATATGATGGCTTTTGGATGATTAAAATGCTGGTATCTTACCTCTATATTTGTACCTGTGGAAACCCCATCGGGGACCTCTTTCTCGAGAATGTCGGCTGTTAGGGAAGGCCTGTCAGTAGGCTAACTACCACTTTCGTTTCCGTTATAAATCCACGGTGATGTTTCTCGGTTTATATCAGATGTCGCGACTACGTTGAGAGAAATACTAGAAATGTGCAAGGTTGCAGAAGTCGCTGGTTCAAATTCCCCAACATTCAGGGAATCCGATTATATTAACTTCCGGTAGAAGACCAGCTGGGGAGCGGTAGTTGTTCAAAACTAAAGAGGCGCCTTAGGGTTTAAATAAATAAACGAAAAAGAATAAATGTAAATGCATTTTAATGAATATACATGTATAATTTATCACCAAATATGGATAAAACAGAAAACATCACAGTATATGTATACTGTATATTAAACTGTTTTATTTTAGACCATATAGTTATAAACTATAACTAACATATATAGCGTACACTTACCTACATGTACACGTATGTGCCTAATTATATAAGTTACATTATTACACGTACAATTAGGCTGAAAAACCTATGAGATAGACCGGCTTAGCTGACTCTAGTTTTTCTAGTGACTCTTTGCTTTAATTTTATTTCGTGTTCATATTTTGGATTGATATTAACATTTAATAATGCAGATGCACGTTTTATAGAGGAACCGCGTTTTTCTCATTATTGTATGTGATTGAAACTAAAATGGATTCCATTGCCAATGTTTTTTCTCCAAATGTTATTTCTTTCAACATACAAAGATTCAAGAAAAAATGAGAAGACACGACTATGATATAGTTCACAGTATTAAAAAAAAGACTAAATTATAATCTGATAGTTTACTACGAACTCTACTCATCCCGCCTCAGTCCTTCCTACAATGTATTCCTGATATATTTACTTATAAAGATAGTAAAATATCAATTTATAAAAAGATATATAAATAAAAATGCTGTTAATTCCTTATTATGTTACTAAATGAAAATACTTTAAATGCATGAACATATTAATTACGTATACTGTTTTGATAAAGCTTTGCCTTGCTTTTTTTCTTGATACAATAGGCACATGTACACGTAGCAGTATGGCATCAAAATACGCCCGCCCAGTTGCGTGTGACTCTGAGCGGTTATTCGTAGCTGCCATTGACTTTGGTACCACGTATTCGGGGTATGCGTTTTCCTTCCGACACGACTTTGAGAAGGATCCCAGCAAGATAAACGCAAACCAAACCTGGGTGGCGGGACACCGGAACCTGTTTTCATTAAAAGCACCGACATGCGTTCTGCTGTACCCTGATAAGACCTTCCACTCCTTTGGTTACGAGGCTGAGGATAAGTACACAGAACTGTTTCAGGATGACGAACATGAGGACTGGTACTTCTTCAAACGATTCAAGATGACGCTACATAATAATATGGTGAGTCTTTCTTCGTATGGTGTTTTATTCACCTTTGAAGTTATCGTGTGGTTTCATCTTTTCCACACGAATCTTGTGTGTGATTCACTCGGGTATGACCTGGTTGATATTTATACAGAAAACGCTAACTCTTTCGGAACAGCTGGTTCCAGCCTAGAATTATTTCAGAACAATTCGGATAGATAAACTTTATCAGATTATCATAGAATTTTGACGGTGTCATCTTATAACGTTTGCATTAGCATTTTTTGTTTGTTTCATGAAATATCCATGAAAAGTGTCAAAAGATTAAATGAAAGTAATTATGTAATACTTGTTATCAAAAAAGAATTAAGACCACTTAAGGAAACAATGCACTCTAATTTATAATTCAATACTATTCATACCACAAACTTTTTTAACCGAGTTCAAAGGTTACCTATTAATGAAAAATATCACACTACCACATGTCTGATTAAGACATAGGGAAGTTACATTTGTAACCTTAGCCGAGATTCTCCCATCAGACAGAAAGTGTGAATCACTGATTTCAAAGATTTTTTCATATCCAAGCGAATTGACAAATGGGTCGAACACCATTTTGAATTCCAATAGTATATCAACTTTCTTATGTATATGTTTTTTTCATGGAATGCCTTTTGTGTTATCAAACAGAACTTACGTCGAGATCATATGATCCCAGATATCAGTGGTGAGAAGGAGCTACCCGCCAGGGACATATTCTCACACGGTATAAAGTTTCTAAGAGACCATTTGATAAAGCACGCCAAAACGAAGGGAGTCTATGACGCGATCTCCGATGATCGATATGTCCACTGGGTTCTTACCGTTCCTGCCATCTGGAATGACAGTGCCAAACAGTTCATGCGAGAGGCAGCTCAAAAGGTGGGTGATAATCAAACACTTGCACTTTTGGAATCTCTGTCCTATTAGACATGTACAAATGAACATGTACATACAATGTACATAAATATTTTTGGGTATTTTCGTACAAATCAATACATTATAGGCGCATTTAGTTGTTATTCCGCAAATCCGCGACCCTGGATTTATCGGTCCACCACTCTACCGACTGGGCTAAAGCGAAATTCCGTCAAGCGGGAATCTAGAATGCGACTTATTGTTATTTACACTATCTATGCTTAAAGGCCCACTACCTTTCCTTAAAGGTTTCTTAAAAACATTAATAACAAAAGAAAATATATATCGATGGCTTAAGATGAGGTTACAACACCAAACATATGCAAGATTTCCTGTCTAATGTACGATAACAGTGGAGATTCATTTCGCTGTTTTGCCGTCTAGCGCAGTGATAGTCAACTACCGCGCGGCATTTAGGACGACGGCGGGAAACATAAAACGACCCGCGTTATGAAAATTAACATTTTATTTATTCTAATTAAACAGTTCTGAAGGTGATGATAAGTGTGCTAGTAAACGTATAGTTAATAAATCCTGCGACTCTACAAAATTATTGATCTCGTTTTACATTCCTATATCAAAAATTAAAAGCCGTTTCGGAAAGGTAGTGGCCCTTTAATTATAACCTGCTACAAATACATGCTTTTGTTTATTGTTATCATTACATATTCGAGCGTGTGTACTTATACTGTTCATTTTGTATTTCGTATTCTACAGGCGGGTATCAAGGAACATAATTTAACTATTGCCTTAGAACCGGAAGCAGCTGCTCTTTACTGTAGGATACTTCCGGTCGAGAAACTCGATGTTGGCGGACAGGCGTCTTTGGGCATGTTTAAACCTGGGACAGAGTACATGGTGCTAGATCTTGGAGGTATGTATAAGCCTAGTGCTTATATAATATGTCAGTCGCATTTTGGTTGCTCTGGTTAGCTTTCTGCGCCATTACCAGTAGCAGGCAGTGTTATGTAGTGATGTGCCAATAACCAACCAATGAAATATCCATGTACCTGACAATCACGTCACATTGATTGGCTTTCATGATCTGATAGGAGGGTTGTTATAATGCTTAATATCCCATCCCTACTTTTGCATAGTGTATGCATATGCTTCTAAATATGTTCCGTTAAAGCTTGAAGCATTTTAAACAACTACATTATATTTGTGTCTTTACATAATTTTCAAACCATGTTTATTACAAAATACTGCCATTTTTTCCATCAAACGAAGAAAATAACATTTTCAGAGAAAGGAGACATAATGTTTTATAATAGGTTTTATTTACTCTCTTTATTTACTGTCCTAGGTGGCACAGTCGATATAACCGTCCAAAGGGTTTTGGAAGATGGGAACCTAAAAGAAATATTTAAAGCAAGTGGTGGAGCCTGGGGTGGGACAAAGGTCGACGAATCCTTCCTCCAACTTTTGGTTGAGGTGGTTGGATCAAATGTGATGAAGATTTTTAAAACCAAACATACAGGCGATGAGTTGGAGTTATTTCGGGAGTTCGAAACCAAGAAGAGGACGATAACAGGAGACTGTAGCAGCAAGGTCACACTAAGAATGCCATTCCAGCTTAACGAGACATTTGACGAGGAATTCGGCACCTCACTCAAGGATCACATCAAGCAGACCTGCTTTAAGGGGAAGATGAACTGGACAGGGGATAAACTGAAGGTAGATCCGAACATCATCAGAGGTCTGTTTGAACTGTCAGCCAATAGCATTGTGGAGCACGTCCGGGATCTTTTGAAGGAGGAAGCCTGCAGGAATGTTTCAACCTTTCTGATGGTAGGTGGATTCTCGGAGTGCATTCTTATTCAGGACGCCATCAGGAAGAATTTCCCAGGGAAACGTGTCATCATTCCAGAAGATGCAGGTTTGGCAGTGGTGAAAGGTGCGGTCCTGTTTGGACACAATCCACTCACTATAATTTCCCGGAAAGCCAAGTACACTTATGGGATATCAACAACGCGCAAGTTTCAGCCTGGTGATCCTGTTGACAAACGGATCATAGTCAACTGTAGAGAAAAATGCAGCGGCGTTTTTTCAAAACACGTTGAGGTGAATCAAACGGTCCCTGTCGGAGAGGCGCTTGAAACTCAGACGTACACTCCTCTGTATGCAGACTCCAAGAGTGTGGTGGTTAAGATCTTCACGTCCAGTGATGAGTACCCTGAATATACCTCCGACCCTTCATGTAACTACTTAGGAAAAATTGACGTACCATTATCACCAGGCTCGAACGAAAATACTATCATCGAGGTTAAAATGACTTTTGGTGACACTGAGCTTGCTGTAGAAGCTTCAGAAGAAAATGGAAGGCCGTTGCTGGCAACGTTTGATTTTCTGGATCATTGATAGACGCAATTGTGATATACAGACTAGCGAAAAAAGCATTGTATTTCATGTTTAACCATTACTGTGATATAATTCAATGAAACACTAGAAACATGGCATGGCAATACATAGATCATATTTGTACCATATATCTTTTAAAACACGATAGGTTTTATTAAAGTCTGACCTGAACCACGACTTAACCAGACTTACATAAGTAAATTACAGATAGCTTCAGAAGAAGCTACTTTTAAAAAATACCAAGATCAAAACAGAATGCAAATGACATATGGAAAAACGGGTTAATTTAATTTGAATATGTTCCACCAGTGCGAAGAAACAAGTCATATCAAAGTTCCTCATTTTTGTAAATGTCAAAGGAAGTAATGGCGGAAAGTGATTCGTTCTTGTTAACGTGGAAAGGGTTGAAGAGGTACATTGTATCATGGGGACTATCCAATATCTAGAATGGCTAAAAAGGATATAACATATGAAGCAAAGAGAAGAGAGTTTGGTATGGTGTAGGTGGGAGAATATTTGAATGTTTGACATTTGGTTCAATTTACACTGTTCTACCATTTCACAACTGAAATAAATGATTATGTTTTATTAAACATGTAACAAGTTAAATCTTCTTATATCTTGTCTTTGCTAATTATTTTGAAACGTTTAACGAAAAGGATATCACTTATCGTTTAAGGCAAGGGATGCTTAAACTACTTTTTTATTCAAACGGCAAATTTAATTTAGCTTCCTCTTGATTTGTCCTGGAAACATGGAAAGTTTAATTAATGAAAGAAATTAAATTTTGCTGACAAAAACAAACGGAAGTAGCACTCGGATGACAATTTAAGTCTGATGTGAAGATTTTTAACTAATTGTGTAAACCCCAAACGAAATTGGTTGATCAAATAATGGTAACTAATTTAAATTTAGCGTCAGTTATCTGTAAAATCCTAGAAAGTCTCTGTGGATCTGTGATTGGTCAGATTTTGTCCCGGAAATCTTTTACTTTGCTATGATATAGCCTGGGAGTGGATATAACGAAAATACTGAAATTGTAAACTAGCATGCATATTTGACTTTTCATTTTCCCCGAGAACAAGGAGAAAGAAAACCCATCGAAGTGCCGTGCGTTACATAGGACAAGTAAAATGGCAGTACAGACTCGATACAAAGGTATAAAAATTGACAAGAAAGAAGATAATAAACACAAAATGTTATTCAAAAGGGGTTGAAAATTTTTGACACATTAAACCAATAATAATACAATAACAATGATAAAGGCCTTGATCTTGCTACAAGTATCGATAATCGCTTTGCTTTTGTTTTATCAACACTGGGTAAAATCCATTCAATAATCAGATAAACTCTAAATACATCAATGGTATTAAAGTGTACATCATCATATATCATTTGATTGTCGACCTTTATTCTTTCCCCATAATGTAGTTGTCAGATATACAGACTATTGTGTAGCAATTTTATTACAAAATTTACAAATGATAAAAGAATCAAATTTATAGTTTTCCATAATAGAAATTTATTTTTGATAATATATTTGCATACATAATTTCAGACTAAATGTATAACTATGATTACAATATGTACATTTACTTTCTTTTCAGATAAGATCTATAAAATACATCATTGAAAATATAACACCTTATGTATGTCATTTTATAAAAGATTGTTTCAAAACATGTAATCGATTACTAAAACCAACAGAAACAGTTAAGCAATACATTTCAATAGAAAGATCTGTAATCAAAATTGAATAATGAGTTATTATTCCCTGAATGTTCTATGTGTGTATGTATCATTTAATATGAAATATAGATTATTTACAAAACTGTAATTTAATGAGTGCTGTGCATCAAAAATTCGATGTATTGCTTCATTGGTATTTTTGAGAAGTAATTACGGTAAACGCTTGGTGAAACGTCACGCTACTTACCATTTCGTCCATGTTGCGTCGTAGAATTTTGGTTTGGTTTTAAGAGTTTAACGTCCTATGGACAAAGTAATGCAATGACGTGTGGCAGGCTTGTTGGTGGAGGAAAGCTTAAGTACCCAAAAAAAACTGGCAACTGCCTCAAAAGGAATTTGAACTCGAATATGTTCAGACATCTTAACGACTCGGCCACTGCGGCCCCCACGTCGTAGAAAAATATCATCCATACCATGGTAGGAGCCATAATGTACAATAAAGAGCACGATGTTCTATGTCATAGTTAATTAGAGTAATACAAATGTATATATGGACAAAATTAGTAAATAGGGTAAACATTCCAAGTACACACTGAAGTTAAGGAGCATGTGAAAAGAGAAATAGTTGTCCTATTGTCAATAAATATTTATGATAAATAGTTTACTTACATTGGTAACAAGAAATTTATTTTAAGTATTACTTTTTGTATATCAATCCATATTAAATAATTGTAACCGGTAACAATATGGCAAAACATATATAAATTAAGTTTTAACATTAATGGGTTACTTCCCCCTTTTTTGCTTGTTTGAATATTGATATTAATGTGTACTTTTATATATAATAATATATTTGTCTATATTTCCTGCCACTTGTCACCTTAAGGAGAAGACTTAGATAGACCTTCCTGCTATCTAATCCTTTTTACTGTAAATAATATGTGAATAAAATTTATTGAAATTGAAATAGTTGTCCTGTTAAAAGTTGAGTTCCTCTTTAATTAGGTTACGTTTTCCCCCTGCAATACTATGCTAACTATACAATGTTGCTATAGTTACAGCTACAGTGTATGTGTTTTGTGGATCATTTGCTGTATCATTTGTACATTATCAAATCAATAAATTAACACAGCACTCTGGAGAAATACACATACCATGTAACGTTAAATAGAAAACACTATAACGTCCTTTAAATTCCAATGTCAAGAAAATGCAAAACAAAATATATATACAGTCAGTGAAAAAATAAAATTCTCACATTTAAAACCTTTCTCCAATGAAAAGTGAATTTAGAGACACATAGGACAGTGAAGAAATGAAAAATCCGTCCACACAACAACCTGAAATACTGTCTGCCTTCAAAAAGATCTATTCAAAATGCGAAGATTCAGAGAAAGTCGAACCGCGCCGAAAACGTTTTCCCGGAGACGGGTTCCACTGCCTCTACCCTGAGTTCAGTCTCACTGAACACCATCCGTTCCTGGATCTCCAACTCGGAATTATTGTTGGAATCAGGAAGGTCCACCACTAGCTTCCCTAGTTTCCAACATCCTTCGTCTGTCACAAATTTTGGATCTTTTTTACTGGAGGCGTAGACTTTTATAACCAATATCTTTGAATCATCCCTGGCGGGACTGTAGGTTTTCGATATCACCTCACCAGTTTTTATAGGCGTACCCATCTGGCAAAATATCTCAAACAAGTCTTTACACAATGGTGGTTTGCCTTCTTTTTCTACCTTTTTATCTTCTGGATGTTTCTGCTGTTCGAACTCCACCATGTAGCTAACACCGTATGTGTATCTGACGACACGCGTGGAAATGCTACCAGGGGAGTGACCGTATATGACCGCGCCACTTACAACGACGGTCTCGGAGTCTTGCGGTATCACCACTCGGCAGTCGGGGAATTCAGTTACCATAGCAGACGACACCATCTCGGACTCAGCGAAGCCTCCAACCATTAAGATAGTTTTGATACCTTTGCATGTTGGCTCTGCCAATATGGTTTTTATATGTTTGATGATTTCATCGATAACAGGTGTAAAACAATCCTTGATTATTTCAACCTCTACTTTCAGTTTACCATGATTGAATTTGATTCTTTTTTCATACTCTTCCGGGAAGCTTGAACCGAAATCCTCTTTGTAAATGTCTTTATACAATTGTGTAAGTGAACAGGGTATGTTGATGGTGACTTTTCCATGACTCTCGGGACGGATTGTACGTTTACTGGTCTCCAGACATTTATACATATCCATAAGGTCCTCGGAATGTTCCTTAGATAATCGTGACATCACATCCGGTCCCATCAGTTTTGTTATAAAAATCATAAATTGACGGTCAACACCCACTCCTCCCCATGGACCCCCAGTCGCTGCGTAAAGCTCACAAAGACTACCGTCGTTCTCACGGCGCTGAACTGTAATATCCGCTGTCCCGCCTAAAACACCAAAGAACGCAAACATAATAACAGCTTTTTCCGATGCGATAAAATATAAAAAGCGAAATTAATACAAATCCACCATAATACAAATACCTTTAATATATATACATGTACGATCGCAAGTTTATGTATAAGCATATACACATCTATGCAGCAGTGTAGTAAAAACTATCTGTTCAAATTTTAAAATAATTTAAAGTGGGGAGAGCAGGGTATGCATAGGACAACAATATGAAACAAATGAATATGTTTCACTCCTGCCAATATCATCTTCGATTTTCAAGGGGTAATGTTCACTGTCGTAATATCCCCCCATGGAATATGTTATAGCAAAACTAGGGCATTTCAGGAAATAAACTGACCAATCGCAGGCTTGCAGAGACTTCATTTGGAGATTTACATAGAATGACGATTAACTTCAACGTCTCACACAGCCCTCTGTTTTGCTACATGTACTTCATATTTGCATATAATGACAGTAATAGTGACCTCTGGAGTATTATGATCAATATAAGCAATATTTCTTCTTAGAAATTCATTTTCTCACTTGTTATAAAGTTGTATTCCCATTTCTTGAAAAGAATCACTTACTATTGAGCATTTCTACAAGGCATTATGATTATGTTTGACATATCTTTAACATTTGATATAACTATTATTTAGTACTAACATTTCTGCTCATTACTATTTGTTCTTTGTCAACACAATTTCATCTTTTGTTTATCAAATCAAAAATATAATATTTAAATTATATATTGTTTTCAAAACGTTAGATTGTTTGAAGTCACTCACTCACTAATACAACAGTAGGATGAAACCCAGACACCTCACTCCGCCTACTTAGCAACTAGTAAACGTATGATAACTTGATAGTATGATATAATAGCTTACCTCCTAAATCAACAACCATAAATATTGCACCTGGACGAGACACAGTAAACTTAGTTTCCTTGTTGGTATGCAGTTTGTTGATGGGAAGAAGCTGGCAAAACAATGACGCTGCTTCCGGTTCTAGTGCCAAAACGAGGTCATGACCATCTATGCCTGCCTGTAGACAAAGGAAGAACAGTTTAATTATTATAGGGATATGCAATATACGTATAATCAACTCGATGATTTAAATTTAAGTATACTGTAAACCAACTTATTTTAAAGTCGATTTTAATTTCGCGGTGTTTTTCGTCTAACCAATTTATACTGACAGGGTTCTACTGTCCTTGTACTCTAATCTTTTTCGCGACGAATGACTTCCTCGACATATATTAGCCTGCGGAATACGCGAAATTTAATCGTATATAAAAAATAAATTTACAGTACACGTATATACCAAATGAACCAGAACTTTGAGTAGTCTTACACCATATTCTTCTTGACACCACTTGAAAATTGAAAGTTCAAATAATATAAGTTATTTTCAAAATCCATACCTATATTTTATTATATTCCACGAATACATTCAAAACAAAAAACTTATTATACTTAACGAATTCGTATGTATGTATTTTTAATTATAAGTGTCCATTAACTATATCAATGTATATTACGTGTATATATAGAGTCTTTATATTGAGGATACTGGACTGCAATTCCCTTATCAAAGAATATTAATCATACAAGTTGACTCTTCATTGTGATTACTAATTCCTTAAAATAATGAATCCATTACACAAACCATTATTGAAGCGCACTGGCCAGTAATCACGGTAAATGTGGTATTTGAGTATATGCATATATTGCCCTCAATAACTTAACTACCTCAATTGCAGCCTCGCGCATAAACTGTTTTGCTGAGTCCCTCCATATAGCTGGTACTGTGAGTACCCACACCGTATCTAGGGATGATAGATCGACGCCTTCCTTCTTCTTCAAAGTTTCTAGACAGTGTTCCTTCAGACCACGGATAGCCAAACTAAATACAGTGGAAGCTAACATCGGCTTACCCAGTTCATCTTTCATCTTGAGTCCTCGTTTCAACTCCTACAACATATTATTTTCCTCGTGTATATAAACGTTTAGCTTCTATCTGTCAGAGTGAGTTCTGGATATGATTTCATTAACAGCTAGTTTCCGTATGCACATCATTGTTGTGGAAATGTGTCAACATCAATTATTTTCCTTCCACTATATAATGAATCTGATATTTTTATTTCATTAGACTAAGTTGACCTATATTTAAACATTTCACATTTTTCAATAACATCATTTTCAGATAATTCAAAGATATTTCGGGTTTTTCTTGTTTCTTATCAAGCTGAGTGATAGATAAAGATTAAATGTACTCTTTCGATTAGAAATATTGACAAACACAAACTCCATTGGAAGATCGTGTCCTGATCTTGTGACTGAAGATTAGCCTTTAATTTAGACTTAGCCAATCAAACATGGCGTAAGTTTTGTCAATTATTATTGACTGTCTTAATCTAAACTGAACACTGTTTTGAACTTAGACTAATTTACGGTCTTGAGGACAGGTATTAATCAATGTAAAATAAAGTTCTCCTGAAACTGTATCCATACTATACCTTTTTAGAATGCAACTTCATCTTGAATCGTCTGAAATAGAACCAACCATGATGCTGGTTTTCTCCTGCTAGTTCTGCAAACTTGTCGTCTGCTTTTGTTCCGAAGGCGGAGAACTGCCCAAGTGGGTCAAGAAGAAGTGACGTCGGAGTTTTCTTTGACAAAAGACCGTCTGATGTCGATGTCCATGCCGGGTTCAGCGCTACGTTCAAATTGTTGGCCTCAAACTGGCGCCGAAAGGCATAGGCATACCCGGAGTACGTGGTGCCGAAATCCAAAGCCACAACTAGTTCAGGTTTTCTGCCTTCAGTATTGCCTTTGGTCCCATCACAAGCCATATTCGCTGTTACACTATTGTGTGAAATACACCATTATTAGTTTAGTTTTCTTTTATTACTATTAGAAAAAAATTATCACATAATTAAAGTATCCGATTCTATAATTTTAAAACTTATTCGTTTTTCGATTTTGCTGGCTTACGTACCATCAAAAATAAAGACTTTAACCGCCCTACAGTTACTATGGATCGTAGAGATATACAATGTAAAAAAATACGATTCTACTAAACCCTATTAAGCGATGACACAAAATATGATAAGAAAATAGTTTGACGAGAAGTAACTAATGACCTCCGTAATACTCATTTTTTCGCGGCAAAGAAGTAGAATTTCTCAACTAAACCTTGAGATAAATAAAAGTAATTCTATAAAAACAATATTCTCAAAAGTTAAACTATTCATGCTCCAAATGAATGTACATTACATAACACATTGAGATTTTAGTAAACCTTCAAATGCATTGTTTGTCATTTAAATTCGTGTATGTGTATAAATATTCATGTATTCAATTGTATGATAGTACTATAGTATAGTTCAGTTTTAGTTATGCATGCTTATATACGATATGACAATTTTAGCCTAGCGCCGTCTGTGGCGTTATTTTTCCCCTGCTAGTCATTTGGACTAGTAAACCCCAACATTTTACTAGTTCGACTAATTAATCACTAGTCCAAATTAAATGAATACACAGCCGTTTTGCTTCAGTACTTCAGTCATGATCAGCTTACGGTTTTTGGCCCAAATTATAGTCTGGATACATGTATATGCATTTGTGAATGCAAATTCTCACAAAATGACGCACCCAGACAGGAATAATCGCATACAGAATGTACTCAAAATGTATTGACAAATGCAACTGACCACCGCTCTTGAAAATATAGTATTTACCAATTTTAATCGGGTGAAGTGCAACTAGTCCAATCAGACTATTTCATTACAATTGGCGCTAGTCCGACTGTAAAATTTACATGCCATGGGATCGGACTAGCGTGCACTACCTTTACATAACACATAATGCACCACTATCATTATACGGAAATTCATTCTTTTTTACGGAAGACGACCGATAGACCTACATGTATTTGTATATTTTCCTGCTGTATAGGAAGATCTTTCTTAGATACTCTATATATGGGCTAATATCACATTGATCCTAGCACAGAATAAACACACTTCCTCTTTATACAAGATATATACATTATGCTACATTATTTCTATACAACACTTATCAGAAACAGACTATAACTGTCTGTTTATATCGCAATTGTGTGTACACATATTTAAAGATATAGATAACAAGTAAATCACTTTAGGCAATAATAAGCTGTCCAGAGTTTAAATATGCCTCATTTCGTAGAGAATGCATTAAGATTATACGATTAAACCCAATGTACTTTCACTTTCACAATGAAATTATAATAGAAATATGTATATCGATTAAATTCACATTCAATGAAATGAATGTGTTTACTGATCACTAAGTGGCAATTATGATATCAAATACCTGCTAAAAAAGGTACATTTATCAAAATACTCACGGAGAGACACACGGTCCCGTACAATACTCACAAATATATATACTCACATGTGTCTGATGTACCCCGTCTTAGGAATTCCCACGACAATCACGTGATCTGGTTTTTTATTGACCTACATGGTTCGTATTACGTTGTGCTATATGCAGGAGTGTGACGGTAATAAATGTTACAAGTTGCGCTCCTTTAAAAAAGGAAAGCAATCCTGGGCGTGCGAAAAGTACGATGGCCGAGAGCGGCCTGCCATTATTTTTTTATAAAATAAAAATGTCATGAAACTTTTTAGTCGGAAAGTGTAGGGCAAATATTTTTTTAATAAAAAAAATCTGTCATGACACTTTTAAGTCAAAAATTGTCGGGCAAATATTTTTTTAATAGAAAAAAATCTGTCATGACACTTTTTGACTTAAAAGTGTCATGACAGATTTTTTTTAGGTTTAATCGGCAGGATTAAGTTGATGAAAGGCGGCAAACAACAGTATTTATCACAACATGAAATGGGAAAAATGATAATTGAATGTTACACTATAATGTACGTCAAATAGGACGCTTTTTACAATGCATATTGTGATTTCATATGTTATTAACCAACATTACACTTGCAATTACTAACCGTAGAGCTTAGAGTACCAGACAATAAAAACTAACAAGTCATTCAAGTGTAATCAATCGTTACAGGAGACTCTGATGGTAAGTATATGTTTAATTATAGGGAACTATGCTACAAATATATTATTTCAATAATGTTAACAGCATCACTCATTTAAGAGTTAAAGATATTTTGGATACTGAGTAACATTTCTCCAGATATACATTCAGAAGTAAAACGATAACATAGCATGAAATATTACACCCTCGGTGCTGTATCACATTGACATTCCTCTCATTCCTCTACCTCACAGTAAAAAATGTGTCATGACACTTTTTGACTTAAAAGTGTCATGACATTTTTATTTTATAAAAAATAATGGCAGGCCGCTCTCGGCCATCGTAGAAAAGCCTTTTAAAGTATTAGGAACAAAAATTGTATGTATTCAATAATATTTTTTTTATTCAATATAACAATGAGTAAGCTTAAGATATACACTGTAAGTAAAGTGACATTGTTAAGAAACTAAATTTCTACTAATATTATCTTTAATACATAACTCGGCAAAAATGAAATACAAAATTGAATAGACATGAAATATTTGATATAAAATTGTTTGTTTCATACGAAAAGCAATTACAGATGGGTTATTTTTTCTTCATGGAATTGTCAAAAGGGATGTTTGTACAATTGAAAACAATAATATCTTAAATTGAAGATTATGAAAAATGGCACTAGTATTATCATGATCAGTTTTCTGTAAATAAATGATATTGAATAGCACCATCTTAAAAGCTTTTCATACATTAATATTACTGCTGTAAATAATCTACATAAATGAATTTGAGTACATTTTGTATTTGATATAAAAAACATCTTGGCACAAAAATAATGGGATTGAAAAATAACAAAATACTAGTAAAAACTACATAGACTATTACAAACTACATGGTTGTGCAAATTATAAGATCCAAGAATGTAGTGATTTGTTGATTAACTGATGATATCAAAATAAATGTTTCTCTTAAGAAGTTGTGTTTTGAAGTATGCTATCGAACATTTTACATAGTTTGTGGCTTATGTTCCTACCTTCCACACAACAATGACTGTTTCCTGCAGGTCAGTCAAACAGTTCAAGTGTGCTATAGTTAAGCACTAAGGTTGGGGGCCTTAATTACCTGTTAGCTGTATAGCATGTTTGGACCGGTGCATTGACCCAAGGAAGCATACATTGCTGTGAACATAGCAGATCAGAACAGCTGGAATATTTCAAACGTAATGTAGCTGTAATTTGCAAAAGTCAGATTAGGCTTGTTCTTTTCAACAAGTTGGTATAATTAATGCATGTAAGCATTCAATAAAGTATCATAAAAGCCATTCATGTAATATTGAATATCGTCTGCTTGTCCACGCAACACCTCAGCCTCAGACACAGCTAGGTCAACGCCGTGTTTTTAAAACAATAGGGTTTCAAATTACTGAAAAGGGCACGGTGCTGTGAAATATATCAACCAGGTACATTATAAACATTCACACGTTTAGTACACATCAATGAGTGTGTTATGATGATAACGCTTGCTTACTCAGGGTGACGCTGCGATGACAACATTCAGGTTACTACAGAAACTCAGCTGGTGCACACACTTCAATTCCAGTCAATCAAATGCCCCATAGCACAGCACAAAATGTGGCTGATATCTTTCGACTCCCTGGGCGCTGAAGCGCTCAGGGAACAAGACAAGAATTCACCATGATTTTTAAATAGCAGGTATAAGAGTATAGAATTTAATTTGTATGCCCTTAAATCTTATCACACAACGTCGGTTTGTGATGGCCTAGATATGAAACCTCTAAACTCCAAACACCTATTTGGGTTTCTTATTCAAAATCAACTGGAGTAGTCGCCATGTATGTATTATCTGTAGGTCAATGGTCTATCAGTTGGTACTCAGCCCCATCCCCCCACCCCACCCCACCCCCCACCCCCACCCCCACACACACCTACCTCCTGAACCTCACACGTCCTTAAATGACACCAGCTGGTCATTGATGTGAAATAACCAAACAATCAAACCAACTAATAAACTGGCGTCATTTTAAGGACACGTAGGATGTAGAAAATGGAGACAAAAATGGACTGCCTATCATAACCACCAAAGTGCATTCACTGTACAAACAATCTTACTACATTTGTACTTTCCGTAGGGGTTTCGAAACCAGAGGTGAAGGGTTTGTGGTAATTCATCTGTATATCTTCACCAATTGGCATGGATAATGTGTGATAAAATAAATATAGCATTACAATCAATAAAACTCTGAGGCAATTTTCGTTCCACTATATGTGAACGGCAAATGACTTACGTTTGTAAATGTAAGGTACTGATGTTGTCTTCTGGTAAAGAATTAATTTTCTACAGATCATTAAGGATACGTTAGTGCATATCAGCCCCTCAAATTTGAAAATGTTTTCAAGTTTAGATACTGAAATAATATACACTGATATTTTTCATCATTTTTTATAAAACGGTAATTGAATATAAGACATTATTTGAAATGTCCATATCAACTTTATCGACATATATACAATTAATTATAAATATCAATTACTGTCAATATCAGGGACTGCTAGTATTACAGTTCCATGTCATTAACACACAACATTATTAGTTTTAATAAAAAAAGACAACATACAATAAAAGACAATATGCGACCTCTTATTTAAAATGGCTGTCATCAGTTCGAGATGAATTTTATATAAACGGGAATTGATACGTGATCGTTCATTGCAATTTTCAACTCTAGCCTTTCAATTCCTTAAAAATAAAGGTAACCCAAGAATATACCTACATGTAGTATACCTAAGATAAGTTTCAAAGCTACTCACAATCAATAATAACTTGAACGACACGGTCTACTTGCGTTACCCTTTCGGAGGCCTCATTACGGAATAAATTAGCTTATGGATGAGGGTGACTTCGCCATCTCAAAGGTAAGTTTACATGTTGTGTCCAGCATGGTACATTGTAAACATTTACACGATTTTGTTAATTTCAGCAAATATGTATTTATAAATAAATCTTACAATGTTTAATCAACACTCGATACAGCAGACTCCGTATATTAAAGTTAATGAGGTATTGAAGGAGAGTTATTACAAATCTATATGTGGTAATCTGCTACTTTCATTGGATGTATTCATTTATGTTTCTTTGACACATTTACTAGTTTTGCATTTATATCGAATCAAAATAGCTTACATACCCAGGAAAATCTCAAACTCCGCCATTTTGATACCAATAAATGTTTGCCGTAATAGGACAATCGAAATCGAAAGTAGATAAATCTATGTTATGGTTTAGCGTGAAGCCTATGTGGCATTTTCACAAGAATTCATCCGCACACAAACCCAATGATATTTGAATACAGTTATCCATGTTACATTTTATATATATATACATGTATATTCAGTTTATTGCAGACAAAACCTTAACTAAATCCAATAAATGCACACAATAGTCATAATAAATATATCAAATATACAACTCATGTAGTATAAGCATTTAAAATTGAATCTTAAGTTAAAGGAATATTTACATTTGATTTGTAAAGTACATGCATCACACGGTGGCCTTAATACAATATAATGACCTAATATAGCCAGTAACACCCTATGAACATAAAGAGCTATCAAAAGATTCATCGGATATGTTGACTAACTCTCACATACACGCACTCGTCAAAATCGTAAAACGTATTCAAACATTGGCGATAGATAAATAAATATATTATTATATCATGATAGGAGGATATTCCTCGAAGTAATTTCTACGAATTGTACAAGTATCTACGATGCATATTTTATATTAGATGCGTCAATTATTTTACGTATGTATTTATACAAATGATAATTCATGAATTGTACAAGTCTCTAAGATGCATATTTTGTATTAAATGCGTCCATCATCTTACATATGTATTTATAAAAACTGGTAATTATTAAATCACATGTGCACATACCCTCCTAAAATGACTTTACCTGTTAATTTGACTTTGAAGTAATGATAAAAAAATATCCCTCGCCTGCTCACATATCCAAAATATACAATATTTACAGAATAACAGAATTATTGCGAATCGCAGAAGATGGCGTCCCCTGGAGTGTGCGTTGTTGCAATTGATATCGGGACCACTGCTACGCGGTATGCGTATTCATTGAAGCATGACTACATGACTGATCCGGGAAAAATAGTCCTAAATTGCGATTGGCCAGATGGAAAAAATCGCTACCTTCATCCGAAAGCGCCCACTTGTGTTCTACTGAAGCCGGATAAAAGCTTCCACTCCTTCGGCCTCGAAGCTGCATATCAATATACAGACCTGTGCGAGAAAAATGAGCAAGATGATTGGTACTTTTTCCACAATTTCAAAACGACGCTTTGCAACACCATGGTAAGTCTTCTATTACTACAACTGCACCAGAAAAGACCAGATACTGAATTTTAAAAAAAGTTGATGGTATCAAATTTATAGAATTATTTAGTAAATGATCATTTGATACAGATAGTTATGGCTTTTAAAAGAGCATACCTTATCCGAAACGGTTTTTTAATTTTTAAGATGTGATTTTGAAACGAGCTTGATAATTTTGTTAAAGATGCTCCACCGCTGACAAATGGTATTTTTTCACTATCAAAAACAGGAGCAGAGGATTTATCATTTTGCTTCAGTTACAAAAGTTACTTACTTTACACCATTACTGCCATTGAAAAGTTTGAGCATCTAATTATACTTCAAGTTAAAAATATGAAAAATAATTAATTGAATCCCGAAAAAATTCCGTGTCACTATATCCTATATGGAAAGAAGTACTGATTGCGCATGCACCAAAGGCGAAATGAATTATTTTATATTATTTTTTTGTATTAATTAGACCTATATATACACGATTCAACACCAATTATTGTTCAAATGATGAATATCATTTATACTCTGTCGGCGGTGGAGCATCTCTATCAAGAAGTTATTAACCTACCTATAATACTCCCTTTACTGCTTACTAACAATCCGTAGACAATTGGAAAGTAATAAATGTAATGTAAATTTCCATAACGCGTCGTCTTATGTTTCCCGATGTCGCCCTAATTACTGGGCAGTAGTTGACTATTACTACATGTACGCTAGACGGTAAAACAGCGAAATGGGCCTTCATTGTTAACGTCGACTAACACAGAGAAACTTGCTTTTATTAGGTGGTGTATGTTCATTTAAGGCCATAACTACAGATGTTTTAACATTATGTTTTGCATTGAAAAACCATATTTTTTTGTTTCGGAAACGTGGTGGTTCCTTTAAAATACATTGTACAATGTATGGTTGTGTAATGTTCATTGATGTGTATGTATTTATTACATATTTCAGGGTAAAACATGAGGTTTTGTTATACCCCTATAAAATAGTTTCTATGCAAACTCTTGCCAAAATGCCAATAAATGAACTGTTCCGACGAGCGGTCCAAAAAACTGTTAAAATCGACTGTTAAAATGTGTTGTTGGACCGGGTTGACGTCACAATGGGGTATAACAAAACAGTATTCGACTGAGTTTTTGGACAACATACGGCCTCGGGCAACAGTTTGTCTTCGGGTCCAAGAAATCATCTGTTGCTCGCAACCCCAGTCAATAACTGTATATTATGGAACATATATATGTGGTTGTTTTCAACCGAATGAAATTATCACTTTTGATAACCAAATGTAGCTGCAATGATACACAACCAACTTACATATATGTATTGCATCAAGGATGTACTCGATTGATTTTGAAATACTTTTATTCCAACATACTAGTAATACATTTCTTTATCACTCGAAAACCTTGTAACATGTATGTGATACACCATTCTACAGAAACTAAGAAGGAGCCATACGATACCTGATATTACTGGCAAAAAGAGTCTACCCGCTAGGGATGTATTCGCACATATTATAACGTACTTGAAAGATGACATGGTGGAAAATGTGAGGAAGACAATAGAACACGTAGATGACGATTTCTTCCGTTGGGTCCTCACTGTACCAGACCTATGGGATGTCGGTGCTAAGACGATAATACAGGAGGCAGCCCTTCAGGTACCAAATTATCATTTTCTTGTAAGGATTTGTTTTATCTCTTATCTCTAAGACAACTTAAAACTGTTTAAAATTAATAGCAATAACAACAAAAAACAAACAAAACACTGCGCAATGTCATTTGATTTTATCTGAAATAAAACCAAAATCTAAAAAAATCAATATGGTTTCTTTGCATAATCACCACAGACCACCTTAAACTGTTTAAAAATAATAACAGCAAAAATACAACAGAAACAAAAAAAAAACACACGCCACAGTTGCATTTGTTTCTATCTGAAATAAAACAAAAACAATGTGACCCCAAATTTGAATATCACTGCAGATGTACCTTTTATTGTTTTGTATGCTATAACTTACATGTTATCATATGTAACTGTTATCTAATATAAAACAAAAATACTTCATTATCATAATATGAAGTTTTATCTAACCTTAAACAAAAGCAATATGATTCAACATTTGAATATCACTGCAAACTAATTATTTTTATTGTTTCATATTGATATGCTTCAAAGTTTCATTTAAATGCATTTAGATTTCATATTATATTACAGGCTGGTATTAAGGAAGAAAACCTCATTATTACCCTTCAGTCGGAAGCTGCTGTTCAATTCTGCAAGATACTTCCCGAATTAGAAAAACACGAAATTGGAACAGAATACATGGTTTTACACATTGGAGGTTTGTAACATGCCAAACTGGATGCAATATTATATATACATTTTAACAGTTAGGACATTTTATGGACAGCTTCGCCGTAAGCAATTTCTTGCGAATGTCTGTATATTGCAAGAGGCTGCGGTATAATATCATTTATCCTGCAACTGCCCCACATATTGACAAATAACTACAGCCGGATAAACTTGTGCTTTATCCGTCAATACGAAATTCTTTATCCGTCAATGCAATCACATGAATTTGTTCCACATCTAACGGAACATTTCTGACTTGAACCCGAACTTGACCTTACGGTGAATGAAAGGTCATTCAGTCCCGCTACGTCGTAATCACCGGAATCACGTCATTTTTACAATCAAAAAAAAAAATACTCATATGGCGGTGCCGTCTTTTTCTTGGATCATGGTAAAATGTACTAACTGTAAAATTAACTTTTTGATGGGTAATTATTGTTTTTTCAGTATTTTCACATTATGTCAGTGATATTACACACTGAATAGAATCACTTGTACTGATTGCAAATGCGTTTATATATTTCCAACACCAGTAAAAGGAGTACACTCTCATTCGGTTTAGTGAGTGAATCTTTTCCTGCGCATCAAAGACGCGTCTCGCTTCGAGCGAAACCAAGTAAATAACCGGTAATTTGCTTTCGTTTCGATTGTCAAAATGGTTGCAAGGTTAACAGAATACGCGGTTAATATCTTACAATACAAGGTTTATTTTGGTGCTCGACACGGAAAGCCGAGATGACTCGGCAGAGCCTCCTCATCGCTGCTTTCCTAAGTCTCGCACTAAGATAAACCTTGTATTGTAAGATACTAACCAAGTATTCTCTATTTCTCTCATATTTACGGGTGTAATAATGGGAGGTCTTACGCAATATACTCATGTTGCCTGAGGCTGTATTACATGCAATACAACCTCATGACGTCACTGCGTCAACAAAATTACTCTCAGTAAAATTTAAATATTTGTTTTCAGAAACTAGACTGGTTTTATTTGCATTGAAAAACATCACGAAATTTCCATATATGGAGAATTGACTTGCAGTCGCGTTTTTCCGAACTTATTTCAAAATTGCGGGATATATTAGTTTTAAAATTATAATAAAACGTCAAGATATGAGAGAAAAAACACCATCCATGTGTGGATATGAAGAATAGGTATATTATACCCGAGGGTAACAAAATGTTATAAAACCCAAGGCTTTGGATAGGGATATTCTACCTTCGGGATCACAAGCCTCGGGTTTTACAAAATTTTCCAACCCTCTGGTAGAATATTCCTATCCTTCGTATCCACATATGAAAGAGTCTTATATTTTAGTATTTGTATATAAAATGACTCTGCTGTCTGATATGTAAACGCAGTCGTTATTTACACACTCAGATATATGTTACCTAGATATATTATCAATGATTACGTATATAAGATCAAAATCAACCCAATATGGGGCGCATTCTCCGGCATCTATTACGGGTCACTAGTGTGTGCATAGTGTACATGAAACAATCTATTCAGCTTGGCACTACTTACATCTCGGATGAACTGGAAAAACACATATGTGAAGTAATTTACGTGGTGCGTTATTGCCATTTGCAAGTTTATTATACTGCATTTGTATGACTTTTTGAACGCGTTACTGGAAGTGAGTGAATATTCACTGAACTGAATGAAACTCGCAGTATGAGGATTGCAGACTAGTTTAGACTAATTGTACAAGTGAAGGAATCATTTGTCATTGCAATGATGCTATTATTGGACATTGTGAACATGGTAACTTCAATAAATATTCACTGATCTTTATGACAGTTTGCTTAACAAGATTTCACACTGAATTTGCAATCAGAATCATTTGACGACAACGTGTAGTTAGCACTGTATTCGGGATTTGGGATTCGGGATTCGAATAACGAATCCGGTGCCAGCACCTTATTCGGGATTCAAAATTAAACAAATAAATAACAATTTCGAGACATAAAAAAAGATTGAAACATGATTTCACAACCACAAAAAAATTAACACCTCGATAAATTGTTTTGAGTTTGAAAAACGAATCCGGTGCCAGCATCGTATTCTTGATTCGGGATTCCAATAACGAATCCGGTGCCAGCACCTTATTCGGGATTCAGATAAAAAGTATATAGACATCTTAAAAATACTTGAAAGCCGTAAAACACCTCCTTACATCGTATATCGTTATTCAATTTGAATAACGAATCCGGTGCCAGCAAAAACGAAATACGATGTAAGGAGATGTTTTACGGCTTTCAAGTGTTTAAATGATGTCTATATACGTTTACAGAATAATGAATAAGGTGCTGGCACCGGATTCGTTATTCGCATCCTGAGTCCCGAATCCCAAATCCGGTGCTGGCACCGGATTCGTTATTCAAACTGAATAACGAAATACAATCTAAGGAGTTGTTTTACGGCTTTCAATTATTTAAATGATGTCTATATACGTTTTACTGAATATCGAATAAGGTGCTAGCACTGGATTCGTTATTCGAATATCGGTTACCGAATACGGTGTTGGCACCGGATTCAATATTGGAATCTGAATCCCGAATACGGTGCTGGCACCGGATTCGTTATTCAAACTCAAAACAATTTATCTAGGTATTACATTTTTTGTGGTTGTGAAATCATGTTTCGATCTGTTTTTAATGTCTCGAAATTGTTTTTTATTTTTTCATTTTTGAATCCCGAATAAGATGCTGGCACCGGATTCGTTATCCGAATCCCGAATCCTGAATCCCGAATACGGTGTTAACTTAACGTTGCCATTCAATATTCACTTAGCTTTATAATACAGGTTCTTTATTTCCGAAACATTAAACTTGTTTTTATCATTGCAGTATACAATTAATTAATAAAATTATGATTGTTTAGACAAATGCGAATCATGTTAAATATCTAGATTTTTATGATATTGAAGACATGTTGAGTATTTTGTGTGTAAGTTATTAATTAACCTACTGTCTTATCTCTTTGCATTTTGAATACCTTTTTATTATGAGGATTAACGTGTTCTATAGTACCTGTTTATTTATAATTAACAGCTACCAGTGTCGACGTGACCGTTCACAGAACTTCTGGAGACAGAGATCCAGAAAAGCTGTTTCAAACGAGTGTTAACATCCTTGGTGGGATGCTGGCTGAGGACTCCTTCTTCGCGTTTTTGGCCGAGATCTTCGGGACAGATGTAATGAAGAATTTCACAACAAAATGCATGTGGCATACGCTGGATCTAATTCGATGTTTTGAGTTTAAGAAACAAGAGACTACAAATGTTGACAGAAATCGAGTAAGAATACAGATACCTTGCCAACTACTTGAAATACGGAAAAATGAAGTCGCTTCCTCGTTAAGAGAACACATTGAACAAACCATGTACAAGGGAAGGATCAGGATATTAGCTGACAAACTGCAGGTTGACATAGATATCTTCGAAAATTTCCTTACGCTTTCAATCAAAAGCGTCGTTGGGTATCTCAATAATCTCCTCAAGAGGGATGCATGCAAGAACGCCTCAACCCTTCTGTTGGTTGGTGGTTTCTTTGAATGTATACTCATACAAGAAGCTATCAGGAAGAATTTCCCAGACAAGCGTATCATCATTCCTGAAGATTCGGGTCTGGCAGTCGTAAAAGGAGCCGTGCTTTTCGGACACTCCCCTCCATCAGTCAGGTACCGTGTATCAAGATTTACTTATGGAATATCAACAACACGAAAATTCGAACCAGGTGATCCAATTGATAACAAAGTCATCGTGAGAGACGAAGAGTTTTGTAGAGGTATCTTCACCAAACACGTGGGGATCGGTCAGACAGTAGCGATTGGAGAAACATTTGAAACGAAAAAGTACCGCCCACTCCACAAGAAACCAAAAAGTGTGACAGTAAGGATTTTTATCTCGTCTGAGGATAATCCACAATACACAACATCTCCTTTCTCTCAACTTCTGGGAGCTATTGACGTACCCCTGTCGTCAGGCGCAGGCGAAAACACTGTCATTGAGGTTAGAATGAAGTTCCTTGACACAGAGCTCATTTGTGAAGCTTGTGAAGAAAATAGTACATCGGTTTCTGCAAACCTAAGATTTCCTGAATCGGAAAACTCAGATTACGATCTGAAAAAGAATTCGGAAGCCGATATTGTTTTGCATTAACTTCCGATAAGCAATACATGTATACTGCTACACTCTTGTGAACCACTTGGTGTTCGCGTTATTTAGCGTCTTTACTAATTACATAATATACATCAATTCGCAATCAAGGGATTTTACTAACTATCGTGTATCTATTTAATATCATTTTGTTGCATTTGAATTTGCCTGCAAGCCACCTCGCGAAATTACTAGGAAATTTGATTTTGTTTAGATTGTATCGTTCTTAGATACATTTAAATACTATAACCAAGCTTTTTGTCGCAACTATTAAATCTTGCGATTTTCGTTTCAGTTCGCGAAAATCAAAATTATCGGATTGAAAAATTAAATGGAAATCCAGATGATAATTGGAGGGGGTAAACTTTCGCGAATTTAGTTGGATCGCAAAATTCGCAAAAGTAAATTGGTTTACAGTATACCTTTATTGCTATATTTATATTTCAATCACCTTTTTTACATTCAACGTTAATTAAACAGATATTAGTGCTATGTTATACTCATAATATCTTCCTGATACATACAAACATTGCGCCAAGCCAATGGGATACTAGATACAGTCGATTTAATAATTTAAGATTGCCTTGGAGGCAGGCGTCTTACCTCCTTTAGATCCGCTTGTTGTGAGTGCCATGTATCTACATGTATAACGACGAATGTCAAACAAGTCTTAGAGATCAACGTTTGATTTTTGTATACATTTACCATAGCCCTCGCAGGAAGGATCGAAACTTAAAAGACGTCAACAAACCGATCGAATATCGACGGCTCACTACCTCGGTATATACGTACAAGTTAGCCGGACTAAAACAGGCATTTACGTGCATATGAACAAAGCGACGTGGTGTCAAAACATTGGGGCTTAAAATTCGTTAAAGTTCAATGACTTGTCCAAAACTACCCATGGTTAATTCATACAAGGCGGTCAATTAGTACTTTTTCCATACTATTAAAATATAACCGTTTTTCTTTCTTGCATTGCCTAGTGTTAGTATTATAAATACGTATAGAATCATCGGCTTAAAATCTGAACTATTTTTATCTCAAAATTCAAGTCGATTGGGAGATGGGAGTCCCCTAAAAGATGGAGACGTTGACATTTCATGATACAATGTGTTTCCTGCAAACGGGGCTGCTGAAGCCGTAAGCGGTAATCTGCTAATCGCCTCTTCCGGTTTTTATCTGCATGGCGAATATTTTCACAACGTACATTGCTGTTTGTGATGCTGTACTATTGAAGAGTGTTGTATATATTAATATTTTGTAACATATGCAACATAAATTTGTGCAAAAACATATATCAAATAAAGTTGATGCTCTAAATTATTGACAAGTTTTTACACAATCAGAGATTTGTTTAAGATCAACACATTGGTTTGGGCAGTCTGACAATTTTGTTATATGAATGTGAAATTGTTTTATTGTAAAAATATGCATCTCTTTACAAATTAAAATTTACATTTTACCTTGTTGTTTTACATAAAAAAAATGTTTTAAAAAAATAGGGGAAAAAGTTTATTTTGTGCCGTGTTTATCAATAAAATGAAATGTTTTTGCAAGAGGCAGAAAACATAAACGAAATGTGTCATTTCCTTTATTTGGCATGGATCTCTTTGTATGTTTATTTCTATGTGTACTTTTTAGTGATTTGTTAGTCTGTATATATTAGTCCATACTAAATGTATAATGGATGGAAATACATACTGTACAAGGGCCACAATACAAGATTAACATTTAAAATTAAAATTTCACAAAGAAAAGCACAACAACAACTCAGTGTTATGTATTCAAATTGGAATATTAGTATTAGAACTCCTATTAAATTTTTATCTCATTAGTTAAATACAAGAAAAAAAAATTCAAAAAGCAAAAGGCTCATAGGCCTTAACGGTCATTTGACAAATATATTTGATGAATAAATTAAACACACCTTCCAAGACTCAAGCTATATAAACAGATTGCATATATATATTCTTAGGCATTTACCACACTGGTTTATACTTTCGCTTATCTTCTTATTTTGGAATCCGTTAATGAGATTTGAATTCTGAAGCAATATTTCTGTAAATCTTGTCCCAGTCTTGTCCTCACAAATCAAGACCATGAACATACTTATCCTTCCTCAATGATGCGTCACACTAAATCCTTTGGAGGGAATCCGCAGAAAGGTTCAAATGTAGTGTTTTATTCAGTGAGTGATATTTTAATAAAACATCTTTACATGATGGAAAAGTAGTATTATTTCGACAGCTTACGTCTTGCATACCGCCGTATTTGCCGTAATTAGCGTCCAGGACTCTAAAATGATTGTAACAAAGAGGGACGAAATTTGTAAATGAATCAAAATGTAAGCTGAAGTCGAAGAAGGTCAGTCATGTTTTAAACCTTTCTGTACTCATGGTATATTAATTTGTTACAGTAAACATGCATGTCTTTCATCATTTGAGGCGCATTATCATGTTGTGATACACATGTAAAAGACTCGTAAGTTCATGTAATACGGGACACAATGCTGATGTCAGAGGCATCAAATGTAGTAAAACATTATTGAATCCATGTGGTGGGGGGAGTTTATACAACTTCAACTCTTCTCCAGAAAAGGGGCGAGGCGCATATAGGGATGGGGGACTAATTACGGTGAATGTATGAACGTGCCGTAAGGTATCAGCAAATCTATGCAATTCATTTAACTGTAAACCAACTTTCTTTCGCGTGCGATTGATTTTCGCGAACTTCGCGATCAATGTATATTCGCGAAGTAGATATCTTCAGCAATTCTTAATCCTTGAACAAGTAAATTGAACAAAAGATTTATTTTCAATTTCAAATCCGGAATACTCAATCTCCGAGAAAATGCTTTGAAACCGAAATCGCGAAATCAGGAGCCGTGAAAGAAAGTTGGTTTACACAAATAGAATCTACTGATATGTTTGTTAAAATGATCATGACATCCATCTAAAGGTGTACGGTTATTGCTTATACATGTATATTACTTTATACAGATTTTTGTTTGTTTGTCGGGATATCACCCGGTGTATGTTTATGCTTACACAAGTAATTATAGTATGATCATAGCTAAAACAGTATTGATGACACGCCCTCAAAATGTAGGGACAAGTACATATATAAAGCAGACCATCCACAAGGTCAATTATATCCGTCGGTACAGATGGAAGTATCGATGACAAAAGGATAAAATGTTAAGGGAAATATTGAGTCATTTCACCCTACTGTGAATATTTGGTAAATTGACACTACACCTATAAACTACTACAAATTTCATGGCAAAAATAGAATCCACAATGATGGGATGAAAAAGCAGCTTTAATAATGAAACATTAAATAAAACATTTTACCGTTGAACGTTTCACCTCTCGGACAGTTTCTGTTAATCACCACCCATACCGTATGAAAGAATTTTTAATCCACTTTATTAGTAATGGTAGAGTATATCATCGATCTTGAAAGTAATTTCAAATCACAAATTAGCTTTTAAATTTTAAACATCAGTTAATGTTTATTGTGATTTTTTAACAAGCTCTGCACATATGACTGCATTGAATGTAATAAAGTGTACATTGGACACTAAATTAAAAGGTAGGGTTCATAGGAAGTCGAAGTAGGCCCGATGAATTCTGGGAGCTTGGCCTGGATTCTGTGTACGAGCTTCAACCATTAGTTCAGTCTCCCCGAAAATCATGCTCACTTCGACGGTCAAGCGTTCCTCAGAATCCGGCAGTTCTACCACAACCTTTCCTAGAAATTCCGAGTTTCTGTCCGTGACGTATTTAGGTTCGGCATCCACTGAAGCGTAAATCTTCAATAACATTTCCCGTTGATTTCTTTTGATAGTCACGTGTCTTCCTGTGACGGCCTCACCTACTCTTAGCGGTTGACATTTCTCGATATATTTCTTAAATACGTCCTTGACCCTATCGACACCATCTATCGTCACGCGTCTTGTGGGGGAGTACTCTCTGCTATCGTACGCGGGAGTAATGTTGATACCGTATGTATATCTCGCCTTTCTTTGAACTATGGTCTGTGGTTTGTGACCATAAAGCACAGCGCCTTTTAAAACAGCAAGTCCGGCGTCTTCCGGTATAACAAGTTTGCGCTTTTGACCGAACTTATCCATCATGGCTTCCTGTAAAATTTCACATTCTGAGAAGCCTCCTACCATCACGATAGTTGTTACTCCTGCCACCTCTTTATCATGAAATAACTTGTCTAAATGATCTATTAACTTATCTTTTCCGTCCTTAAATAAATCCTGGAATAAATCCGCTTCCATTCGTAGTTTATCCCCCGTCCACGTAATTTTCCCTTCAAACCTTGATCCCTCGATGACTTTTTTAATGTTTTGTTTTGTTTTCTGTTTATATGTGTCTCCAACTGACACAGGAACCTTTATTGTTACTTTCCCAGTCATGTCCGGTTTGATTGTTTGCTTTTTAGTTTCGATTTCCCTATATATATCCAAGACATCGGCCTTGTTTAACTCTGCAAACTCGTCTATGACGTCTTGGCCGACAAGAGTAATTAAAAGTTCCATGAATTTCTCGTCCACATATTTGCCACCCCAGGGTCCACCGCTTGCCTCGTGTAGTTCCTTTAGTGATCCATCTGGTTGTTTTTCATGTACTGTTATGTCAGCCGTTCCTCCTAATTGAAACAAATTTATAACGTGCAAGTACAAACAAGATATAAACAAGAATAAATCACGTTTACACACGCGACTATTTGTAAACAATACGTTTTGAGACACTTAGATTGCACTCCGACAGGACTGAACTCTTCAATAATCCCGAATGCGGATTATTCGGGTACGCTATTTTTAAGTGTCTGCGTTTGTGCAATAAATAATAAAAGATAGTACAAAAAATTTACTTATTTTCACTTGATTTTTTTCTAACCGCCGTGTTTAAATAGAAAATTATATCATTTTTACTATTTGCCCTGTGTTTATAATTCATAAAACGATTTTACTTAAATTATCAATTATTTATTCAATTATATGTACTAGTATATTCTTTCTGTTACGGAAGAAACACGTTTTAAGTTCAACTATGCATATGGGAGAATATACATCACTTACTTTTATAACCGCAACAACACAAACCGATGATTCAAATCGCAGGTAGAGCTTTTCTAAATTAGTAGTATTTGTCTACGAAAGATTTCTGTTCGTTATAAATTTTACGGGATATTTTCAAGACTTCAAGCAAATAAATGGTCTAAAAGATAACTAAATAAATCTTAAACCATGATTGATATGTATCGTACCTCCTAAATCAACAACCATGTATTTGGAAGATGATCCTTTGAAGGTCACATTGCCTTTGAACTTGTCCAGAGGAAGGAACTGACAGTATAGTGAGGCTGCTTCCGGTTCCAAACAGATGGTGAGCTGTTCACTTACTATACCGGCCTATAAAGACACTTGAAAGATTAAACATTATCTCATCGACGACAAAAGGTAAAAGTCGGACAATTATCCAAACACATGGTGAGCTGTTTATTTACTATACCGGCCTATAAAGACAAGTGAAAGATTAAACATTATCCCATCGACGACAAAAGGTAAAAGTCGGACAATTATCCAAACACATGGTGAGCTGTTTATTTACTATACCGGCCTATAAAGACAAGTGAAAGATTAAACATTATCTCATCGACGACAAAAGGTAAAAGTCGGACAATTATCCAACCACTTGGTGAGCTGTTCATTTACTATACCGGCTTATGAAAATATGTAGACACGATTTGGACACTTGTAATAGCATGATGCTAAGCCACATCAAACAACTTGTATCAGTGATAAAAATACTGCAAACCAACTCATTTTCGTTGTGACCAAGGATAAGTCCTTGCCGTGACTTATAAACACTTGTAACAATGTCAAGAATATTTAGAAAAAAAGCAGACTTCCAACTTACATAGTGCGCTGCTTCACGCATGAACTGTTTGGCATTGTCCTTCCAAATGGCGGTGACGGTCAGCACCCAATGGATGTCCGAATTGACCACTGTTGTGCCTCGGGTCTCCAGTGTCTTTAGTAAATGGTCCTTCAGGTACTTTATAGATTCACCAAATACTGTCTTAGCAGGCATTTGTTTGTTCTTGGTTTCGGATTCCAGATACAAGTTCCTTTGGAGAGGCTAAAACGACAACTATCGTAGCATTAACAACGGTTTATTGTGGACAAAGTACCTGTTTGGGACTCGATTGTATGCTATTGTGTAATAATGGTCAGTACTAGAGTAGAATAGGGGTTCATAATTTACTTTGGAGATTTCATCTTTGCTTTAAAGAAGTAATATAAATCTGTATTTTTTTTTTAATGAGAGATCATCTTTACTTCCATTTATTTAGTAATATGTCTGTCTTGAAGAATTGAGTAACCGACGTTTAGAAAGAATAGTTTGTGGTAGCATGTCCTTCATGAGAAATTGAATTTGATACCCAACTCTGAATTTAACATGTCCAATTTAGTTTACGGAACTAAAATCTTAAAATTTCAAAGATACATGTATATAGACTAGCTTCAGTCTTCTATATCAAACATCCATTGAGTGGGAAACAGCCTATCGAAATTAGCAGAGTCCAGAACACGAAGCTTTCTTATAACGTATTGCGTGTTATGCATTGTACACGTCAAAGTCGTAAAGTTGTATTTCTTACAATTTACTGCATAATTGTATATCCATTAATTACAGAAATAAACATACTTTCTCCATTAATTTCATTTTAAAGCGCCGGAAGTAATAATGGTCACCATGGTTGTCATCCAGAGCTAGTTCGGAATACTGATCCTCCGCTGCGTATCCAAATGCTACAAAACTTTGTGTTTTGTCGAATAAAATGCAGGTTGGAGTTTTGAAGGACACAAGACTTCTGGAGCCGGCAGTCCAGCTTTGGTTGATGGATATTTGAAGGGGGTTGGTCTTATAATCCTCTTTGAAGGAGAAAGCATAACCGGAGTACGTGGTACCAAAGTCGATTGCAGCCACCATCAATTTCTGCCTTTTCACAGACTGGTGTAAAACAGCCATTTTGTTTCTGATTGGCTTGTCTTTTTACATTATGACCTGGAAATAGAATTATTAAATCAGTTTCAAAGTACAACTTATAACTACAAACGCTGATGCCACGTTTTATTAAACACATAATTTTTTTATAAAGTAAATTATCCTGTCAACGTAAAATTGCTGAATGAATTTACGACCCGCATTTTGGTCCTATTCTTGCTGCAAAATTTGCCGAATATCTTTTCTCTTTTCATTATGCATAATGAAAAGATATTCAGCAAAATTGACAGCAAGAACAGGATCAAACTGAGCGTCGCAAATTCACTCAGCTTTTTTGCTTTGACAGGATATTTACTTTGAAAACAATTAATGCGTTGCTTAAAGGTTAGAGACCAATGACATCACCTTGGCCTACACCTGCTACAGAAATTCTAGAAACAAAAGTTAGTTTTAACCTGTGTCCATTAAAGTTGTATTTCTGGTAATTTTCACTGTAACGATACATTGCTTAAACATTTGATATTTGAACATGCACATGTAAGTTATTGATTAAAGATGCTCCACCGCCGACAGAGCATTAATGAAATTCATCATTTGAACAATAATTGGTGTTTAATCGTGTATATACATATCTAATTAACACACCAAATAATATAAAATACTTTATATCGCCTTTGGTGGATACGCAATCAGTACTTCATTCCATATAGGATATAGTGACACGGAATTTTTTCGGGATGCAATTAATTAATTTTCATATTTTAACTTGAGGTAGAATTAGAAGTTCAAACTTTTCAATGGTGGTAATGGTGTAAAGTAAGTAACTTTTGTAACTGAAGAAAAATACTAAATCGTCTGCTCCTGTTTTTGATAGTGAAAAAATACCATTTGTCAGCGGTGGAGCATCTTTAAGCTCCCCAAAAAATATGTCGGCCTATAAGAGCGCCGAAATTTAGGGATCATATATTCCTGGTTTTGAATATAGCGCCTTCAATCACCGCCATGTTCAGTACCTTCGGCTTTTGTCGGCATTCCGAATCGTACCACGTGACTTATGTCTACACGTCCTGCACGTGGTGATCCAGATACCTAGCGTAAGCGCACATGTGTTTGTATACGTTTTCCTTCTGGCTAATATGAGCAAATCGTGCTGGTACATGTCCACAGAGCGAGTATTTGAAACATCTAATTCACACATTACCGTAATTCAATATTGTGTGTATCAAATATTGTAATGTGCAAGCATTATTTTCTTTGTAGATCCAGTCTGCTGAGGTCGACCGCATGTTTTGTTTATGAAAAAAATTGTTGACATTTGGTTTAACAACTCTCGTGTTACTTCGAGATTGTCGCGACGATGTTCGGAAGAGTTCGGAATGATTCGGCATCTTTTGAGTTTATTTTTGACGTGTACACGTTAAAAAGATTTTTTACTTCTATAAATAAAATACTTCCAGTGCTGCAACTTTATAAAAAGTGGTAAAAGTAGAAAGTTTAAACCTCGGACAGACGGGGGAAAATGTGTATAACACTTAAACAGTTTTCACTATGACAAAAAGAGCGAAAGTGATAGACCATACAACTTTAAGGTATTGATAAAATGGAATTATTGAAAATGATACAACTTTAAGGTATTGATAAAATGGAATTATTGAAAATGATCAAACTTCATCAATGCATGTATGCTACTGCGTATATCTTTATATTTATCGACGTTATATTACAGATGTAAAAGTTAAACCTATTCATCCTTCGATCGATTAAAGTCACACTGACATAGGAAAAGTTTCCGAATATTTGATCTGAATTGAGTCAATTCGCAAACATGTTTCATTATGTTTGTAATTCTTTGGCATGTATAAAAGTATACGACGTTATTGGTTATGCGGTCATACCGAATATATGAAGTATGACGAAATATAAGAAATGGTTTACCTATCCAGAATGATCTCCAACCCATAATGCAATGTAAATATGAAGTAAATACGTAAGTGTGTGCTGTATGGATTATTATAAGTTTTAAACTTTGAATCAAATTCTTCCTTGTTGATACTTGACGCCTTTCTAACTAATTGTATAGAAAAAGAAACAAAATGAAGTAAAGTTGATAATTAACAATTACTTGTACTGGAAGTTACTTTATCAATTTAATATTAACATAAAAATAATATTATATGCAACCAAGAGAGTTAATGAATGAAATATGATAGCAGATAAGCGCAAATACACTGAGATAACTGACAGAAATCCAAACATTTATATATTTTACTGATTGCGACTGAACACCGTAGGGACAATGTAAATACCTTACATACATTGATTTAATTGCTACAAGTATCCATTTAGTTTTGATAACTTCAACAGGCAATAGACATAGCTGGTACCGTAAACAATTCACAAAGGAACTATAGTACTATAATAATTGAGTCTATGTCATATTTCTTATGTGAAAAGTATATCAAGTGAATACCGACTACTTTGTAATAAAACATTTGTAAAAAAGGCAGAATTATATTACCCATGGATAATGTGTAATGTATACGTATACTGACGATACATATATATATATCGGTACATTTGTACATTGTATATTTAGGACTTTGGATCGTCCGTCAAGATATTCATTGATTTCAAGTACATGTAACGATAAATACAGATAAGAGAATCCGAATTGTTTGCGATGAATAGTAAGTTTTACAAACATCTAAATCCTTAACATTGATATTTTATCGACATCAAAATTGGCCTTTTGGTCTTTTTTTGTCGGTTAAGGTGTATCAATGTTTTAGTTTTTTATAAAGTAATATCTAACCGCAAAGTTAACTTTAAAATATTTTTAGTGGCAAATTGCAGGTAAACACATGTACACGTATCATACCCGTAATCGTGAAAGGAATGTTGACACAGACACCTGCTTTTCAAACATAAGATGTAACGATTGTAGTATATAGGTCACCACGAAGAAATTTGAATAAGGTGCTCATATGTGTGTATATATATGTACATGTACCTTAATTAGCTTGGCGCGGCTTCTACAAACCGAAAGTACTTTAAATTTCAAAGGATTTTCGGCAATCCTTGGAGTATTTTGGCAGCCATGCCGGGACAATCCACAACTAAAAGAGGAAGTTCGTCAAAAGAAAGGTAATTTTCAAAAGTATTCACTTCAAAATGCTATTTGAATTCATACTTGTTGCACACCTATATAGCTAGATATACAGGTACATGTACATGTACATGTACAATGTATATGCGCTCATCAGTTTGCATACAAATCCGTTATACATTATATTTTCTATCTCTGCTCAGGTTTATCTCTTAAATGTCAGAAATAAAAAAAATAAAGTTATCTACAAAAGATATAAAATCATCAATTGTCTAAATATTGATATTATTTAACAACCGAATCCCCGTTCTGGGCCTCTTTTAAGATAAGGGAAGGTAAATGGCTTGTGTGGAATTGTTGAGAACAGTCGACATCAAGACATAACAATTAATCTATTGTTACATGTTGAAGATGCTGCATTAAGTCAATTCTCTATTACTTACCGTTCCTAATCGTATCAATGTACTATATGTAGCAATACAAATTATATTGGGAGGACCTCTCGTTCCACATTAAGTACACAGCCTCGCTCTGAAGGTTCGCCACAACTTGCCTGTATCTCCTTGTTTGCATTGGTCGTTTATTTATAGTAAAAGGGAAAATCCAGGTGTATGTGCCTGTTTGTCCCTATTGAACATGTGCATTTTCTGCAGATATTTAAATTATCCAATTATCTTGGAATCAGCATTATACAAAGTAAGTATTGAAAATGATATTTCCCCCTTCAGATACAGTTTAGACAAAGAAACAAAGAAACGAAAGTTGCACATTTTTAACCAAGGGGAGAAGTAAATAACTATAACTTTGAGGCACTAAAGGGATAATTACGCGTTCTTTTCACATTTACAACTGTTATTCAAGAATTCGAACTACCACACTTTTAAAATGCAAAAACTTAAAATGCTGAATTCAAATTTACATGTTCATTACATCAGGATTTTGACAATTTAAATTTCGCGAAATTTAATTTTAATTTGATTTATATTAAAAACTGAGAATTTTTAATTCTATCTTACAGTTAAATCATATTGTTACTAATATTTAACTGATTTATTAGACTAAACCTTAAAAACGACAAATTTATTCAACATTTCGTTTTTCCAGCAAAGCATAATGAAATTTTAAATTACATGGTCTAGTGAACAAATTGGAAACCAAAGCAAAATTTCATTTTTTAATGTACACGTGACCTGAATCAGTGTGTTTTCAAACGACGGAAGGTCTATACAGTCTACCGCGCCCTGAGTGTGGTAGCATATATACGTAGTACGTACACCGTATATTAAACTTCCCTGTTTGGGATTCTCGGAACTGCCAATATCTGCATTGAGTGAGCACCAGTACCGCTTCCAAGTGACATCGTAACCAAGTCATTCTAACAGAATAAATTCGAGTGCTTCAGGTAGATACACTGTAGTACCATTAGTGATACGCCAGGTAAGGAATCAAATCATTAGTTATCACATAAATTCAATCTTTGCAATCATTTACATACATATTATATTGTGATTTAGATATATGATATTCAGATTATAACACTAACGGTTATTTTAAATGGCGCGGTATGTGTATACATGCTGATACGTGTAAACAAGAGGAATGTAATGCTAACACAACACAAAACGAAAGTAGCTTAACAGCATAACAACAGTAGACGTTGCTGTGTTTATCTTATCGATTCACCAATTAACACGACAAAATGTGTAATAAAACAGGGATAACTTCTTTAAAATACAGCAATATCTTGATTAACTAGCAAATGCACGCACAAGTAATACAATTCATTGTGATATCTAAGACATTGATATTGGATATGAATTAAATGCTGATCATATCTTTATATCTTTTTCGCTATGACTCATTTACAGATCAGCCGATTGTTTCAGTATTTTTGTTAAACTATTTTTGACATTGACCTTTGATATACATGTATAAGTTATTTTATGTTTTGGTAGCATGGATGAACGTGCTACAGCCTAAATTTCAATATATTTTAAGAATTTATCTTCCCTTATAAGGTTTTTTTGACATAATACATGTTCGGTATCATTTTACAATAAATAAAAATATTACAAAGCATAACGAACTTCAACTTTAATTTTTGGCGGATGTAATGGAGATGTAAGACTTCTCTATCACCTCCCCAGTTGAAAACAAATTAACAAATCTAAAACGGAAAAAGGAAGGGAAAACAATTACTTATAAGTGCTTGATCATTAGCGATACGGCTTCATAGCATCGTTGTATACTGTTGAGTATATTCTAAATAAAAGAAAACAAATGTCTTATTGATTGCTTGCAGAATGTCACGTTCTGGAGACAAATCCAATGATTCACCTCCGGGCAGATATCCACCTGGACGTGGACGTACAAGACCAGTGGGTGCAACGGACTGCATCGTCAAGCCTTCCTCTTCGTGAGTGAAAATTTTAGACACACTTAGACATACATATAATGTACTGTATAGCGAGTAGGAACTATTTGTTTTATAATTTTTCATTCCATGATCATTTATTAACAGGAAATCGCTGAACCACCGGCGTTTGGCTCTATAGACATTCTTCTCTTTATATATATGTAATACTGTGTCAAGGTCTATAACTCGGCCGGCCATATAACACTACCATATTTCATAAAAAGTATGATTAATAACAAATGCATGATTTATTGATGAAAAGATACGCAACAACTACAATATTTAAGATTTACATTTCATTATTTGAGTTTAAAATATTGGAAAATATTGGACACGGCTTTGTACATTTAGTTTTAGATAAATTTTCATAGATAGGCGTCAGCAGGGCATGCCCATCTTCAACATAATTCATCCTTTAGTACATGCATCTTTATCATTTCTGAATTACGTCATTATAGTATTGATCTACGAATTCATCAATGATTAAATTACCATTCATTATTGGATTTGTAAGTGACGTCATCTACACCATTGATTAAACATTCAAAAATTCATCATTGATTGCCTTCATCATTAAATTCATCACTTCTTGAATGCAAAATTCATTCATAATTTCGTATCACATTAAACATTCTACCATTGCAATCATCATTTGTGCATTTATATACAATGTAGATAGCTGAATACTAATGCCTGAAGAGGTAAGAATTACCGCGCATCGTTTCGATTTTAATGCAAAGTTATATATTAAACCAAACAAGCCGTGCCTTTTGCTAGGCAATTCAAATTTAATGTCAGATGAAATAACTGTACTGAAGAGGCAGCAAATCATGTCTTTTATATAAGAATTAACTTGAATAGCTTTTTTATGTTATGGAGATATAACACAAAAATCTGAGTGTACTCTAAATAAACCGCGAAGCGGTTTATGATGAGTCTCCATAGCATAAAAAATCTATTCAACTTAATCCTTGTAATTCAAATTACTAAAGGTAATCTCTTCAATACTCAAAATTCATTTTGGGACTCCTTTGTCTATGAAATCATTACGCCGTCATCTCAGCCAATCAGAAGCAACGTCACAAACAGCGACACCATTTTTTCCTTTATGGGCTGATAAAGTAAATTTTTAAGCCAATGAAAATGCTCGTAACAAGCAAAATTGAATTATACAACAGTGAATAGGACATGACTGTGGCGCTTTACGTAAAGAAGAGTCAATACAGGTAAAGCAAAATTATTATCACTTGAAGAGGCAACCACCATCGTGTCCATACATGTACATGAAGCACTAAAAATATTCGAGCAGATTCAAGTTGAGTTCAGCTGATCCACAGAATCTTGCAGAATCAGAAGAAAACCCAGTCCTGTAGAAAGGAAGATGTCCATATTCTTTTCACACAATGTACATGTACATAATCAAAACCCAAAACAGCAAAAGTCCGTCGTAACATATACAGTAACAACAATGGTTTATTACCAATAAATGTTTATAAGTAATTATATATAAGTACTGCAATCGCCAGATCGAATATGGAACGTAAATCAAACGTAATGATAATATTTAAATATGGGTTAGTTTCCCACGTTCTTTTTTGTCAAATATCATCCACTCGTTTGTAACCGTATGGTCTAGGTCTGTAAGGTTAATATTTTTGTCAGCTTGCCTTTAGAATCATTCACAAAATCTATGGGTATGAAAAATAAACGATTGCTGAAAAAGTTTATAGAGTGATAATTTTTCACCGAATTTATGACTGAAATAGCTCTAGTTTCGCTAAAAAGATTTTCACGAATTATTACAACATGGCAATAATACAAAATTAACTTAGTTTCAGAATGTTTCAGCACCGAAATTGGACAATTGGGTTTGATAAGCATTGTATATAACCAATTTCAACTCTTTCTTGTATAAACTAAATAAGACATTTTTTGTCATTATCAGGTCGAGGTCATCGCGATTACCACGTGATTACAAGACTGAAGATTTAAAGCATGACGGAGACAATGCGATGGAAACCGTCGAACTTTCTGACCTTCGGAATCTAATTCATATAGCTGAGGAAGTTCAAAAGATTGACCTATCCCATGCCTTGGCGCTTTACAAAGGGCTCATGAAGAAAACTAAAAATGATGAACAGTTAGTTTTTGAGGTACTGTATACATCAGTTTTAAATTATGTTCCTTTTAGAGGAAATATTTAAGTGTGGTCATGTTTCCATAATTCATTAAAAACCTTTACGACGAGCTCTATACAGGAAAAACTTTTGTAATTCAAAGTTGTGTCTGCCAGAGGACAGAACCCAGAGACTTCCTTAGAGGTGATACCACTCAACTCAAGGCAAAATAAAGGCGGTGACCGCCTTATATCCCTACGGCCCATTAGCCCGAAGGCTCGTTAGTCGGAAGGTCCGTTAGTCCTAAGGTCCGTTAGTCCGAAGACCCAATAGTCCGAAAGCCCGATAATCCGAAAACAGATAACGTGACTGGAATTTATATGCCAACAGAACTCGAAATGAAAAAAAAAACGTTTATTACTACAGTTTTCGACACAAACGACTCTAGTAAAATGATAATAAACAACGAAATGCAGCGAATTTTAAAGAAAAGAGGAGCATAATCTTAAAATACGTAAACATATCTGATGTTATAGAGTATATACATTAAATATGAACACTGCAATCCTGTTTAGCATTTTCCCAAAATATATCGTAATGCGAACCATTTCCATCATTTAACGAGAGAATAAACAAGTCAAATAAAAACATAAAAATAAGTCGTTAATTACATGTACAGGACGTTTGTTGAAGTCCATATTGTGTTATAAGGCCTTGGTTAAATTAGATAATGATCAAGAGCGTCATTATTTTAGATTTATCAAATTCCATCAAATACATACCAAAACATGAAAATAATGTCAATCATATCAACTATATACCTTGCAATATTTGCTAATTTTCGGAAGAGTGCAAAGTGTTCTACAAATGTCTTATCCATACTTCCGATGATGAACACCGTCCGTGTGCCAAGTATTGCCGCGAAACAAACTTTAACTATCAAAATCCAAGATGGCCGCCTGTCGGCTATCTTGTTCACCGATCGGTCCCAAAATGCAACATGCACAACTAGGGCCCTAGGGGAACTTATATGAAATTTGAGAAAGATCCCTTCAGTACTTTTTGAGATATAGAGGTAACAAACTTTAACTATCAAAATCCAAGATGGCCGCCTGTCGGCCATCTTGTTCACCGATCGGTCCCAAAATGCAACATGCACAACTAGGGTCCTAGGGGAACCTATATATGAAATTTGAAGGGCCAGTGAGCTTAAGTCATGGCGCGGCGTCCGACGTCCGTCGGCGTCCGTCGTCCGTCTGTCCGTCGTCCGTCTGCATTCGGACTAACGGATTGAGGCGATCTCCAGGAATACGTTAGGAAGAAGAAAAACAGCTCTTTTTTATTCCAATTTGTCACTTTCATAAACTTTGTTATATTTATGAATGAAAACGGGTTTTTTGTTTTAACTGCACAGCATTCTACCCACAGGAAAAATATCTGGAACGTCAGCGTCAGATGAAATCCGAGAAATCCACACGCGATCAAGAGGCGATAGAAGGACTACAAGAGCAGTTCAATATCCTGTTGAACGAAAAGGAGAGAGTTGAGGAAGAAAACAAGAAGTTGAAAAGTAGATACAAAGACATTGATCAAATACAGGATCACTTTCAACAAGTTGAAAAAGAAATGAAAACATACAAAGCTGATTTGATAATTAAAGAAGAAGAGCTGAAGCAAGCGAGGAAAGAAAAAGACAACGCATTAAAAGAGAAAAATGATGCGCTAACCAGGTATAGTAAAAATACATTTGCCGTAAAACAGTTTTTCGGGTTTGTTTAATATGTAAGATTTCATATAAACACACGTCTATGTATCATCTCTATGCTTACGTGACTTTTGCTATCAATAGATATATTTCTTGATAAAATATAAATCATAAGTCATACTTCTATAAGATATATATATACATTTTCTTATATTAATGTAGCAAACAGTAATCAACCTTTTTATCAAAGATGCTCCACCGCTGACATATGGTATTTTTTCACTATCAAAAACAGGAGCAGACGATTTAGTATTATTCTTCGGTTACAAAAGTTACTTACTTTACACCAATACCACCATTGAAAATTTTGAGCTTCTAATTTTACTTCAAGTAAAAAATATGAAAAATAATTAATTGCATCCCGAAAAAAATCCGTGTAACTATATCTTATATGGAAGGAAGTACTGATTGCGCATGCACCAAAGGCGAAATAAATTATTTTATATTATTTTTTGTGTTAATTAGACATACATATATTCATGATCAAACACCATTTAACTGATGAATATCATTTATGCTTTGTCGGCGGTGGAGCATCTTTATATAGTTTCAATAGTAAGCATATGCTAGCTTAAAATATGTATGGAGTTCCATTGATTTCTCATCGTTCTTTGTACAATGTTTAAATCGATATTTACATACATTTATCCAATTCATGTTCATGTTTCAAACGAATTTAGAATGCCGAACTGATGAACTGATGAACTGATGAACTGATTGAGGGAGTTTTCTTTCGTGGGTTGAAATTTCAAATGTATTTAAAAATATCAAAATATTTATAATTGCCGTTTTGAACAAGGATTTTATTAATTTATGAAACATATTCGTTATTTATATATTCGATTGTCCTCACCAACCACGAAAACAACGAACGTTTTTACAAAACTAATATTTTGTGTTATATGGTAGATTAGTTAAAGTTGTATGGTCTGTGACTTGTTGTATTTTTGGCATAGAAAAAGTAATTAAAGTGTTCTACATTTTTTTTCTCCGCATCTCTAAGTTTTAAACTTTCGATATTTACCGACTTTTGAAAAGTTCGTATTCGCAAAATTGTTAAACAATTAAATTGAAATATTGATTTTTTAACGTGTGCACGTTTAGAACAGCTCGACGGTAGTCTCCGAACTAGTCCGATCTATTCCGATCTGTACGGGTATTGCCGATATTGACCATGTGATACGGCTCGGGAGGTTCCGATCTATACGGTTATCGCCGACGACGGTCACGTGAAGCAACTCGGTTTTCTGATATTACCCGAAAATTTGAAACATGGCGTTGACTGTGGCGGTTGTTTCAAAACGCGTGATATTTCATGCGACATTTACCGCTATGTGAATAGTACATCGGTGCTTTTGTAACAGGAGTGTAGTCACGTTCATCTGTCGCTACGAACACTAGTGTCACTACTATGTGTACGTTGCACCCAGGTTCAATGTCGTTCAACCCGGGGTTCCGTAGAGATATAGCGTGGTCAGAGAGTAAACAACACAGAACTGGGGTACAGGGTATTTTATTGCACCCGCATATGCTTAAATATCAACAATCAACATAACAAGTGTAAAGTTAACAATAACAAAGTATACTCATGGACATAGAAGGACCTTACCGCTGGTTTCAACTTACGGAACTAAATACTACACAACTACTAGCCTAATTTACAAAGGGACACAGATCCCCAACCCCACAGACAACAACAAAGAGACAGATACGAGAGAAGGAGAGCAGAGAATGAGCCTACCAGCAGGTCAGTGCTAATGCAGACTGAAGTTACACGGACTATAGCGATTAAACAATAGGACAAATTTAGCCAATTAGATACCTTGTTACAGATTGAATGAAAGTAAAGAAAGTAACCAAATTAAGATACCCGGATGACAACATGAAACCAGCGGTAATAAACAATACGCAAATATAACAACAGCAATTAAGCATTACAAAACAAGATGACATGATATTATTTATTATTTATATTATACAAACCCACTTTCACACACGACCGGCCGGTCAAACAATTTACAAATATCAATCCGTTCACACTTTCATGGATCTGAACCATCATAAATAAACATCCATATTCACACATTGTATGTTTTATGAGAGTTTGTGATGGTAAAAATTAGAAGAAATACAGCCTTAATCAGTTTTTTAAAATGTATTTCGTGTGAGAGATTATTTCTTATCGAGTATCGATTTTCGAGTTGTTTTTTTCGAGTTTCTAAGTTAACATTTTTGAGTTTTGAGCCAACGTCTTTGAGTTTCCACCGGATTTCGAGCAACAAGATAGGCTTTGGCGATGGTTTTTAATTATTTTTTTATTTGAAATGACTACTGCACAACATACCAATTCACTTGCACATCGTTAGATATAACCCAGAATTATTGCAAAAAAGTACTACATTCAAATCTATTAAAGAGTATTGTGTACCTTATTTCAGTATTTATGTATACATGTAACAAAACCATATTAACGTCTGGAAACGCAGTATAATATATTGTATCACAGTAAAACATGGTGTTTTATTTAAATGACCCCTACGTGAAAAAGGGGTTGATATAAGAAAGTTTTATCCTAATACAATCTAAAATATTACATGAGAAAATACTACTGGTTTTTATGACCATTTGCGTCTGCAGTTTTTTTAATAATTTTCGTTACGACATTGTTCATATCACCATATGATGACTCAATTGCCACTAAGTCTTGTCTTTTTGAATATTAACTTGTGTTTTATTTATTCGTTTTCTGTTCTGCGTTATCTGTATTGTATCTATGAATATTTTCCCAAGCATACATGAAAGTTATAAACGTGATCTCCTACCTTTCTTAATCATGTAAGGACTTGCTTTCAATATATCGAATACTTATCAATACTTGTATTTGCTTTCTTTGTTGTGATAGTAAACACAAAGTGCAAATATCTATACATTGTATGTTTACTTTAAACATATTCTACTGCCAATGCGAAAGACAAAGGGATCAGGCAAAAGTTATTGTAACTTATACTTGAATAGAGATAGTTTGGTGATAAATTATTCTGGATTTTTTAGGCTAAATTAAGTTTTCTATTTTTGCGTCACTCAGAATATTAATTACAGTATATAAGTAATATATTAATATGTTAAAATCATTTCTACCACAATTGGCGCTGTTATTCAATTTTCATGGTATCAGATAAACGATGCAGCTGTTGATTAACACTTTGTTCATATTACACGTGGTGTGAACTCTGTACGCATTCTAATTGGTTGATACGGTGAACTTTGACCGAACTACTTATTTCTCAGTGCAACGTCGTCATTCGTCAACGTCATCAATAATCGAGTGATGTCACGCTACAATGTATGTTGTGATCGCCGCCTGACGTCAAAACTGCTGTTCGAAAGCGTATAGTATACGTTGTGGTCGTTGCATTTGTCAAAAACGTGACGTTTTTATGTGAAATATGAAAATAAGTAACTCGTGTTGACGGAAAAGAATGTTAATACTGGTGAGTTTGGTAGATTAAATTAGTCTGAAACAGATTTGAACTTAATTACAATGGCTTGATGATTATTTGGCGGGAAGTAAACAGCACGGCTTTGTCGTGCGCATGTTTGTATAGTCCATAAATGAGTGTTATATTTTAAGTAACATTGAAAAATAACTTCTAGTAATACGTTAAATAAAAAAATATTTCATCATAAAGTTGTTCCCAATTCGAAGACTTTGATACTAATGGATTCTTTATCAAAATATGACTTTTAAATATTAATTAGTGCCTTTTTGCTGATGAATATATCACAAAATCTTATATGAATATATTGGCAAACACACATAACCTTATCCTCGTCGTATTTATATCGGCTAAAACGGATATAATTGTGGTAGAAACAGGCCACACGATTCGTGCTCAAAAGACACCCGCTAATGCCCGCGTCACACTGTCCCGATATGAAATTTTCAATTTCGGGTGAAAATTATCCCGAAGGAGGTCTTACCCGACGTCTTCACCAAAGTGATAGCCGATGCAAATACGATGCCTAAAGAAGGCTACGCGATTGTATTCGAATCAAACAAGAGGTCAACGCGAATATGTGTTTTTATTAGGATGTAGATACGAAGGCTGAAAGAAGGACACACGAATGCTGAGCGAAGTCGACATGATGGCTATACGATGTCGTGTTGTAAATACGATGCGCGTACGAAGGCAACACGAACCCCCCCCCCCCCCCGTTCTAGACAATATAGAGAATAAAAGCAAACATTACAAGAAATGCAATCAAATATATATCGTTAAAGCTCAAAAAATATATTGTATTCAGCACATGTTAATAATTTAATTAAATCAAATTGGCAATTTAAATAAAATGTTGTATTATATACATAATACAAACAGTCTTTGTTCCAAATTTTCGGCTACGTAGCCTTCGTCTGGGAAATGAATGGATTCATTTCCAAGACGAAGGCTACGGTGCCGAAAATTTGGAACAGATTCATTTCTCAGACGAAGGCTACGTAGCCGAAAATTTGGAACAGAGACTGGTTGTATTATGTATGTTGTAAATTATGTTCCCTTTGGAACACTCATGGGAAGTTATAAAATGTTGTAGAAGAAATACTTTAGACATGTTCAAGATTTATATGCCATAACAGGGCGAACATTTTGACATGTTGGTTTTTTAGCTCACCTGGCCCGAAGGGGATCAGATTTTGCATAAATGGTGACCCTGACCCCCCTGTGGCAGGAGGGGCGGGGCCCAATAGGGGTAATAGAGGTAAATCCTATAAATCGCTACTTGTCCTAGAGTTCTGCTTGGATTGCAACCAAATTTGGCCAGAAACTTCCTTAGTTGAAGGGGATCAGATTTTGCATAAATGGTGACCCTGACCCCCTGAGGCAGGAGGGGCGGGGCCCAATAGGGGTAATAGAGGTAAATCCTATAAAACGCTACTTGTCCTAGTGTTCTGCATGGATTTTAACCAAATTTGGCCAGAAACTTCCTTAGGAAAAGGGGATCAGATTTTGCATAATGGTGACCCTTATCCCCCTGGGGCAGGAGGGGCGGGGCCCAAAAGGGGTAATAGAGGTAAATCCTATATATCGCTACTTGTCCTAGAGTTCTGCTTGGATTGTAACCAAATTTGGCCAGAAACTTCCTTAGTTGAAGGGGATCAGATTTTGCATAAATGGTGACCCTGACCCCCTGAGGCAGGAGGGGCGGGGCTCAATAGGGGTAATAGAGGTAAATCCTATAAAACGCTACTTGTCCTAGAGTTCTGCATGGATTTTAACCAAATTTGGCCAGAAACTTCCTTAGGGGAAGGGGATCAGATTTTCCATAAATGGTGACCCTGACCCCCGTGGGGCAGAAGGGGCGGGGCCCAATAGGGATAATAGAGGTAAATCCTATAAATCGCTACTTGTCCTAGAGTTCTGGATGGATTGTAAACAAATTTGGCCAGAAACATCCTGGGGGGGGGAGGGAAATAGCACTTGTATAAATTTTGACTCTGACACCCCGGGGGCAGGAGGGGCGAGGCCCAATAGGGGAAATAGAAGTAAATCCTATAAATCGCTACTTATCCTAGCGTTCTGGATGGATTGTAACCAAATTTGGCCAAAAACATCCTTGGGGAAGGGGAACAGAGCTTGTATAAATTTTGGCTCTGATCCCCCGGGGGTAGGAGGGGCGGGCCCAATATGGGAAATAGAGGTAAATCCTATAAATCGCTACTTGTCCTAGAGTTCTGCATTGATTGTAACCAAATTTGGCCACAAACATCCTTTGGGGAAGGGAAACAAAACTTGTATAAATTTTGGCTCTGACCCCCCTGGGGGCAGGAGGGGCGGGCCCAATAGGGGAAATAGAGGTAAATCCTATAAATCGCTACTTGTCCTAGAGTTCTGCCATGATTGTAACCAAATTTGGCCAGAAACATCCTTGAGGTTAACAGAATTCGTATAAATTTTGGCTTTGACCCCCTGGAGCAGAAAGAGTGGGGCCCAATAGGGGAATTAGAGGTAAATATTCAAATTCCTTTAGAAAAGAAACAATGAACTTATATTCAGAACATTACATAGCATTACAGACCAGGTGAGCGATACAGGCTCTCTGGGTCTCTTGTCTACAGTAATTTTTGAAAACCACAACTTTTGAGAAATGCATTCAAAATCATACAAAGGCATAAGGAAACATGTATTTTATGCATTTATGCATTGTAATAATTCTCGTTTTTATGCTTTATGATTTATGATTTTTTATGGTGTATAATATCAATGTAAGTGTAATTTTGAACCAGTGTAGGATTGTTATATTAATTATATATCTTCAAAAACTCAAAATAAATCAATAATGAATTAAGTTCTGAGCCTGTAATGGTTGTTCATCTTGCTCTCAAAGTTGAAATAATAGAAGAAATGTAGCTATCTGTTTTTTCCTATATATCATCATCATAACATATCATTTCTGCTGTTACCCAGGATGACTCAGAAAGATACTCTGGTGATTTATATACATGTGTTGGTGTGAGCGAATGAAATAACGTTGTCTTCGTCAGCACCGTAGTTCTAACGTGATGCCATCGTACTAGGATACGACGTCTTCAAGACGGTCATACGAGGGTTTCACGTAGTCGTGTTGCCTTTTTAAGACCATCGGATTACTTCGTGTTTCCTTCGTATTGCATTCGTGATTATAAATGTGGAGACAGTTTTATAGAACAGTATAAAACAATTCAGTCTAAGAATACATTAAAATATGTATGTATATCGGAAACAAAGCAGTTATAATAAATGTAGTGAAACGTATATGAAATGTTCAAACTCGCTTGCTCTCCGCCATTACACATAGTGGTCGGATGTTTTGTATGCCGAACCCTGTCCCTTGCCAGTGTAGTAAAGATATTTTTGTCTATAACTACTCAAATCGCTCTTACAGTAGCGTGTTTACCTTATTAGATACATGTTCTTGTCTAAATTATTTTCATAAACTCCTCAGTGGTTATGTATTGCATTTGTTTAACGTGCGTGACTATGACTCGGGTATGGGTACAGCGTACATACTGTACCTGTTTAATCGTATTGATCAACGATTTGGAATTTCAACAGTTTCAATCAATATATTTAACAATATCGTGAAAGGACCTCTTTCACGAACAATGGAAATTTGCCCACGAACCAATTTTATCGAAACTAAATGTTACATGTAGCAACATTAATGCAAACCCTTGAAATACGTTTAAAAAATTAAGAAGGTCCCAGGGGCCTGTGCTATGGCCAAATTAAAGTTGCCCAGCAGAGGTGTATGACAGGGTTCCCTTTTTGATCCAAAAAGGTATCAAAATAATATTATATGTAATAAAACTGTATTATTTTCCGAAGAGTATAAATAATTACATATTATGATCACAAATATGTAGGCAAAATGTAACAAATAAAATTTTGGCTACATTTTTAAGACAGAAAATGTTGAAATTTTGGGTGTTATTTTCGGCCATGTCATTTAATAATAATGGTGATTCACCCACTTCCGGTTTGAGTGCACCAAAAATATTTTCGAAAAAGTTGGCTCATTACCTGAAGGAAATATAGTGAAAATTTCAGAAAAATTGTGGACCGGTAAATTTGTCGTTTAAAGGTCTTAGTGAGGTAAGGTCTATTTTTAGCAATATTACACTATGGTCGCACGACAGCCCTTTTCAATCATAAAATTGAGAAAACAAAGAAAGTCATTTCTTAATCTTATTTAATACTCATTAGTTACATTAAATTTAAATTAAGATATACTTTTATAACCTATATATCGCAGCATAATCAAAATATTGAATCACAATAACAAAGTTTTTGGGAATTTTAGGGCATTATCATTCACATTTTAAGCTTGATGATGATCGCAACTGCATTCTCAGAAATATTCTTTTTATTTACAGCTGAAAGGCATATAAAGTAAAATAATAACAAATATTTAAAAAAAATGGGTTGAAGTAGATTATTATGCAAGAGAATCAAGTTTTTACCAATTTTCACTCATCCAGTATGTTAGTACATATGATATTATGTATAAAGTTGTTGTTTTTTCTTCAAAATATTGTGCTTTCAAAGTGTTCGTTGCCAATGGCATTAAATTACACCATTACAAGTTTTTGTGTTAAAAAACAAAGACAAATTGATACATGATTTTTTCGTTCAAAATTGCATTAATTTAACCATATTTAGTATTTCATAGCAGTGTAAGATTTAGATTGTTCAGAACATTTTTTGATCAATCAACTTAAGTTTAAGTGTAAGTTTAAGAATTTTCATGAATTCCATAAAGATTAACTAAGATTTTTTGTTCAGTTTAAAAACTAACAGCATCTTTTATGGTTAATGAAACAGTCAAAAGTTTTTGAGGTCAACAGTTTTATTTTTCATAATTAGCTTTGTGTATCGTAAACACATCATACTATCAATCAAAATGGCTTAAAGTTATCATTTCAGGTATTAAATTTTGATTTTATAAGAAATTTTGGTTATCACAACATGAATTATACATGTCAGTGGGAGCCAAATAAATTAATTTACACGTTACACAATTTCAAAGCTAAGTAACATACAGTATATGTAATACAATGCATCTAAATGAAATTCCAGTTTGATCAGACACTCTCATTTCCTGTTTGACTGTTACTCCATTATCTCTGTACGATTAATACCATATTGGCCAATTAACATTTTTAGAGATGTTTTTGTCCATAAGGATTACTCCAGAATTACTAATAAAATTCATGTAATTCTAAACTCAAAGTCAGTTTATATAGTATGGAATAAGACGGTTTTAACACCACACACTCTTTACCACAGGGATATACACAATGTACATGTACATGTTCTGTTATCGAAGCCTTTCTTTTGTGTCTTATACTCAGTAAAGCTATTGAATTTTCTAATTATCAAATAATACTAGCATGGAATTCAAATGTGATTATTGACAATAAACTTACATGTATAATCAAGTTTTGATGATCTACTTTCAAATAACGTGTATTTTGATTATTAAAACTGAAATGGTATATAAAATGAGTTTCCCGACCAAATTAAACTTAAAATAAAAAACAATGCAATATGTAAAAGTGATGAGATTTACATTTGTTAGCATGAATCAACATAAATGTTCATCTATCAGAAGTGTTAGACCTACAAATAATTGAACTACTGTAGGTTTGTAACAAATGACCCATGTAACTTGGTAACTCTTCGCTCTCAAACCAGATAGTTACAGAATCCTATTTTTAATCACTCTCTTCACTGTTAATATGCTCTATAATTACAAAATAAATCATTAGAACAAGACATATTAGTGAAGCTACTTCAAATGCAAAACAGCTTATTATGGTCTTAAAACACCCAAATGTTTTGTAATTTTGATTATGTAAAACTTAATTTTTCTACAAAGCATCACTGAATAAATCAATTTGAAATCATATCAGGCGTTATAGATGAGTATTGGATTATATATAACGTTGACACCGCTAGATTCGTGATTAATGATCCAAAATAAGCATATCCATATCATTATGTAACGTTACTAAAAATAGACCTTGCCATATTATAACCTTTAAACGACAAATTTACCGGTCCACAATTTTTTTGAAATTTTCACTATATCTACTTACTGTAATGAGCCAACTTTTCCAAAAATATGTTTGGTGCACTCAAACCGGAAGTTGGTGAATCACCATTGTTAATAACTTACATAGCCGAAAATAACACCCAAAATTTCAACATTTTCAGTCTTAAAAATGCCGCCAAAATTTTATTTGTTACATTTTGCCTTCATATTTGTGATCATAATATGCAATTATTTGTACTCTTTAGAAAATAATACAGTTTGATGACATAAATCATTATTTTGATACCTTTTTGGATCAAAAAGGGAACCCTGTCTTACACCTCTACTGGGCAACTTTAATTTGGCCATAGTACAGGCCCCTGGGACCTTCTTAATTTTTTAAACGTATTTCAAGGGTTTGCATTAATGTTGCTACATGTAACATTTAGTTTCGATAAAATTGGTTCGTGGGCAAATTTCCATTGTTCGTGAAAGAGGTCCTTTGTCAATATTTCTTGTAAAATGTTTAACAAGGAATGTAGAACAATACATTTATGTCATATTTTGCTTCGTGGTTAAGTAACAGAATTAGCCTCACTGAATTGTCCCTTTAAGCTAATCGCCTTTTGAACAACCGGGCAAAGAATTGATGACTATATTTAAGTTTTTAGTCAGAGGTACTCTGACTCTGATTGGTTACCATAACCATGTAAAGCAATTAGTTATCGATTCAACTTTATCGTGTTTTGAGTCAGAATTTTTCGAGTTTCTAGTGAACATTTTCCAGTTTCGAGTTTCAAATATTTTTGATTTTTTTTCAAACACTGTTACTATTGTAATAATATCGTCTTTCTACTTTCTTTTTTTTAATATAAGTACTAAGTTCCAGAAAATTGCCATCATATGTACATACAAGATGCTCTATGTATTTTATACATACAGAATGTATTTGAATATGTGTAATATTTTTTCTTTCAATCCTCTAAGAAAAATAAGATCAATTGCTTGCTGGTCTAAATTCAAAATCATCGACGTCTTACAAGGTATAACATTTATAGATGCACCGACAGTGCATAAAGGATACACATCTTTCGAACAATAATTGATGTTTACATATACAACGTCTAATCATTAATTAACACACAAAAATGACGTGATATAACTTCAATCCATATAGAGCATAGTGTAATGGACTTTTCATCTTGAAGTAAAATAAGAAGCTCAAACTTTACAATGGTGGTAATGGTGTATCTTTTGAAACTTAGAAAAATGCGTTTGCTATTAGTTTTGATAGAGATATTGCTATTCGTCAGCGGCGCAGCATCTTTAACAGTTAATACCGATTATCAAAATCAAAATTTGAACCAACACACGAAAAAATTGGAAATTGTGTTATGATGTTAGCGTCACAGCCAGATAAAGTTTTGATTTATTTTCAAAGCTTAAAAAAGCAACTTTTGATAGTGTTTAATATTGACCTCTCTTTTGTGACGTGATACGTTTGTACAGTGACGTTGATATCCATATCGCGGTAAATCTAAATAAAGTAAGATTTTTGAGTATTTACGTGTTGTGTACTAATCTAAAGGTGTGGTATGGTGGCATTTCTTGTCGTCGAGATGCCAACCTACGACTTAACAATGCCCCCATGTCACCAATGCTAATCGGTCGCTTTGCCTGCCTTGTTACTGTAATTCAACATGGTTATAAATAATCGTATCACTTTGATTGGTTGGTAAAAACTATTTATGTTCGTTGATTGGTTACGTGTTGTTCAGATGTCGTGTTTTTAATGGGTGCCAGTGGTAATCTGGTGATGTACATATTTTAGTTTTTCAATGCAAATATGTTAATAATTATCTAAATTGTAAAAATTCGATTTCTCATCAGATTATTGATTCAGAAAAGGAGACAACGTGGCCTTTTTGGCATTTGTTTAAAACAATAATAATAATGCTGAAAATTTAGTTTATTTGATAATAGTTATGAATAATATTGCTCATACTAAATGTCTAAACATGATATGGGTATATTCTTTACATGTTAAGGGAAGTTATAGGTAGTAAATATTATTTTTCCATTTAAAAGTCCTTAAAATCCTGATTAGCAAATCTGAAAGAAAAATTAACATGTCCGTTTTTGTTTAAAACAATAATGATAATGCTGAAAACTTAGTTTATTTGATAATAGTTATGAATAATATTGCTCATACTAAATGTCTAAACATGATATGGGTATATTATTTACATGTTAAGGGAAGTGATAGGTAGTAAATATCATTGTTCCATTTCAAAGTCCTTAAAATCCTGATTAGCAAATCTGAAAGAAAAATTTACATGGTAAGATATGTTTTTATGTGCTTTTCGTGTTACGGTTATGCCAAAAATGAAACATAAAACATATAAAAGAAATTCTTCAGACAACCAGAAAGAATTTTCTACGTCAGTATATTGTTGCCATTTTCTCCCTCCACTATGATTAATCGCGACGTAAAACATGAATGTTCCAGAGTTAGCACTTAACATGCATATCTAAATAGCTTTAAATAACTTGATGAGGCGCAATGACTTCATCGAAATACACGTTTGAATGTTTTGGATTTGTATTATAGAGGTATTACAAATATAATTGATTATCCCGTCTTAGTGATTTAAATAACCCAAAAAGGTTACAAATTGTTCATGTAGTCAGCATTCTGTCCAATATCTGAATATTCGCATTGAAAACAGAATTGCGAAAATTCCGAAAAAAAATTAACTTGACACTCAAAAAAATTGACTCGAACTCGAAAATATTAACTTTAAACTCGAAAATATTAACTCCAAACTCGAGAACCTTGACTCGAAACTCGAAAATGTTAACTCTGAACTCGAATAATAAAAATGTTGAATTGACCAATCTTTACATTAATACAACATTTCTAAACTCAAGTTAAATTTTTAAGCTATTTACGTCCTCAAAATTTAAAAGCATCACTTAGTCAAACAAATCCAGAATGGACAATATGTTTAACGCTTCATTGAAATCCAACAGATCACAGATGACAAAGAAAGCAACGCTCCTTTCATCGGTTTTGATAGTTTATTACGGCGTTCGTGTGATTTCAGCATTACTACAACACTTTGGCAACCAGTGATATGTCGTTTGCAATGTAATTAATGAACCCATTATGTCCCCACGGAACTTTTAGGTCATCTGACCCAAAGGGTCAGGATGACCTATTGTCATCATGCACCGTCCGTCGTCGTGCGCCGTCCGCCGTCCGCCGTCCGTAAACTTTTCATTCAGACGACTTCTTCTCAATAATCGGAAGGCCCAGGGTACTCATATTTGGCCTGTAGGTTGCTGGGATGAAGGGCTACCAAGTTTGTTCAAATGAATGACCATGACCTTCATTCAAGGTCACAGGGGTCAAATAGGCTAAAATCCTTTAAACAACTTCTTGTGAATAACTAGGAGGCCTAGAGACCTGATATTAGGCCTGTCGCATGCTGGGATGATTGGCTACCAAGTTTGTTCAAATGAATGACCTTGATCTCATTCAAGGTCATAGGGGTCAAATAGGCTAAAATCTTTAAATGACTATGTTGTATTGTACTAATAGTCAGATGACCGTTAAGGCCCATGGGCCTCTTGTTATATATACACATGAACATAAAACCTTATTTTTTTGACCCACGGACTTTTTATACATACACATGGACATAAAAACTTTATATATATATATATTTATGCTGATCTCAATCAAAATCATCTCCATATCTACAGGTTAAGTAAGGAGATGGGACAGAAACTGACCGACAACAATCCTGCAATCGCGGATCTAAGTGACCCTAACAGGGCGTTAAAGATGGCAGAGAAATACAACGAACTGTATGACAACGAATGGACAGACGCCATGGAGATACTAGGCGAGATTGAAAAGAACGAACAAATTAATGTTCAAGTTGTTCTTGAGACTTTAAAGGTAATATGTACTTGTTTAAAGGATGTTTGTTACACTAAATGATAGGTCGATATTCTATGGAACATTTGCATTGATATTCCAGAAATGTACGCAGTTATTTCAAATAAGGAAAATTGCTAATTTAACCACACTATGTATGATATACTTTGCCGTTAAGCTATAAAATTGGGATTTCAATGACGGAAATAGTCATTCTATTTTTTTGCCTCATTTGTAGAAATGCTACAGATATTGTGCAGACTTAGCCGAAAAGCAGATGGAGTCCCTAGAAAAGGCTCTGGTATACCCTACTGATGTTGTGAGTTATTCTTTCGTCTTTTTTTATCAATTATCATTTTTAAATGCATTTTAGGTCACGTGACCATAGGTCATGGTGACCTATTGCGATAGTCTTTTGTCCGTCGTCGTCCGTCGTGCGTCATGCGTCGTCCGTTAACATTTCCTTGTGAACGCGATAACGATTGAGTAAATATAAAGCGAGCTTAAAGAAACGTTTGAAAGATATCGGAGGAATTCGAAAATCAGCTTAATTTGACAGTAATTTACGGAGTTATTGCCCTTTGCACTAATAATTATTATTGGACATTGTGAACGGGATAACATCAGTAAATATAAACCGAGCTAGATAAACTTTGTATGTAGATTAACATTACAAAGATCTCGGAGGATTTTGAAAATCAGCTTGATTCAATTGTAATTTACGGAGTTATTGCCCTTTGCAATTATATTTATTGAATCTTGTGAGTCAGAGTTTAATGAAACTTTGCATATCGACTATATAGCTAACATTGGAAATATCTTGAACAAGTTTGAAAATAAGCTTAATTCGACTATAACTTATTTACGGAGTTATTGTCCTTTGCAATAATAGTTATTATACATTGTGAACACGGTAATGTGAATAAACACGCACCAAGTTTAATGAAACTTTGTATGTATACCTGTTAGATGCATGTTCCTATTTCGTGAAAAAAAAGACATAATTTGGCTTGTAAATTACATAACTTATTTGTATCAAATATCAGGTGACGGTTAAGGCCGATGGGCCTCTTGTATTAAATAAAGTATAAAATTCAAATTTTAAACTTAATCCCTGTTCTATGCCAAATGCCTGCTTTCATTTATAGTAAGCAATCGCTTTGAATTTTAACATACGGGTTAGAAATAAGTGGAAACGTTTTGGCGAAGGTGTGGGAAATAATCGTCTAGTTATGAGTCTAGGGGAAATCACTTTTCGTACAATATTAAATATACTTGTATGAGTATGCTTCTATATGATTCAGGATCAACAAAAACCTGTTTGGGAAAAACCGAAGAAACTTAACATTCCGAAATCCATACACAAACAGTTGAAGGATTGCAGGAAAGAAATGTCAACAACAACTATAGACAGTCTTAAACAGGTAAATTAATAAAAATCAATATCTATCTGTAAATAAAGATATTTGGTGTCATGTTTGATGAATTTATGTTCTTCATATTGACCGTGTTGTCTAGCAGAGAGCTTTATCTCTGTTTAATACAACAAATATGATTTTAATACGTTATGTTCCTAAAACGGATTTCGATTTCATTCATAAAAATTCGGAAATCATTGATCACACTTTGGCAAAATGTTCAATGTTCACTTACATGGTGATTTCCAACTTGAAAAATTATAATGCATATTAGAATATACGAAATAAGAAACATTTGCAAACTGATTGATATATTATCTACACAATGAATCTTAATCAATTTATAGGAACAACTCACTGACAAACTAGGGTCCATTGCGAAAAAAATCCCCAACTTTGTAAGCAAATGCATCGAGATATGCTGGTTCATGTGTGTACTTGATCCCCCGGTAGTCCTTGGAGACGACGCTTCTGTTGGTACGACCTTCGACACCAACATCTACAAGCCATATACCAACAGTGGAACAGTCGTATTGTATAACGTATGGCCGCCATTACGTCTCCATCATAATGGAGATCTTCTCGTGAAAGGAATTGTCCAGCCCGTGAAGATGGAGAAGAAGAAAACCACGGAACGGATGGATGTTAACGGGATGAGAGAAACTAAAGCAATGAAGGATCAGCGAGACTACGGTATCACGTACTCTACTAAACGACATGATCGTTTGACGGGAGATGCGGAGTATGGTCATGGTGGCGCGGGATATGATCCTATGGTGGACGCGTATGGCAAACACGAACCAGTCACAGACGCGTATGGTAGACACGAACCAGTCACAGACGCATATGGTAGACAATATCGTGTCACAAAATCTATTAAAACGTATGATCAATCAACAAGAAATGGAGAATCGGACTACTATGGAGACACGTACAGTAGGCATGATCCTGTCACAAAAACAAAGGTATCTCGAACAGATACACTATGGAAAGAACACAAGCCGAGTTCAGACTACAGCAGGACACCATATCATCAGCTGTATTTAGGAGAGGGGTATAATTCTCATCGCCTACACATCCGTGATCATGTTGAATCAAGGAGGACAAACGTTGACTCCTACGACCATGGCATATCAAGGCCAAAAACAAACTACGTCCAGGAAAATGTTGCTCATTTTTCATCTAATAAACTAGTCTACAAACATGGCGTACCTTTCATAGAGCTCAATGGACAACTCTATGACTATGAACTATATAAACGTATTTTTCGAAACCACGATGAATCGCATGCCTGATTATCATCAGTGCCTTATCACTGAAAAACTAGATTAAATATAGCATATCTTGTTTTCTTTATAAAAATATAACTAAATTGATTAGAGATTGCTTTTGGCGACGAAACTACGATATGTTTCACTAAACGTCAGAATATTTTTATATATTTATTGTAAAAAACAATAAACCAATTCAGCCTATATTGAAACAGGTTCGAATAACGGTAGGACTGCTTCCAACACATCGAGGTACTGGTTATGTGTACTGTTGTTATGTACGATATTACGAAAGCCGATAGGGCTTATTTTGGTAGAAGAAAAAAAAATAAAGTTCGCGTAATTAATTAATTCGCGAAGCTATCGCGTTATTACGCGAAACTTTGGCGTTATTACGTAAAACTTTTTGCGTTATTGCGCGAAACTTTTAAACAATCAATATTTAGTGTTATGATGTTTTACCATCCTCCGATTTACATAATCGGATTTTTTTTTAATATTTTACCGGGGCAGTATTACACCATATACACATTAACCGAATTAAAGGCCTGCCTCTAATTTGTATTAAATAATAAATTTCTCAAAAACGCCAATGGAATTATGTGAGGTGCTTGTTAGAAAGAAAAGGGATAACCATAAGACACTACTCTAATAAACTTAATGATTTGGATAGTGGAATATCGATGCGACTATGACGTCACACACAACACTTTATAAGAGTACATATGCTACATGTACGCATCGACCTCCGAGTGACCATGTGATTAGTGGAATTTTTTTTGTCTTATAACTAACAATTTTAATTCATTTGGATTTCCAACAATAAAATGTCATAAGCAGTAACGCTAACGTTCAGATTATTGTTAGGAATAATTGATACTCATAAGAGCTATTTTAGCAACAATATTGATACAAGCAAAGAGAAATTTTGCTTCTTATAAATTGTGCTTATAATGGTAAACAGCTGTTTTCTAAATAAACAAGAAAATTATGTGGATGCACGTGGGTATGGGAGTATATGGTAAGTTATTAAAAGCATGTCAACTCTAAAGTAGTATCTAAATCCATAGCAATTAACAAATTGGAAACAGTTTTCAGATTTACTCAACGTTTATTTTGAGTGAACTTCAGCATTCCGGACAACGTTATGGGTATAGATGACAAAATTGTTGCTCGTCCATATTAAATGTGGCATCCGTAATCAAAATGTGGCTTCTGAGAGCTCAAACGATGTATTTATATATATATATATATATATTATGTTTTGCGTAATAACGCCAAAGGTTTGCGTAATAACGCTCAAATTTCGCGTTATTACGCAAAAACTTCGCGTAATAAAGCCAAAGTTTCGCGTAATAACGTGATAATTTCGCGTGTTTTTTTTTTCTTCTAACAAAATGAGCCCAATCGGCTATCGTACGATATAGAGTCAAACAATTTGAGAGGGACGTTTTACTAACGCGCAGATGGTGATTACTTTTCATTATAAATGGAAAAGGAGTGGAGTGGCTGTGTTCGTTCATCAGTATATTACTCAATTTAACCGTGGCATACCTGTTAAAAAGTTGTTTAATGTTAATATGAAACAAATAAAAAAAAGTCATGGAAGATCAGATTTTTCCAAACTTGAATATCGTGTACGGTATGGCATATGGATATGGATACATTTATGTTTATCGTTGCAGTGGTATGTGTATATAATTGTGTATGAAATAATTACTTTATGTATCTTTTTATCAAAGAAAAAACATTTGAAAAATTAATCTGTAACATAATAAAGTCAAATTTATTTACTGACTTATTTTTGTTTGACTGTTATAATTTTGTTTTTGTTTGTTTGTTTTTTTTGTTTTTTTTTTTTTTTTTGTGGAGGAGGAGGAGGAGTCTATGGATTGCTTTTGTTTGGTTTATTTTTATTTTGTTTATTGTGCTTTACAGATCTTTCACAACTACTTATAACGGCATTTGATGATATTTTCAAAATACTGAGATAAACAACATAAACATACGTATAGCTTCTTTTTTAGCATATTTTATTTTAAGGTTATTTTGCATATATGCATCGCCTTATTTTTGTGATATCAGTCTTATATTGGTTAAATTGGTAAAAGCCCCTTTCTAAACACACATGGGGATGCTATCAATGAAATTGAAGAAATCAGTAACATTAATTTCCATCCCTGTAATGTTTTGCCTATATTAACCTGGTTTAATACACCTAAGCATTATACCAGACTTATATGTCGATAAAATCAAATTGCGAAAATGATTAAACCATTAAAATACCTGACTTTATTCGATTTTTTACAAACAATTTACATAAACAAAAATCGACATCCGCAACTGACATCGTATAGAGATTCGTATATCTAGAGCATACAATGTATATATAGCATGTTCTTGGCTAACTTACTACACTCGCACGCAAGGCAATATATCAAAGTCAACGTCATGCAAAGAGCGTTCGTCTAACAAGTCTTTTAAATCAGATTAACTGGAAAGTACTTGACTTCATATTAAGAGACACGTGTCCGCCTTGAAAAGGGGGATATTCAGTAACAATTGGTATGCTGCTGTATTTATCGTGATTGTAATTTATTCATCGAGCAGAATAATTGAGGGAAATGTGAATTGATGAGATCTCCTTCCTAAAAACATTATTTTCCATTCTGTTGTTTTCATTTATGTCATATAATTCTGCTCTTTATTTTGGTATTTTTAAGGGATGCCATTTGTTTGGAAAGTAGTGTAAATAGGTCGATCTACATATATCACATGAGTTATTACTTGTTATATAACACCCATGGAACCTACATAACCCGACAGGTGAACGACAACTGGCTGGAAACAGCAAAATCACTATTTCTATCGACTATGACTGAATAGTGTACAGTTCGCTGAGGTGCTATCCAATTAGAAGGTGGAAAACTGAATGATAGATAAAGGGTAAATGATTAACATCGTCATTGATAATATATGACTGATAGTAAAATTCTAATAATAGTAATGTATTGGGCATTTACTATTCAATGATAATAAAACGATTGAAAAGATAAATACATTCGATACAGACTGATCAAGTTATCAAAAGGCATATAGTGATGGTTTCTGAAAGTTGAACATTATCAATATTATATGTCGAATTAAATGTGTTTGAGACAATGAGGCGACTATAGGGTCAATTATAACCAGTTCAAAATTTGAAGAAAGCTTAATTTTGTTTACTATTCTATAACCGCTAGGTGTATATTGTTTACATCTACTGTAACAACCAATTCGTTATACTTAGGAATAGTAGGTGTCAGTAAAACATCATGTAGAGGAGTCGATATTTTATATTTCACGATGTCCACCAGATTAACTATTTTTTTTTATTTATAAGCTATTGAATGGACTAAGCTCACAACTCAAGGCCCGGTCATACTTGCACTATTAGCGTACCTTAGCGTATTTAAAAATGAGGGAGTGGAGGTTCAGTTTGGTACACTGTAATACGTTATAATAAGTTACAATACGCTAAATTAGGTGTAATGATGTTGGTATTACTAGGTAGAAATACGCTAATGTATGTTCTGATACGCTGTGCTACGCTTTGATACGCTTATTTTTGGAGTAAGGTTAGTGGTAGAAACACTGAGGTACTCTTTGACACTTTATAAATGTTTGAAATTGTCTTACATCAGTAATATGAGTGTTTCGTTAATAACCGTATTAATTTTACATGAAAGGCGATTTGTGCATGCGTATATGATGCATATTTCAGATAAATTGACCGTAATGTCCTTCTTGACAGATTTTAAATAAGATATATTCCAAAAAACAAATTTTGATTCAATTAAAAAACGGAAAAAATGATTCACACTTTGGCAAAATGTTCAATGTTGACTTAATTCGTGATTCCAATTCCATTGTGCATATTAGAATATACGAAATAAGAAACAATTACATACTCGAGGCATATCAAATATTCAAAATGATTTAAAATTTCTTTATAGGAACGGCTTACTGACAAACTATGATCTATTAGTCTACGACAAAAATCCCCAATTATGTAAGAAAATGCATCAAATTTTGCTGGTTCATGTGTGTATTGGATCCCCCAGTTGTCTTTGGAGATGAAACTTCTGTTGGTTCGACATTCGACACCAACATCGTCAAGCCATATACCAACAGTGGAAGAGTAGTAGCGTACAACGTGTGATCGCCATTATTTCTGCATCAGAACAGATCACTTCTTGTGAAAGGAATCGCCCAGCCAGTGAAGGTGGTGAAAAAGAAAACTACGGCGGAACAGATGGATGTCAACGGGGTTAGAGAATCTAACGTAATGAATAGTCGCCCAGACTACAGTACAACGCACTCTGTTCAGGGGAGTGACAGATTGACAGAATCTCTAGAATATGGCAATGGCGTCGCTGGATATGACCCTTTCAAGGACGCATTTGGTAGGCAAGAACCACTCACCACAAAATCTGTTAAAATATACGATGATCCTTGAACAAGAGCTGTAGGATACGACGATTACAAGAACAAGTACGCGCGATCATGTCACAACATCAAAGCCAGTTCATGGAGAGATCACAAGCCATTTGACTTCAGCAGCACAACAAGTCGCACGGCTGTCACGAGATACGATACTGACCCCCATTACACGCATGTCCACGATCGCGGTGAAGGTAATAGAAGAAATGAAGGCGACTATGACTATCAAACCAAAACAACAAACTACAAGAAGCAAGTATTAACTTGTGTTTATGAAGATGTGCAATATGTAGAAACAGGCGGTCTGTTCATAACTGCTGCAGAATACATAAGGATCCTTAGAAAGCACAACGAATCACATGCCTAAATTATAGGGATCAAACTGATTAAAATTCCAAAGACATACTGCACCAACGTCAAACTAATTATGTGTGCTTTAAATTATATCTATGCGTTTTGAGATTGCAATGTATCATATTTCACGGTATTGCTAAAGTTAGTGTTGATAAGTATCGTTTCTACTGTTGCAGCGAGTAGATATACACAAAATGTGTTGAATCTCCAATGAACACTATATTCTGAACAGTTAAATTACCTGTAGTCGTGGTTGAGCTGTGAGTGAACTTGCTCAGAACATAACGAACAGAAGTTTACATATTTCTGAGTTTAATTGATTTGACATATCGCACTTATGTAACAGATTATTGCCTACACCATTATACACAACGTTTCTTCCATGGTAAATTGTAGTCAATATATAATATTAAATATGTACTACTATTATTATTGTTCAATTCCACGTTCTTATACATTTTCTTCAAAGAAATAAAAGTATAAGAAAATGTTTTTCGTTTGATCTATATTTGCAGATTTACGTAGTTTTTATACTTGTTAGTACTTTAAAGTTACCTGAGACGAAGTATCAGTGACCAATTCCAATCGCCGTTTGTCTGTCGTCGTCTGTCGTCGTCCGTCGTCCAAAGTGCGTCGCCCTTAGTCAGTCAGTGTCCGTAAACAATTTATATTTTCGAATTCTCCAAAACTGCTGAAGTAAATTCAACGAAATTTTGCACAAACCTTCGAAGGCATAAAACCAAACAAAATTGTGAAATTATATGCCTCCAGGTGGCTGTGGCATGAGGGGTAAAAATTGACTATTTGAAAAAAATCTTCTCGACTTGCAGATGTGGTAGAATCAAATACTATTCATAGATTGAAAGGTGAAATTGATAAAATCAGCGACTGACTTCGAACTCAGGTGACCGTCGTTAAGGCATGTAGGCCCTTTGATATATATAGCACCAAAATAATCTGTATATATTGTGAAAATAGTTTATGTATAACGAGCATATCAAATGAACGTTTACCTTTGATTTCATGCTTTTTTTCAACCTGTGTAACTTCAATTAAAACACAATCGTATTGAAACTACGTATTTGGTTATGTTTTATATTTTGCACATCCAATACATTTTGATATTGCTCGATGCCATTGTGATTTTAAGTAGATAAAATTAAACTATATTATTGTGACACAACGTGCATAGTGATACAAGCTACTCAGCAGACTAACAGTAAAATATTGTGTCACATTCCTTCCATTGGTCACTGTATCTGATATAAAGCGATATACATGGAGATGTACATGTTGTATGTATAGTATTAGTATCGAGAGGGACGACATGTTGGACAATTAGTATTATGGAATAAATATTTGGTCTATTTCTATGTCGGAAAAAAGAAAATCTCATAATTTTAGCTTAATAACAAGTGTATTGCTTATAAATTACATTACATGTTTTTCAGAGTATTTTAGAATCATAATGATTCCATTTTTAAACTGTGGGACCTATTAACTAAAATACCAAATACAATGTGTTCACTTCATTTGAGCCAAGAACAACATCTTCTATTTCTGCTAAATGTTTACGATCATCATATTTGCACCAAGTTGTATTTCAATCAACGAATCATTTTAGGACAGTGTGTTTGGTTTGTTTCGATTATTTTATCGTCTTATTAACAACCAGGGTCACTTCATGGTGTGCCAGGATTATGTGATGAAGGGAAGCCGGATTACCCGTAGAAAAACCATCTTCCAGAGGGTTTAATGTGGCCTTGATGCCTGTCCCTACGTTAGTCACCGTTTGAATTGATTGAAACGAAGACAGATAGATGGAACTCGAGTGCAATAGAGAGAGCTTACAATGCTTTAATGCATACAAGGGGCTAAGCAATTTATTACAAACAATACATTGCAATAGCTAGCTTATGTATTAGGCAATGTGTAAATTATGTATGGATCATAACCTACTTCTGCCAACATTTTCCTTCGTCACAAATAATGTCAGGGAAACTGCTTAAATAAGCCGGATAGTTTGCAAAGTCAACAGAAAACAAGCAACAGTCCTATACAATTCAGTGAATCAAAGGAAGAATAATAAGCCTTTATGTATATGCAATGTTTTGTGATGTGTGTAATAGTACCTTACTTTCCCATGTTGTCTTATGATGAGCTTACGTGGCTATGATTTACACGACCCTGTTACCATAACACCACTCTCTATACCCTATACTACCTAGTGCCATATAAATGGATAGACCAGTGATAGTAACCTCTGGGATATAGTGGATGGTAGTCCGTGTACCTGAATTTTACATACATACATGTAGGTATTAATTGCATAGCTTAAACCTATTTCGTATTCACGGCTAGGATAAAGATTATAGAGCATGATGGGAAGATTTGTTTCAAACTGAGGTGTGACATAGATTTGATATTTTACAAATGGTTTTTAAACCCCCTTCCTCTAATAAGTAGCATGTTGCAACAAATTTATTTTGTATATATCTAAAATAAAATAAGCAATTTGATAATATGGTTTATGTGATGATATCTGGTACATAGACAGTGAATGTTTCAGGTGTCATATATCGATTACTAGTACGATATGTACACTGTTACCTTCGTTTGCACACATCGTACTAATCACCCGTGAAATATCTACTGGCTGTGGCAACAAATGCTTCATAAATTCATAGCGTTGGCACTGAGAGAAAACGTACATTAAGTACTCAACGTAGGAAAGTGACAAATAATCTGCAGGAAAAGATGAAACTAAACGTAACAACGTAAAACTAATTTCAAAAAATATATATACAACAGTTACTGCGATACAATAGTACTTTTAAATTAAAATACAAAAACCGTTGCGTTTTTTTCCTCTTTCAAGATTATTTTGTCATTGATATCAATCAACATTTGCTTTCGAAAACATGCATGGTAATGGATATCTGAATAAATTTCATAACGAACGAATTGGTATTAAAGTCCAACGAAGTGTGACAAGTTGGGCCCTCTGATGACCATGACCGATAAACATTATTTTTGTTTACAGATACCAAAATATCTTATATTTAACAAGAAGAACCCTTTGTAAAGAGGCATTTTACTTCCAAATAGATCTGACATTATACTGTACATACAAAATAGTAGAAACAACTTATTTGACATCTGTATGTATTTTCTACGATTTTGAACGGAACATAACTTTGTTTTAGATACGACGTCACACATGAACTTAAAATCAAAACAAAATGCATATCATGCAATTTGTCAGTGTGTGTATGATACGTCTTTATCAATATTATGTTGACAATCTAGATCAGAACAAAATTGTGTTATTTACCCCTACTTTCTTTCTAGTAGTATCAATGAAAGCTAGGGTTAATATAAATTTCATAGTAATACCCATTCTTATTGAGTACAACCACGATTTTCATATTTCTAACACGTATAAACCATGTTGTTCTTTCTTGTTAGATTGGTTAGGTAGCTCCTGTTTTAGGCCCCTTTTGGGTTTGTCACTGTCTACATGTTTTACTTCCATATCAACTGAGAAAACATAACCGACATAGTTAGTTGTACACTTGTATACGACACACTTGTAGCTTGTAGTGTCTGTTGATTTTGACGTCAGCAGGAAGGTAATCAAAGGTAAGTTATTTGTATTTTATTCGTTTTATATTTTTGAAAGTTTCACCTATAAACCAGTATAAATAATGCTTCATTCATAACAATATTTCAACATGAAAGGTGATTTGTGAATGAGTACATATATTGTATTCTGTACAAGTCAAAACAAACCTTCGACAGAAATCCTGTGCTATACATATGCAAACCGAAAGTAAAATACCATATGCGTTTATATTGTAGAAGAGTTGAAGAAATGCTAGAGAAATCAGAACTGTCATTGTAATTGATTTCATACGTGTGCCTATTTGAGTATTCATTAAGTCTAAAATTTATCACATAATCCTCCTGAAATCCACTGATTTCGCCCGTGTAATATTTTTGCATATGTCACTAGTGTAATATGACTCGGAGCGTTCTTCAATGGCTGTACCGAACAGGAAATACAATGTGACGTCATGATAGAAACACTGAAGTAACGTCAGAAAAAAATGACCTGACGTCCGGATTTCGAGGACGGTGAAACAAAATGGCTGTCTCCACGGGATGTTTTGCAATACATTTTGGCGTTGAGACTTTTTAAATGTGAATTATGTCAATAATCAACTCTTAATACACACAGAACTGGTGATCCCGCTTTGCAAATCAGATGTCAGCATATTTTATTTAAGATGTGGGCAAAAGTAACTGACAAATCAATGTCACATTTACAAGACTAGTAGCCGTGTTTTTGAGGTCCTACGTAATTATCTTGAATTTACTCTGTCGACAAGAACATTTAGTAAATCGACATATTCTTTTATTCATGTTGATATCTTTTTAAATTATGTCAACATAAAGGCTGAATTATTTCGACATCCTTTAGGGGTAAGTTGGCAACTCTAAGGCAGAACTATGTCACAATAAAATTAGCTTTTGATCTAAAATAAAAGATAAGGAGAGATGGCGGTTGAGGTGAGATTGTGGTTGAGGGGAGATGGAGGTTGAGATGAGATGGTGGTTGAGATGAGATAGTGGTTGAGATAGTATGGTGGTTAAGGGGAGATGGTGGTTGAGATAAGTTGGTGGTTAAGGGAATATGGAGGTTGAGGAGAGATGGTGGTTGAGGTGTGATGGTGGTTGAGGTGAGATGGTGGTTGAGGTGAGATGGTGGTTGAGATGAGAAGGGGGTTGATGTGAAATGGTGATTGATATGAAATGGCGGTTGATATGAGATGGTGGTTGAGGTGAGATGGTGGTTGAGGTGAGATGGTAGTTGAGGTAAGATGGTGGTAGAAGTGAATTTGTGGTTGAGGTGAAATGGCGGCTAAAAATAAGATGGTGGTTTAGGTGAGATGTTGATTGATATGAGATGTAAGTTTGGGTGAAAGGAAGACTGAGGTGATATGATGGTTGAAGTCATGAAAGGGAAAAAGATAAGTATGCATAAGGCTGTATGAGAGCATTATGTAATTTGATAATTATATATTTATAATACAAAAGTAAGTTTTGTATCAAACGGTAAATATAATACATGCCGACTGAATGAATGAGATCATATACACGTTTAATGAGCCATTTTCTGAGCACAAAAAACCTTAGAACCTCAGAACTATGATCTGTTTTTAGATATATGTATTTCCATTGAAAATTACACCAGCATGAATTACAAAATTCAAAATATTGGTTTTTTATTTGTTTGTTTGTTGTTTTTTGGGGGTTTTTTTTTTAGAATTTTAAAATCAGCAACAAAATTACTAAATTTGAAACTTTTAGAGTAAACATTCATACTTAGACCAGATATCACGCTAGAATTACACGTACGTAGTTCATGTGTTCTGCTTCAAATTCAAATGTGTTTCAAATTCAAATGGGAACATTCTGTAATTTCACATACGAAAGATAAAAATATTTTCCTTTTATTATGATTGTAAATTAAAACTGCATTGCTGGACTATTTTCCAGAATGTCTTCTAAAGAGAAACAGATGACTTCACCTCCAGCCTTATACTCTGGACACGCGAGAAAACATGCCAGGTCACGAGACCGCTACTCTCGACTGTCTTCTGCGTAAGTGAAACTCACTCAATTTTAGTGTATTAAGCATCTAGATTCTTCCTAATAAATATCTAATATTTATATCTTACACACATTTAATTTTGTTTTTTCTTCCTTTATTTGTCCCACTTCTTATCCATGAAGAGGGCAGTGTTGTGGAATAGAATGTTCACCACTGAAATAAATAATTTCAAAAAAGTATTTTACTCGCATATATCACATAATTCGCCTGATATCCAGTGATTTCGCCCGTGTAATATTTTCGCATATGTCACTAGTGTAATATGACCTGAAGCGTTTCCATTAGCTGAAAGTTCATTTTTGACGTCAGAAACAATAAACTGACGTTAGGAAAAATGACGTGACATCATGATTATGAGGACGGCAGGACAAACTTTCGGTCTGGATTTTCGAAATATATTTTGACGTTAAGTTCTTTGTTATGTAGGTATTTGTAGATATGGGATAAAAAGTATCTTAAATTTGTGTTCATTTCATATGAGATTTAATAAAACGAGTCTAAGAAGTGAGTTTTTTTTTTTTTTTTTTTGCGAGCCTTATGTTATATGACAACAACGAATCACATGGACAGAGTAGTGTACAACATTAAAAAAATTCCTCAAAAATACATGTATATCAATATTGGACCTTTGCTGAGGTCCATTTGGTGTTATAACGCTCTGATATAATCAAATAATAACCGAGGCGTAGCCTGAGGTCATTATTTTATATTCTACCGGGGCGTTATATCTACATGGCTACATCTTCCCGAAGAACTCGACGTTGGGGTATTGTGACGTCACAATCGCAATATCAACTTGGGAGTGACGTCACAATAGGAATATTGACACAGTCTTTCTAAAAATAGCAAGTATAAAATAGTGAAACCACTTGCAGTTTGATACAAAATAACGAAGCCTTTGACCATTCGAAATAATTGATAAATAAACGGTCTCTGACACATAGGCGGTTTTGCTTATTTCAAATAATAGAGTCGTTGTATATACCATAATTTGACCATTTATGGCAACATTGATTTCAAAAAGATGATTTCATTCAGTTGGCGACACTTTTTTCCAACTCCATATTTAATTTATGTTTAACATGACAGATGTGTTAAGGAAGATTCTAAAACCAATTCTTCGAAACAAGGTCAGCAATCTCCGTCTGTATCATTGAGCAAACAGGATGATACCGGTAACCTAAATAGTCTTCTTCATGTAGTGTCGGAACTGAAACAATTCGACTTGACAACGACACTTGAAGATTACGAAGAGCTTAAGGACGAACTTCAGAACAAAACAGAACAACTGCAACAGGCAGAGAAAAAGTTGGAAGTTACACAATCAGAATCCAATCGACTACGAGCACAATTGCAGCAGGCCGAAAAAGAGAGAGAGAAATATAAATCTGAGTTAAAGCTGAAAACTGAGGAACTGGAAGCAAAAACGACATTATTGACAAGGTAAAACACCTTTCTTTTGTACAATAATTCAATTCTTATTCGTATTTCGCCTTCAGCATCGTGAATAAGTAGCTATTTTCGTTTCATACTTGACAACCTTGTTTTGAATACAAAAATATGCAAATTAGCTAGCCTATATAAAGCCACGCACGCACATTGCCTCCGTGTTCTATAAGTAAAAACGACATTATTGACAAGATAAAACCCCTTTCCATTGTACAATATTTCAAATTTGCTTGTATAAACCATTTTCTTTGGTTTAAAAATTTACTCTATCAGCCCATATATGACAAAAATGACCTTGCTGCTCATTGGCCGATATAACGGCATCATGATGTTAAGCTTATAGAATTCGGAAGCTTGAAGTGTTTCTCTACAGAATATTTGATCATAATGTTTAACTTGCATATTTTCATGTTATGGATATATAACCAAAAAAACCCGAGTGTACTCAACCATAACCATAACCCCTACCCCTACTCTAAACTCGTTTAAAAACCGACTGAACACTCACTGGAATTCAGTACCATGAAAGTTTTACCCCAGTTTTTGAACAAAACGCGTCACAACTAGCTGGGACGAGCTAACTACTGTGTCTAAGAAGAGGTAACAGGTAACAGGTAATAACAGCTTCGCAGTTTGCGTTACGTTTTATTTCCGTATCATAAAGAATCTATTGTAGTTTAAATTTTTAAACACACCAGAGATTTTTTTAGTCTTTATGATATATATACTTGTTTATTACTAAACGATGATTGCATAACATGCTTTTTAAAATGACAAAACATACATATTGTTATGTTTAGGTAAAACAAATGCGTGCTTTACTTACTCTGCTACCACAATACGTTTAAATATAACCGGATTCCACTAGTGGCATCTGGTCTGATGATTATTTGAGTCATTTTACGTTTGCCCGAAATACTTTTTTCTCAGTGTCATGTCACAAAATGTTTAGGTCATCAGTATTCGAATGACGTCATATTGTTGAACTTCGATCGTTGCTTGCTGCTTGCATAAAAACCCGCTGTTGAAATCGAATGTATGCCGTGTAGCTATCCTTCTCAATTTCTAATTCAAAAAATACCATTTGACTCGATATTAATAATTTCGTTTGATCAGTGATATATCTTGACGTACGAGAACCCTTCACATGATTTTGGTAGATTAAACGCATGTTGTATAAATTATTTGACACAACCAATGAAATTATTTCTCGTGACCTTTCGATAACCACACTGTTATCTTCATCAGACGTAAATGACCAGTACAATATGTTTACACTATAAAGGTATGTTGGTACGACACGGATGAAAATACATTCGTATACAAAATTTGATGTAAGACCTGTGATGTATCATCGGAGAAACTGGAAGAAGATTTGGAATCCGCCTTAAAGAAACCATGGAAGATGTGGAGTGTAGATAAAAAATCGGCTATCACAGATCACGCCGCACCGGGAAATCGTGTAGTTCAACTAACTAACTCTAAAATCATCGAAAGAGAAAGCCATATACTCAGGCGACAAGTGAAAGAAGTGGATACGGCGCAACAAGCACGTTATAAATAGAGACGATTGGCCCATAGACTTCCGCAAATCTACAGAAGTCACCTCGGTCACCCATTTGAGTGACCGATGTGACTTTTGTAGATGGACATGATGATTGCTTGTCGAGTGTTCTTACAAGCATACGCTCACCTGTGGATAGTTGTTACCGTCTCGTTAATGCTTACACACTGAGGTTTCATCTCGCACCAACATACCTCCTCGGTGTACATGTACTCGTCATTGACGTCTGATGAAGATAACAGGGAAGTTATCGAAACGTCACAAGTAACGATTTCGTTGGTTGTGTTAAATAACTATTTTTAATATACCTCTACTTTATTTACACTATATAAAAGATACTTTGTTAAATTTACTAGCTCCCTGCTTTTTCCAAAAACCTCTCTAAGCTGTGTGTTAGTCATCGAACTAGCACACCCCTGGAAGCTAGCACACCCTTGCACTCGGGTATTTCCGTTTAACCAATCAGATTTGAGGTGGGCGGGACTTGTTTCCGACCACGCCATGAGTTGCTAGGTGACGTAACAATTGGACGGAGCTAGTTTCCGATCACGCCATCTCCGTTGACGTACTCAGACGACGTTAGTATCGATCGGAAACTGTTACCGAACACGTCGTCATGTTTATCTTGTAAGTGAGAGGCTCGTGAAAAAATGTAATGGGGTCAGAGGACAATACCTTTTACATGTACGTACAGTTGTTGTGTATATATTTAGGCTACCTGTAAATGATTAACGTCTCGGAATTTCAACAATATTTATATACAAATTTAGTATTATGTCTACTGTAGTGGTATAAATGTTGAAATATCGAGAAATCATAGCGGAATCAAATTTTAACTGCGGTTTGAATAGAAGCAAAACAAAACGGACATAGAATCACAGTTATCATCTCAGAATAATTTGTATGTTTGAAGATAAGATTACGTAGATCGATTACAATGTAAAATTATCTCGATCTCCAATGGCCATTGCCGTACGCGACAGGAATAGAGAGAACGTTAGCGTATGAAAGAAATATATTTTTAGTCTTATCATAGCTTTTGTATGTATCGGTATATTAAAACAGTTAAAGTATGGGATCGAGTGATATATCAAGTTTCCGGTTTCCCTCGAACTTGCCTATTTCCCTCGGCTCCGCCTCGGGAAATAGACAAGTCTCGGGAAACCAGAAACTTGCTATATCCCTCAACCCCATACTTTAACTGTATAATATAACATCCCTTAATAACCTGAAGAACATGTTTCATAATAAACGCATGTTAGTTGCGTTTGGATTTGGTCACAACAGTTTGATGGGTATTTGGGGGAAGCAGATGACACTCGTAAACAGTCCCGGATATAGTTCGACAACGTGTAGTCTATTGTTCAAATATCAATAGAAATTTTTCAGTTCGAAAGAGTTGGTTATAATTGTAACTTTTTGATTGGTATTAATACACTTTTAATGCATGTAAATTTTGTTTCGTATCAATGATTGACTACTGACTTATGAAGATATCACTACACATTATTTACACACGTAAGTTATGTTTTAAAAGCTACAAAAGGTACTCGCAAAAGCTGGCGCCTTTTTTAAGTTTTAAAAAATAATCACTCGTGTGAAATAAATTCAACATTCAATAACCACTCGTTGTGTATTCAAAATAGGTTTGACATATAGGCAAAGCTAATTACTACTATTTTAAAATATATACATTGTATATCATGTTATTTATTATGTTGCTTTATGCGGATTTGAATCATTGAATCAATGTTTGTAAATATTATAGATTTGACTACATACATGACGTTTGCATAAGGAATACCGATACCGGCCTGACTTATTTTATTTAAACAGACAAAAGACAGTAGATCCTGAGCCGCAGCCAACTGGTATCAATTCTGAAACCCCTCCTGACCTCAGCGACCCTATGAGGCCTTTAAAGATCGCAGAGAAATACAACGAACTGTATGACAACGAATGGACAGACGCCATGGAGATACTAGGCGAGATTGAAGAGAATGAACAAATTAATGTACAAGTTCTGCTCGAGACTTTAAAGGTAAAATGCTTATATATTATATATAATAATTAAACATATTATATCTTTTCAAGATATTTTATACTTTTAAGCATTTTCAAATGATAGTCGACATTCTATGGAAAAATCTGCGGTGGCATTCCAGAAATGTACGCATTGATAAAATTGAAATTTCGATGACGGAGATATAACTTAAGCATTTTTGTTTTACCTCATTTACAGAAATGCTACAGATTTTGTGCAGACCTAGCCGAAAAGCAGATGGAGTCTATAGAAATGGCTCTAGTACACCCTCCTGATGTGAGTTATTCTTTCGTCTTTTTCTATTTTTATTTTTTTAATAAATGTATTATATAAAATAATAGATATATAAGTTTTCTCTATTTTTCGTATCTGAATTCTATGGCAAATGGTTGGTTTCGATTGTAGTAAACAATCGCTTTGAAGTTTTAACATATAAGAAATATATGGAGACGTTTTAGCGGAATTGTAAGAAATCATTAGTTCTGAACCCAGGGGAAATAACACGTACACTATTACATATATAAGTATGCTTCTTTATGGTTCAGAATAAACCAAAACATACTTGGGAAAAACCGAAGAAGTTAGACATTCCGAAATCCATACACAAGCAGTTGAAGGATTGCAGGAAAGAAATGTCATTTGCGACTATAGACAGCATTAAACAGGTAAAACTAACGAAATCAATGTATATCAGTAAATAAAGATATTGCTTCAAATTGGCCATATTGTCTAGCAGAGAACTCTATATCACTTTTAATGCAAAACCTGATTTGTAATATGTACGAATTTTTATTTTAATCATAGAAATCAAGAATACATGGAGCACAAAGGTTTAATGTTTTCTTACGTCATGATTTCCAACTTGCAAAATTATGATACAAATAAGAATATACGAAATATGAAACAATGTTTTTTTTATTAATTTATAGAAACAACTTACTGACAAACTAGGATCGCTTGCGACCAAAATCCCCAACTTCGTGAGCAAATGCATCAAGATATGCTGGTTCATGTGTGTACTGGATCCCCCAGTTGTCCTTGGAGATGAAGCTGCCGTTGGCACGACGTTCGACACCAACACCTACAAGCCATACACTCACAGTGGGACAGTTGTATCGTACAATGTATGGCCACCATTACTTCTACATCAAAAGGGAAGTCTCCTTGTGAAAGGCATCGTCCAGCCAGTGAAGGTAGAGAAAAAGAAAACCTCTGAAAGGATGGATATAAACGGAGTGGGAGAAACAAAGAAAACGAAGACTAACACAGACTATGGTAAAACGTACTCTGTTAAAGGGACTGACAGATTGCCAGAATATCCAGAATATAGCCATAGCGACGCTGGGTATGACCCTTTCAAGGACGCATTTGGTAGGCAAGAACCAGTCACCACAAAATCTGTTAAACGATACGATGGTCATTTAACAGGAGCTGTTGGACACGACGATTACAAGAACAAGTACGATTGGCGTGATCCCGTCACAACATCAAAACCAGTTCAAACAGATACAAAATGGAGAGATCACAAGCCATATGACTACAGCAGCACAGCAAACCACACGCCTGTTACGAGATATGATAGTGAATCCCATTACGCACATGTCCGGGATCGCGTTGAAGGAAATAGAAGGAATTATGGGGACTATGACTATTATGACTATCAAACCCCAACAACAAGTTACAAGCAGCAACTGGTTTCTTCAGATCGGACAACTTTTGATTACAAGGGTAGGAAATACGTAGAAATAGGCGACAAATTCATACCTTATGAAAACTATGTTAGGCTCTTTGGTAAACACCATGATTCGCATGCCTAATTATACTAATCAAACATCCACCAGTATAATACAAACTTTGTTTTTGTGTGTTGGATTTTAATTGTTATCTCTATTCGTAATAGCGCATCTGTAAAACAATGTGTATATCATATTATTTGTTGATAGGTGTCAAAATAGAAGAACTAGAAGTTGGTATTGATGCAGAATCTCAAATGAACACTGGATGAAGAGAAAATCGTTCAATATTGCTTATAATGGTATGACTGAAATGATACATATACATCTTGTATGTTCAGAACAGAACGAACAGAGGTTTCATATTTCTGAGTTTAACTGATTTGGTACCTTAATCAAATATACAACACTCCTTACATGGTAAATCACAGTAAACAGTTTACTACGATTAAAATGGTTCCATTTAGCGTTATTATTTATTCAAATTTAGCTCATTAGTTTTAATGAAAGTCCAGTGATTTTGTTTGATCCATATTTAATGATTTAAGTAGTTTTTATGTGGTATAATTTAAAGATAACATTTACAGTATTTGTGTAGTGGACATAGTTTATATATATATGTGTGTGTGTGTGTATAGTGATCATATTAGATTAGGTTTCACCCATGATTTGATAGTTTTATGTATACGTTTGGTTTTAACATAATATATACTTTAAAATTAAACAAAATCGTATTGAAACTACATATTTGTTTGGTTTTTTTTATATTTTATACATCCAAATGATTTTTGTCATTCGCCGTACTGATTTTCTGGTCCTTTCATTAGATTAAATTAAACTATATTATTATAACACAACGTTCATATACAGGCTACAAAGAGGTTCTAAATAAATAATATCAATCTGTGTTTTATTAATGAGCGTTCTGTTATCTTGAAACCTTTCAATGATCATTGATTATGTTGGAAAGCGATATACAGTAAATGTACCTTGAATGATGACATGTTGGACAATTTGTATTATAGAATAAAACGTCATTTTACCTGTTGAAAGTGAACACTTAACACATAACATAATTAAGTTGTTTTTATCTTTATTTTTCATGATTATTTAAAACCACTAATGTTTTGTTAATTTTGCTCATAGTCACATATCAATCTATATTTGGTCTATAAAAGAAAATCCTGTTAATTCAAAAGTTAAGTTTAGAAACATTGTTTTGTTCTAAATAACATTATGTGTATTTTTCAACAGTATTTCAAACTCATAATGATCCCTCTTTAAACTGAGTTAGTTAATTAATCAAAACTTCAAATATCATTTTCGTTTTAGCTAAAAACCACATCCTCTTCTCCTGTGAAATATGTTTTACAGTTTTAAGAGCATTATGTTTACGCAAAGCGTCAAGTTGTATCTTATATAATATAATAGACGCATCACGTACTGATAACATAATGATAGGTCAGTGAGTTTATTACACTGGCAAGGGCCAGTTACACTGGCAAGGGCCAGGATTTGGCATACAAGACATCCGACCACTATGTGAAAAGGAGGACAGTAAGCGAGTTTGAACATTTCACATGCATTTCACTACAGTGGGTTTTCTGGCATATCACAGTAAAACCAACCAATCTAATTCCTATTAGAACTGGTTTGTTTCTGATATATGTACAAATTTTAAATGACTGAATTGTCCCTTTAAGTACTGTGAATGAATGTGCCTATCACGTATGCATACATTGGGTATTATATCCTAAGCATTGTACATTTTGACAAAGACCAAGAACGAGAATGCTGTGGAACATACTTGTAAAATGAAAGTAGATAAATGTAGCCTTGATTTGTGTTTTCTAGTCTGTACCCACAGGGATCTGATAATTAGTTACAGATTATATAATCATGGACCCACCATAGTTCCCTTAGTACTGTCATTAAGACGATATAAGCCCCATTATGACAAACATCTTGAAGCCATCTAATTAAAAATTCATGCTGGCTTCGATATACATTTAACATGCATGAGCGAGGCTTCGGCTGCAATCTCATTGGCCGGCTATAAACATCTATATATGGATTTCGCCGTTAATATTCAAACATATATACATCTATGGACTTTTTATAGCCGGCCAATGAGATTGCAGCCGAAGCCTCGCTCAATGAAACAAGAGATCTTAAATGGCATGCTATGGCCTTATTTACATCCCGCACTAAAATAGATCATATGAATACGGTAATACATTTTGTTTCTACATTTAATCCCCGTAAATATAATATGTATCCTGTTATCTGCAATAAATACGATGACATGAAAAGGGGAAATGACCAAATGAAAAAGGTTTTGAGTTTTTGAGCATTCACGAGTAGCAAAAGACAGCATAGAAATCTTACAGATTCCTATATATGTCACCAGATCGCAAAAATATACATACATGTATGTTGAGAAAATGTTAATGTTTCGGGAAAATATAAAACACGCGTAATTCTATTCAGATTACAGTTAATATTATAAATCTCTTGCATATATGGATAAGACGGATAGGATATTCTACCCGAGGGTCACAAAATGTTATAATACCAAAGGTTTGCTAAGGATTTTATAATATTTTAAGATATCGGAGATATAATGTATCCATATCATTCTCATCCACATATGAAAAGTTATTTTTCTCTCACAATTTGACGCTTTCATTACAGATAACCTGCCATTTTTTTTCTATAACAAGTGCTAAGATAATCAATTTTCAAAACGTGAATATTTAACGTGAATTTACATGTCCTTTATATCGATACGAGAATATCCCGGAGTGGGGCCAGTCTAATACGAGACTATCCCGGGGGTCAGGCCAGCCTAATACGAGACTATTCCGGGGGTCAGGCCAGTCTAATACGAGACTACCCGGGGTTCAGGCCAGTCTAATACGAGACTATCCCGGGGGTCAGGCCAGTCTAATACGAGACTATCCCGGGGTCAGGTCAGTCGTATTTAATAGAAATATGTCTGTTCTCTCCCATACCTTTCCTGATACTTAACATAAAATTTGGTAGCAATCTACACTGGGGTTAAAGAGGAGTAAGCTTTTTATTGAAAAATCCTTGCACGTGGCAGACGGCGTACGTCGAACGGAGGACGACGAAGGATATAACACATTCAGTAGATCTACAACACGGATATATACATGTAAATAACTAATGATTTTATATTGATACTAAGAAGTAAGAAAGCTGTTGATTCTATTTATTTATTTTTTCAATTATGTTTTCAATATCTAAATTGAAAATGAAATTAAATCCACATGTTTTCGCTAAAATTCCCCATATCATATTTTAACCTACACATGAATAAATACAGAATTTTGTAAAACAAAAAAGAAATTTAATTATATTAAAACATCCGGTTAAACGTAATATGCTTAAATCAGTATGCTACGCTATCTGTTACAACATATTGATATACATGTTATTGACATAATGACCCAATACCTGTACAGCTGATCGGGTGATAATATATATATATATTGCATATGGTGATGCCTCTGTGGTTGATTCATTTTAATTATACAGAAACCCATTAAAAGTGAAACATATTTGTTATTTATTACATATATATCAAAGAGTAATAAAATATCTTATTTTCATAATAGAAGTTTTATTGTTGACTTATTTAACTGCGTTTATACGCTTTGACACAGGGACAAGCATACGTTGTACACATGTATATGGTTTTGTTTAGCATACCGATTTAATGTTTAACATGCATGTGTGCAATTCAATTTTGAGTATTTGTGTATTCAGCGAAAACATGTATTACTTCCTTGTCGGGAAACTCCAAACATCTCTTTCTCGGAATCCCATTATACACGTTACTCACCTCACTGACTGTTATCACAGAGGCGAAGGGAATGTTTGTGTATATTGACGTCGACAGGTGTGACTATTAACATAGTTTGATGTGACCTCCAGGTAAGACATCAATATTTATTTTGTTTTACGAACTGTTTTGATATTTAAACTTTACATGTGTATGCATCGCCTGTGTAAATTTTATCTAAAATAACAACAAAATGGCGTAGATACACGCCATTGGTCGGATCGCAATGTATTGTATATACAAACCGAAAGTAGAATGAAGAGATTACTTGGTGTTTGCATAAGCTGTGTAGTAGAGCCTATTTCGCTATGTATGTGTGATATGATATAAGGGTATGAAACTTAGACTGATCAGTCACTTTCTATTACAATGTCCATTTTATGTTGATTTACGCCAAAAGTATATTAAGAAATATTATTACAGAAGACCAAGTGTTTTTAAATTAGTTAAATTATTAAGCGTTAACAACGTTAAAGAATTACAAAATACTGGTAAATTTATTCATTTTGCTATTAAGAAAAGGTCCGAAAAGTTAAAAAGTTGAGACATTTGGCTGGAAATTTATTATCTATTATATAAATCACTCTCCATCTCATTTGTTATATCAATTGTATATTTTACATGATGTAATTTGTACTTATGGACCGTAAGGTCCACGGAATAAAATGAATTGAAATTGACTAACATTTAATGATATGCTCCAGAATGATGACGAGTCATCCGTCAAGTCATGTTGGTACTGGACCTGTGACTGCTACCAACAATACAGGCACCCGTGCGGAACGGCAACCGGCGCCGCGTGAACGGTAAGATACCATGATTACCAGGAAGGTATTTGTTAGATCTCATTAACTTATGTGGACATAAAACGTGTCCATTTAAACGCAAAATATAACGGACATAATACGGGAAGTAGATTTCAACTCTATTCGCAGTGTATAGTACATGTACAATGTAGCATATCATTAAAGGGAGCTAATTCAATCAGATGTCTAGTTCGTGAGCTATGATACGCGTATGTATACAACACGTTGCATTTACATGTATTAACTAAGAAATTCCAAACAACGGTAAAATTTCTCCCGAAAAGTGTCATTTTGTATATTTATCTGGTTACAACGAGATAAGTGTTATTTTACCGAAAAGTATAATATACATGTAAAATTATATCTATATAATTATATATAATTGAATACTAATTATATATATTTCGATCTGAACCAAGCATGTGTGTTAGCAAAAATCGTTTCTAAACAAACGTTCGGGTGTATAGATTCGGATAAGTTACAATGTCCATTAATCATGTACATATTATTATATGATATCATTTTAAGATAATTTACAAAATATCAATAGTATCATTGATTTGCCTAATGTTCCATAATTTTGGTGACTTTTGTTTTCTGTGAAACCATTACGCTGTTATAGCAAACGTGAATACCATTGTTAATGTTAAAAAAAGAAATCATCTATTTATAAATATACTTATCATCTTCATTAAAGTTCCCCATATGAAAATTGGCCTCTCTATCAGTTTCAAATCAAATGCATAGCGACATATAGTTTAGTTGACATTTCTCATACAATGTGTTATCTCAAAATTCGGTTATATTATCAAGAATACATCTTGTGAAATTTGTTTATATATACATGTACTTATCCTGTCAAAGAGGTATGACATTGATTTTTTATCTAAATATGCGAGACAAAAATTCAGTCAAGTTATGATATGAGGAAAACGTGATGTCCTGAATATACGATGTTTCGACTAAGCCCCCTATTTTGTTGTTGATTAAATGCATGCATTTTGAGATTAATCTGTCAAATATATTTGAGTGACAACAAGCACTTTGATTTTTATTCATTTCTTGCATTTTATTAACTCGAGTTACAGCTGTTTGAAAGGGAAATGTACATGTTTTAATTCGTTTTATGAAACTCCATATGGCATGAATATAAATCTAATATCTTACATACATAACACAAGATAAATAAAGACATGCACATCTTTCCTCTGTTACTAGATTTATATCTTATTGTTAGAATTCTGTATTTGCATATTACAGAGTTATCTGCCCTTGCGGGTAAGTACATTTATATATTAATTGTGGCGTGATGTGTAACAGTGTAACGTCATACTCTTCGGTCACTGAGCTATCTGCTCTTGTAGGGAAATATCAACTGTTCCCTTGTTAACAAAGCTGAAATATTTTTTAATAGGTTACGCTACGCTGATATGACGTTACCTTGAAATTTATGATGTTACATTGAAATACAATGTACTTGACGTTACGCATACAACCACATGACTTTAAAATCGTTACCAACTCACAAGGACTGATAACTCTGTAATATGCGAATACAAATTGTTTACATTTTTGTTTATAACAGCAGGCGACAAGCCCAGGATAACTCCACGAACCATGGCGTGCAAACATCATCGGGGAAAGCACAAGATTTCAATGCAATCAGTGATCTCCGCAAACTACTTCATGTAGCAGCGGAGCTGAAACAGATTGACCTGCCGTTGGCGCTGGATGATTATAGAGGTCTCCTAAAACAGTCGAGACAAGATGAGCGTGTTCACAATGAGGTATGACAAAACGAAGAGTTGTAGTAGTTATTGTCTTTTCGATTGGAATACTTTTTGTAAAATTTTCAATTTTAAATAATTTTATTGGTTGGCTAATGTCAAAAAGATTGGATAGCAGGTATCGATTATTTTCTTAAATATTTGTTTTCCATTCTTAATCAGTATTTGTATTGATAAGAAATGGTAAACGGGCTGAAGTTGGTAGTGAGTTCCTCGTTCGGCTTCAGTTAAAAGGAAATCGGAACAAGTAACTAGCAACTGACTTCAATCCTTCTTAAGAAATAGCATGTACAGTATATCGATAACAAGTAAAAGGGATATAATATTGATTTTCCTATATTCAGCGCAAACGTTTTCCTCAATATCAATTTTAAAAGTGCATTCATTATTTATTATTTTACTGCTTGCAAATATATTTTTAGTAAATGTAACATTTAAGCAAGGGATTTATGGCTATTGTTCCCAATTCATTATGTTAACATGTATGACTTCATAAGATAATTTTATGTTGAGAGTGTGAAATATTTGCCTTGTATCTATTCGCTATGGTTACCATTCATCACCATGCTATGATACATCAATTTCTGTGATACTCAGGAGACGATTCTGGAAACAAGGAGAGAGCAAATGGAGAGACTTAGTTTGGGAAAAAGTACAAATGAACAGGAAAAGTACAAAGCTTTGTTGCAGGAATATGAAAAAATGCAGAAGGAAAATAGAGAATTTGAAAGCAAACTCCAAGAAATGGACAAACTTTATCAACAATTTATTGATAGAGACAAAAAACGACAAAATGACATGAAGAAAATGGAAGATGAATTAGAGAAGGTAAAGGAAGAAAGAGACACAGCTGTGGAAGAAAAGAAACTGACAATGACAAGGTAACTTACGATTAATTTACTATTGAAAACATCCTTGATACTCCAGGGGTTACTATCCAACTCGTTAGTATTCACCTCTGGACTATCTTATAGCAAAACTAAACGCAGTCCAGGAGAAAAAAACCTGACCAATCATATGTCTACAGATATTTCCTTTCCTTTAAAGATTACTGAGAGAGCAACGCCCAACTTCAAAACCACACAGTCAACCACAGTGTATCGTTGTGCTTCTTTTTTATGTACATTAAAGTACTAAATTACCTGTTATGTTCTGTTGCCTCCAGTTTTACTACGAAATAGTCCAGGGGTGCAGAGATCATAAGTGATCGGAACCCCTGGAGTATCGAGGATGCGTACCGCATAATCATTACTATCACTACGCCAGACAGCCAAACAGCGAAACAAACCTTCGTTGTTAACATACAAGGGTAATCCTGCATTTGTATATTCATCTTGGTCCGTGAAAATAGATACTCTGAAGGGCATAAATCGTCTTCAAGCGATGATAAAGTTTTACTTTGACATAACTCTAAAATTACTTCCAGACTGAGTAAGGAAATGGGAATGAAATTAAGTGACAATAATCCGGCCATCGCTGACCTTAGTGACCCCAACAGACCTGCAAAACTCGGAGAAAAATACAGCGAACTGTATGATAATGACTGGACAGACGCTTTGGAGAAATTGATTGATCTTGGTGGCGGTGAGGAGGCTTCAATCAGAGTGCTACTAAATGCTCTCAGGGTAGGAACAGGAAAAAACGGCGATTTGTAGTTACTATAAAGTCGAAAAATTTCCTGAATTGTAGGAATATATTTTTTCTTAAATAAGAAGTATTTTAATATTGACAATAAAATTAGAGGAAATATTCCAACGGTATTTGAATGATATTTTAGTTGTAAGAAATGCGAAATACAAAGTGGTATTTTTTTAGACAAAAAAAAAACACTTTGATTTCATCTTGTAATATTTAACGTTACAAAATAAATCAGATTATTTCTTCAAAAGGACATGAATTATTTACCTGACTTTAACGCATGTGTTTTTGTAGACATGCTACAGGGTGTGTGTGGAACTCTCCGATAAGCAGATGGTGTCCCTGCAGAACATGTTACTTAATCCAGTCTTACCGGTGAGATACTAAGATAAGTTGAGCAGAAATCTTTATTTTCTAACATATTAGAAGCTACCTTTGACAAAAAGATAATTTATGTTAAAAGAAGCTAATATTTTCCTCTCTGATTACAACATAAATCAGTTGATCTTCTTGTATAAGTAGAGTGTCTTTGTGCTGGTGTATTGTTTTGAATTTGAATGATCGTAATGGAAATATAAGTAATAAACTGTACTAGATTGAACATACATTTGATATGACGCCCATTCGTCAAAAAGATAAATATTCAGGGCGCCATTCTATTTATCTTTTTTCCGTGTTGGCTCCATATCAACTGTATGTCCAACCTGATTACAGTTTATTGCTTAAATTTAGCTATGTATAATTGCAGCAGCAGTTGGTGGTAGCCATTATAAACGAGCGCAAATTAAATCTAGAAAACCCAGAGCGCATTCTTGAGTTTTTGTTTCTTGGGTAAAAATTATCAAAAGGTAGACGAAAATGACATTGTCATTAAATTCGTTTAAATCCATATTTCAAATTATTACCATGGTAACTATATCTGAAAAGCTAGAAAACCTCCATTATAATTGAATTGGAGATTTACTTAATATTTTAAGTAAATTAACTTGGTTTCTTTAAATTTAAAAATTCGATAGCTGTTTTGGCCAAAAAGTGCCAAAACCATACAAAGTCCTTTGAAAATTTAAACTCATCGCACCTCATCATCTGTTTTATCATCGGTTTTCCAGGAAACATCTAGAACAGCATGGACAGATGTCGGCAGTCCTAATATGTCCAAAGCTGCGCTAAAACAGCTGAAAGAGTGTAGGAAGGAAATAATAGGGGACGCCGTGATGGAACGTATCTCGGTAGGTTTACAGAACAAGAATACAACAGTGAATTGTACTGTAGCATTAATCAAACATAGCAATATATGTAGAATCACAAAAGTTTGTCTTTTTGTGTATGGTAGTTTCTTTCAGGTGATTTTCAATATTTCCCAGTTCAATTGTATACTGATATGTGCTTGTAAATATTATAAACATGTTTTACCTTTATAAATATAAAACATTATATACCAATTGAATCATAAACCTTAATTGAATTTTACCGTAGTATCTTAATATTTCAACTCAATAAAGGAACACGCAATAACACAGTGTGGAGGTCAGGCATACCACATCCCCGGTTTTATCAAGAAGTGCACTGAACTTTGCTGGTTGATGTGTCTTCAAGACCCTCCTGTTGTGCTTGATGCCGACGCGACAGTTGGCGAAACTTTCAACCCTGACATGTTCAAACCGTACACCAATACGGGAACAATCGTGTCATTCAATGTGTGGCCGCCATTACTACTCCACCAGAACGGGGCACTCCTTGTGAAGGGCATTGTGCAGCCAATTAGAGAGGTGCGACGGAGAAAGCCACCCCAAAAGGACACACCAGCTTCCACATCGGCATCGGGTTTCAGTAAGACGTCCTATACGCCATCTAGCACTCAATGGTCTTCTTCATCCGTATATGATCTTTTCACAACGACACAAGGAGCAGGATCATCGGTGGTACCACAGGCAACAGCGGCATGGACCAGTCCTGCGGCCACCAATCAGACTTATATGACTTCTGCATCATTTCACCCCACCCAGTCCACCACAGCTACCCAGAGCTATCACCAGGTAACAACAACGCAAGCAAATCAAGCATTTGGTACACAACAACAACAACAACAACAACAATTAGCAACTCCACGTAATGTACCGCCGTACAGAGTTGTCTGGCATGACGGTAGACAATTGGCAGAAAGTAACGGCAAATATTACCTTTTAAATGTATTCCAGAAACATTATGGAATCGATGAGAGTTCTTGCTGAACAAAACCTTATTGTTCTGATTATATTTAAATAAATTGTCAATGTTGCTAACAATATTTAATGTGAATGATGATAGATTTACATTTTCTTTTCATGTCCCTTAATTGTTGTTTATTTTTAAATCCATTAACAATTTTAACAAGTACATTGTATATAGGCTACACGGAGCCACGCCGATTGGTTGTTTAGGATATTCCGACATATCACCACTTCTGGATCGCTTGGTCGAACCTCATGAGAGGCAGTTACCAAGGACTGACTGCTTGTTGGTGGAGGGGACTATAATGTTTGTTCCCGTATGTCTCTCTCTATCTGTCTGTCCGGATTTGGTTTCCAGATGGAAACTTGAAAACAAATTGATGGATGTTGATAAAACTTCACACAATGGTAGCATATGGCATACTATAGCTTGGGTTTGAATTTTGGGTCAATAGGTCAACTACGAAAGGTCACTGTTACTGAAAATAGATTGTCTAAAAAAATTGTTTTCAGACGATAACTTGAGAAAACATCTACGGATTTTGATCAAACTTCACACAGTGGGAACATTTGTGAAAATACAGCGCCGGGTTGAAATTGGGGTCAAACGGTCAACTACAAAGGTCACTATTACTAAAAATAGATTATTTGAAAATTTTCCAGACGATAACTTGAGAAAAAAAACAACAGATTTTGATTTAACTTCACACAATGGTAGCATATGAGAAAATACAGCTTTGCGATGAATTTGGGGTAAAAAGGTTATCTACAAAGGTCACTGTTACCAAAAATAGATTGTTTCACATAATATTTGTTTTTAGACGATACCTTGAGAAAATGTCTACGGATTTTGATACGTAGTATATGAGAAAGTACAACTTGTGATTGAATTTGGGGTCAAAATTACAACTACGAATGTCACTGTTACTAAAAATAGATTGAATCACACATTTTAGTTTCCGGATGATGATTTGAAAACATATCAACGGAATTTGTTCAAACTTTATACAATGATGGGATATGAAAAAATAGAGTTTGGGATGGAGTTCGAGGTAAAAAGGTCTACTACCAAAAGTCAGTGTAACTAAAAATAGATTGTTTCAAAAATGTAATTTTCGGACGATAAATTTAGAACACATCAACAAAATTTGTTCAAACTTCAACCCTGATAGCATAACTTGTGATAGACTAGAAAATATAATTGACGGTAGGGAACGTATGATGCTTGCAACACTTACTGTAAGCTTATCTGTATATAAATACATTGTACATGATGTACATATGTAAGCATTTCACAATAATAACAGAGGATATTAATATCTAAATCAAAAAGGTGATAAAAGTCATATGTTGATATGAACAGAAACAAAAGATTCGAAAACAAAAGAAAATAATTTAAATAATCAAACATTATTGCTTGAATTGGATTTCTTTCCAAACGTTTTCGTTTTAGCACAGACAGTTAGACCTTTTAATGAATTAATATTTCAAATATCCAGAAAGCCCGAACAAAAATATTTTTTTTTTTTAATATCTATAATTCACGTTATAAATATATATCAGTAAATTGCATTGTCATTGATGAGGTTATGCAAGGCCAACATTACGCATAATGATAAGGTTTGCGCCGCAATTACATATAAAACTATTTTCCAAACGTTACGGTTGCTCCGGAAAATAAATAATGAAATATGCCACAGGAAAAAAGGGAAATGTTTCCGTCTAGGTTAACAATAATAATGACATATGAAAGTTGGAAAAATAAAAACGCAGCTTAATGATACAAAAGGTCTTTATAAATGAGTCTCCAATTTTGATGTCTGCATATCGCTATGTTATATCGACATTTGGTCTCATTATCACTGCATATTGTAGGGGCGTGGTTTTCCTAGTGTACATTTTTAGAATATATATATATATAAGTAATTATCCCATAAATGTAACCGAGTTAATAAAAATATTCAACAACGTTATTCAATCAATTTCTCTTCGAACTATATTTGTTCGCCGTTACTGCTATTGAATCTAACAGTAGTACTGCCTAGTATTCTACGTAAAATTTGACCATCAAACTTATTGCTTTTCTAACAATTAGTATATGGTAGTTTAGTTTGAAAACAAATATATGACATACAGTAGCAACAAAGTTTAGATATACAATACAGAAATGTTTAGGTTCCCTTTAGCTGTATCGAGCTGTACGCGTTGAAGTACTTGCCATAATGTATACTGTACATACACTTCCACGCATCTTCAGAAAATTAAATGCATTCCTTAAATGTAGAGTTTCCTTTACATTGTGTGATACATTTTTGTAGTCAAAAATAGTCTTACAACCTAATGTGTTGTTTGTGTACAAGTTTTTTTTTTTCATTGAAAAATAATTATGAATTATCAATGTGCCATCAACGTCAAATGTATACATATTTACTCACTACATCTGTTTAAGTTGTGAATCCCGTAGCTGTTGTAAGTACACAAATTAAAGATACAATATGATTTTAAGTCATTATATCGGTAATGTAAATCATTCAAAAGTTACATGGTTAATGTTGCAAAATGTATCTCTGTTTCATACGATATGTATTGAGTGGTGATGGGGATGGATGTGTATTGGTTCCGTTGTCATTACCAATTACTGTAAATTGTGTATTTTCGCGGTGATAAAAAATTGCGGTCTGATACTTATCCGCGGGAGAAATCATTATAAAGTTACACTTGCTATTCGTTCCATTTTTATAAACGGGTATTAAAGTTACCGGCTTACTTGAACTCGAACCGCCAATATTGCAAATCTCAATCCCTTCCGAAAAGAACAACTATACAGCTGCAGTATTTTATTCGAATTATCAAATATATATAGTATTCATATATCAATATGTTTACCTTATGTATTGGTCATTTTTGTAGGTAATACATTTTGCAAAATATATTTAATCTGAGTAATACATGTATAAAGATAATACAATATTCAGTTAAACACCTAAATATCAAAAGATAAACAAAGAAATCACGCATAATTGATCATCCTTTAAACAATGACACACAACAAATAACAACTGCAAAAATTAATAACATGTTTATTTTTCAACAGATCACGCAATGATAAATAACAATATTTATATTTACATCTCTAAATTTTCAAAGTAATTTAGTTTATACATTCATGGATTAATTCTACCATTAACCTATGCTAAGCATTTGTAAAACAGCAGTTGTTAAAAGTACATACAATATACATACTAGAAGTCATTTTAACTGATTTAAGTTAGTATAACAACATTGATATACGTCCGTCATTTTACGTATATTACAATTTCAGCTATCCAATTACATTTGCTATGAGTTGAGGTATTTCATACCTTAATATTAGATAGTCAATCATCTTATACTTACCTCTTTCATGTGTCAATGTTCATAAACGTAAGATTCGAAGTTAGCCTTTTGCCTTTTACCGTAGTAATAAATGTAGTAATAAATGTATCATTTAAAGATGCTCCACCGCTGACAAATGGTATTTTTTCACTATCAAAAACAGGACCAGACGATTTTGTATTTTTCTTCAGTTACAAAAGTCTTATTTTACATCATTACCACCATTGAAAAGTTTGAGCTTCTAATTTTACTTCAAGTTAAAAATATGAAAAATAATTAATTGCATCCCGAAAAAATTCCGTGGCACTATATCTTATATAGAATGAAGTAATGATTGCGCATGCACCAAAGGCGAAATAAATTATTTCATGTTATTTTTTGTGTTAATTAGGCATATATTTACACGATTAAACACCAATTATTGTTCAAATGATGAATATCATTTATGCCCTTTCGGCGGTGGAGCATCTTTAATACAAGTTTGTTACCGCCATTTGAACCCGTAATTAAAAAAAATTCATTTAGATCATATAATCTGATTTATCTCTTGTTAGTTTTTCATTTTTGTTATTTTATTAAATATGCAGGTCAAAATTTTAACTACAAAAATATAAAAAAAAAAAGGTAGCAGTTCAAACGTTTTGCTTTCTGGCTATAAGTCTGCATATACATGATTGAACCACTGATCAACATTCGCGATCATTATAATGTGCCGCGATATTGCGAAAATAACCGGCTAGGACTGGCTTAACTTATATAAAATATGTTATTGGGTGATTAATTTGTTATGAAACTTCACATTTGTTGTTTGAAAAATGTTTTGTTAACCCTTTTTAGAAACAATTAATGAACAACAAGATTTTTTTAAATGTGTATTATTGTACGTTTAACAAACCATTAAAACAAAGCGATACATTGATTTACAAATACTTAATAATATATATTGTCCGATACATCAATTGTATATTATATTGTTTTATGAAGAATTTTAATAAAGAAAGTTTAAACTAAATATATTAATCTTAATCTCACGCTACAAAAAGCCAATTTATTACTTTCAATGTGATATTGTATTTGCTAATACATGTATTTCTATTCATGAATGTTTCACATAAAAAATAACTACATTTTTGTAACCTGTAATCATGTTCGTGGTTATTTCACCAGATCGTTTCTATAGAAATAGATCCGAATATATAGTAACATAAGAACTTTTCTATGTCGATTTTGGGTTGATTTTTCCAAAATTATTTAAATGCTTATCCCGATTAATGCGTATGGGAGTTTGTATAGTCCAATTCTTTTTATATAACAATATCAAATAATATCTACGTATGATATCAAAATAATTTCTCTTTTAAATATCAACATATTTGACTTTGCTCGAATTAGAATAAAAAAAAATATTTCATTATACATTCTTTGTTTATTTATTGAATGGTTGTTCATTTTTGCATATTACCATTAAACATAGACAAAATGTACTATAGAATTCATTTTAATAATTAAGAAAGAAAGTTACTTTTTGCTTGGAAGAACAGACCAAAGGATCTCCAACAGATCTTTACAGATAAAAACATCTGATCTGATCCAAACGTTTTCATGTCTGTAATATTGTTTCTCTATCTAGATGATTATAAAAACAATGTCGACGATTAACATAAGGATGATACTATGGCTATGCATGGCTATGATACAAAAGACTTAGTGATGATGTGATTACAAAATTATAATAATAATCTATACAAGTGTGAAAACTGCCCAACCATCAAATTGTACTGCTGCATATATAAAACATACATATAACTATATCATTTACAAAATTACTTGGCGAAGTCGTTCATGACGTTGAGATAGTAGATCCAGTACACCATGTTGAAGATTCCGAATGACAATGGAAACATTATACGGGAAGCGACGTCCAAGTAAAACGCGTACATGACCCCGCTCCTTTCGGGAGACCTCTGCTTAACGGCGTCATCATCCTCAATAGTCAAATGTTGACAGTTGGACACTTGGACGGAACCGTCAACACCAACGATCGTCTGAGTAGAAAAAAAAATTAATGTTTCATCTTCATGTTTGTGTGTTAAAAAATGATGTCCATATCGTATAGTTTTAGCATATAAAAATGACAATTAAGTAAATTTAACAGATTTTTTTTTCATATGATACTTATTTTCTTATCTGAAGCTGTCTAGGTAATGGTACTATTTAGGTGTACATATTTTTCCAGGGTGAGAAATCCATTAATCATTCGGTACAATATTTCAAAATTTCTGTTCTTTCAAAATAATTATAGTTTAAACTCGTCTTTGATAGTCTCCTTATATTGGTTATCAACATCACAAAGGTCTTAGATATATATAATTAAACGAAAAAAATCATTTGAAAAGAAAAAGAAAAAAACAGGACATTTTCCACTACATTACTTCAGTTGGTAACTGGTTTATAGCTTTCATTTCGAGTTAGCTCCCATACATAACGTTTGTGAACATGTAAAACGGGCAAAATTTTGCATATTTACATCTTTTTCTTTGCCTTTTTCCCGATGTCGAATCCCTGATCCTTCCGGATTTGTCTCCGCCGCTTTATTAATCTCAGCATTCCGGTTCTTGTCCCGTGCCAATTTGATAATCTTTTTAATAAACATCATCCCCTTTCCTGACCCCCTCCGACTAAGAACATTTGCGATGGCGAACTCAACCAGTGCAGCCACAACGAACACGAGACAGGCAGCCATCCAGATATCAATAGCTTTGGTGTAGGACACACGTGGGAGGGTGCGGTTAACACTGGAACTCTGGGTTGAGATTGTCAGTACTGAGAGGACCCCTAGGTTTACCCGACCAGGCACGGAGTTGACGTTCAGCCAGAAGGAGACCCATGATAACATGACGATAAGAAGGCTTGGGATATACATCTGGATGACGTAATAGTTGATGTTCCTCACCAAGAAGAAGTCGGCTCTCAAAGAACTGTAGTTTCCTAAATCATTTGTAAGAAATAAAAATTGAAATTTTCTTTTAATGATATTAACATAAGCATTATCACCATTTGTATACATGTGAAACAACATACAGTTTAATCTCTATTCAATATTCAAGGAGTGAGAAGTACAATCCTTTTTATATTTCAACAAATTTGATTTCGATAATAAAATTAAATAAGAGTAAACAGTAGACTATGCCTTTGTAAGTTTTCTCCTAGAAATTAAAGAATAATGTTTAATATCTTTAAAATGTTGTTTCTAGGTTTGTTTCCTTTCCTCTTCGTTTCAAGTATATCAAGTACCAATTTTTCCTATTTATCACTTTTAAAATACCAACGTTTTCATCAAACGAATATAGAAGACGCCTTTTATTTTGCTCCACCGCTGACAAATGGTAATTTTTCTCTATCAAAAACAGAAGCAGACGATTTAGTATTTTTCTTCTGTCTCAAAACGTACTTATTTTACACAATTATCACCATTGAAAGGTTTGAGCTTCCAATTCTACTTAAAAATATTAAAAATAATTAATTGCATCCTGAAAAATCCGTGGCACTATGTCCTATATGGAATGCAGTATAGATTGCGCATGCACCGAAAGCAAAATAAATTATTTTAAATGTTTTTCTAGGTTTATTAATCATATATATACGATTAAACACCAATTATTGTTCAAATGAAGGGTATAATTAATGTCCTGTCGGCGGTGGAGTATCTTTTACAGTCTAAACACATCTGAACTTCCGAAATCCACAAGCAGAACTGAATTTAGTTTTTCAATTCATTTCTCATATAGGTAAAACAGAGACACAGCGCCTCCGTAAGAGCCTGTCAGATTATTTACACTCCTTGTGTCGCATGTAATGTCTCATAAACATTATTTACCATAGGATGTACTTTGGAAAATCTCATCATTTCTAATACGATATACACTGTATATATATGATAAGAAATAGGTACCTTGATCTTAATTTAAAATATAAGCCACGTTGGCCTAAATAGTGTAAACACATAATAGTACACACACGTGGATGATCAAACGTCATATGGGTTGAAGATAAAAGATGGCTCGTAAATAAAACATAAACATTAAACATAAATCTTAGGGTTTGTTTGTTTTTATCTCGGTAAATATATATGTCAATGGTAGTTTAAGTACCTCATTAGTAACATAAGTGGTGGATTATGTCTCTGATAAGGGTTTTTATAGATATGTAGAACTATGTAACACATTTACCTCTGATCTTACTGAAAGTCTCTAAATCGTAGTACCGGCTGCCGATAAGCTGAAACTGGGGTAGTTCAAGACCTTTCTTCACCAGTAGTGGGCTAGAATTATTTGACCATTTCAATCGCATCTGGCTCTTCGTAAATCCAACTGTTACAACATATGTAAGACAGAAAGTTATTAAATATTGAAATCAAATAAAACTATTAACTAAGATTACTAATTTAAAAAAAATGGATGGGGTCGCGGTAGCCGAGTGGTTAAGATGTTTCTACAAGTACTGACCACTGGTTGGTAGTTTTTATCTCCGGGTAGTCTGGCTTTCCTACACCAACAAACCTGGCACGTCCTTACATGACCCTGACTGTTGATAGAACATTGAACTAATAAAACCCAAACCCAAGTGAAATGGACACTATTATGACTTTCAAGCTAGGTTCCCCTAATTAGATTATGACATAAAATGTGTTTTACTGGTAAGCATGACGTGCTTCGGAGACGACCTCTTTTATGACTATATCTATCGGTCATCGTTTCCAATGACGTGAACGGCCATTTTGGTTTTAGACAATACCATAGATATTCAGGGACGTTCAACCTGTCAGTGCCATCCTCAAAACATTTTTTCTAACTCGACATAAAAGCTTTCTAAGATGCCATGTCAGTTTTAACATGGGTATTAGAAATGCATGTCAATGGCTCTGACAGATGCTGTGTTTTCATCACATATATGTAGAATATTGTTTTGTTTACTATGTCCAGTCTGCATCCATTCATATTTAAAACATATGACCAGAAATCGATTATCTTACCATTTGAAAGTGGTTTTATAAAATGAATACGCTATGTATTTGTTAGGAGAGACGGCTATGTGAGAACTATGATTTCTAACTGAGAATATTCTGAATACTGAATATTTTATGTGTAAAGGTAAAAGTGGAGTAGTTTAAAAAGAGGAAATTATTATATTTACTTATTGGGTATGGATATGTACACAAACCTTCTTTAGTTGTTTGATAGTAAAGCTTACTAACAAGGATACCTTACAATGTATATATATTTACCTTTCGAGCATCAGGTAAAACATAAAATCATATATACTTACAACTTTCAATTTTAACGGCACACGTCTGCTGGTCAAACGGGTAATTTCGGAGATTCATGGGGCAACTCAACGTCAATGACAGCCTGTCAACAGAGCGATATTGACTTACAGCACTGATATTTCGGGTTGATATCGAAAAATGAAAAAAAGCCTTCCGTAGATATGTAACGTCTTTATGACTGTGTATGGGAATTCAAATTATGGAATTACTCTTTGTGTATTCCACTATGTTGATTTTTAACTCCTGGTACATGTATATATTATCTTTATTATAATGTATTATATTTAATTTTACGCTCCATGTTCCACAATTTTCATGCTGAATAAGCAACAAGAACCTGGAATTTGTTATTCACCAATTTATTGTTACTCATATTAATAACCGTCATTTTTGACTTGTTTGAAACTTGTTTCAATGGAAGACATAATAACAGGTCAAAATGTTCGTCCAGTTTAAGTATTACTAATTGATGTAAAAAAAAAGTCTCAGCTAAGCTTTTATTATCTCCATATATTTTTTTCTGACAGATAAAAAAAGAAATATTACCTAGTGGTGTAGTGGACGATGGTGTCTTTATGGATCCTAATCATCTTATTTGCTGACATTACATTGTGGAATGCCGCCCGCTTTTCGTTAGGGAAGAAAATATCAGGCACCCAAAAATTACCCATTTTCTTCGCATCTAATTCTATGGAGTCAAAGCTTTGGTTTTGGAAAGTTATATATACACGTGGATCTCTCCATGTCAAGTGTAATATAACCTCGATCGTGAATTCCTAGGAGAGAAAAAAAGTGGCAAAAACAAAGTTAATTATGTTATTATAAATTGAAAAAACCCCATTGCTTTTGGTCACTGAATGCATGTTTAATGAATTGAAGTCACACGGCCTTTCTGATATAACAATAAACATTCTGCTACGGCGTTGATTGTCAGTGACGTCGTTCGTTTGGAATCATAATGACGTTCCCGTGATGATGACGCAATGAAAATGAATGAAAATGCTTCCAAACAAATGTCATTATATTCCTCCACTTAGGTTGAGATATCATTGTCCACCTGACAAACGCAGGTAATATCATATTTAGTGTCTTTTATATGTATCCCAACAAGGAACCCTCCCGTTACAATAGCTCTTGTTAAGGTCCTACCGTCAGAAAACCGATAGCCAAAAGGTTTCCATTCGCATTCATCATATACGTACCATTTCCACCTCAGTAACGGAGTCAATGCTGTTGACGTGGAGGTCACACTCAATCACAACTGGTTTGTCTATAACAGAATATAAAATAGCTCCATCAGTACTAAGAGGGAAGACAAAGCTTGGAATGTTGTCCGAGGTCATAGTTCAACAGTTCTACAATTATGTGTTTCTTGCTACCGAGTGTCAATGATTTGACTGTTTATAGTAATCTACCTATGAAACAAATTAAGTATCATCCGACCCCCTATTTAGATACCTTTAGCAAGAAATAAATATTTAATTGAAGGTGTGGCTTTCCGTCTATTAAGACAAATTGTGTGACGTCATATAAAAACATAATATGATATAATCAAAATATGATCAAATACATTTATGGCCGAAAATTGCATATGATATCACAAAAGATATATTATGCATGTTTATAACATGAGCTGCACCATGTTAGAACGAGCCAGCTATAAGCATATAGTCATCGTCCAACAGGCAGATGAGCTCCGTCAGTTATCTCACCTTTTATGTTGTAGTGAGGTCTGTAAACGTAATTCTGGGATTGAGATATCTGGTCCACTAATATCGTTTTTCTGTAATATATAACAGAATTATTCATGAACTTTATCTATATAATGTCACGTCACAGTCATTATTAATATTACGATCTCACAATGATTTACCTACCAATCAAACCTAATGAACGTTATAGAGAATATTCTGTAAAAGGCTTTAAGTATTCCATATGCATTATAATTGCTTATAAAATGTTTTATGACATTCTCGAAATTTCGATTATATTAAAGAAAAAAAATTCTGATACTAATAAAAGAAACTAATATATCATTAATAATCGAATAACATTTCTGGAAAGATACCATTTATATATTTCATTAAACATCAACAAGAATATATTTTAACTTTATGCACGATAAAAAAACAGAAATTGTCAAATGAAGTGGGGTTTTAAAGACATACAATAAATTATAATTGTAAAATGCATTTTCTATTATTCCTTCTATATGCAAATGACTGGCTTTGATAATAATATGACATTTTTAGCTATACTCGCGTTAATATTCTTTTTTTTTTTTAATTTTGGGTCGAAAATCATAAAGTTGGCCTTAGCATTATGATACTGTAAAAAATATAATGATTTTCGACCCAAAATTGTAAAAACAGAAAAAAATATCTAAAAGTAGACTTTAGCATCATAAAAATTAAAAAAAAAATAGATATGAAATTAAACCCAAAATTGTAATCGTCTACCTGGATGGGAAACAGTCTGATTCTTTCTCATAAAATCTAGCTTATCGGCACCAACAGTTATCAGAAAATAAAAACACGATTTTCAGAAAATGGAAGAATTGGAACAAAAAAAATCCTGCACTGATAAACTCCGATATGACAAATTTTAGAATGACGAAACAGTTTCATAAGACATTCTCACCTACTCGTGTTTACTTATAATTTTTGTGTAAAGGAAGTTAAAAATGGAACCAGGTTAACAAAACCAACCACAACTATCCATTAAGAATCGTTGGCCGACAGAACATTACCGACTGCACGTGTTTTAAATGTAATTCGTATTCTCTCTAATTTTATACACCATAATAACTAGCATATGTACGAAAGGCCTACATCTGTGAAATATTCAATGTCATAAATATTGATAATAGCTAATGCTATATATATCACCGGTGTTACAAAACGTATGACTGAGATGCATCATGTGTCTTACAGCGAACATGTGTTAGCGTTGCTAGAGTATTGTATTCATATAGAAAGTATAGTTTTCTTTGTTTTGATTTCCAATGAGGTAAACTATGAGCGGTTTTTGCCTAAGTATTGTCGTGCTAAAATATAATTGCGCTTAACAAATATGTTATTTGTCTTTAAAAGTGCAAACTTACAAATAAAATGTTTGATTAGCAACATAATTTATCCACGTTTGATGATTCATTTTTGTATACGTTAATACCGCTTTACATAATTATCAACGACAGCAGAGAGAATTTTTTCATAATTTGAGCTTGGGTTTTTTTCAAACCCCATAATGATTTTTTAATGTATATATGTTATGAATACTAAAATTGATATGAAAGAATAAATTCAACAAAGAACACATCATTAAAAGTACAAAAGCAGATAATAATATTTTTGTATCCTTTGAATGGTAACGAAAACAATAATAATTTTCTTTAAAAACAATTATATGATTTAACATACCCAAGCATACGCTATGTATACAGACAAAAAGCAAAAAACGATAACCATAAAAATAGGCTACACCTGGCGATAATACGATCTTCTTTATCTCAAAACGTTTCTATTTGAAAGTTTTGTCCATTGCGCGATATATTACATAATGAAATTAATGAGATAAAATGACAAAAAGAAATTTCCTATTTCTAATTAATAATTTTCTATATACTGCATCAATATACAGAATTGGCAATTGGCAAAACATACCCGTATAAACATATCATGTTAACAGATAACGAAATTAATTCTACCATAATTGAATTAAGATACAAAACAGTTATGCATGGTAAACATCATTGAATCCGGTATTTATGATGCTTATATTGAATACTAATTAATGATTAAAATAAAAAAAAAATCTGTGAACAGAAGCGGAAGTGACGTAATTTGAAATTTATCATATATGATCTACTTCAGAAGATATAGTTCCTACTTAACGGTACGACAGGTGTAAAAGCGATCCCAAATGTATGTAGGCGTTCATTGCAGGAAGCCTATTCATCAAACAAAGCTAAAACGCAATACACTATATAGTGTTAAACTTTTCATCCCGCCACTCAGCTGCCCAGAAATTTGACAAATGGCTATCTACACGTGCTTTAGTATCGCTACAGCCTTAACCACTGGTAACCTAGAGGTTTCCAGTCATGTCTACAAACATTAAAGTTAATATATTATTCACATGCAACAGACAAAACCAATAGACTCAATAAAACATTCATCTACTGACCAGTTATGTATGTATAAATTTACAATGATACCTCTCCATGTCAGGTTACTGTTTTATCTATATATACTTACTTCGTATTGGACCGTTTGTTGCGTGTTTCCGTGGCCGAAACTTCAAAGATCAAACAGAGTTGGGCCAAACACCACAGCAAAAGGAGTTTGGACCTCATCTCCATTTTCTTCCTCAAGAATATACGTCACATTTAAGATTTCTAAAGTGATGATAAATTCGCATGTATGTATTGCTCCGTTACTATTGCTAGCTAATAACCAAGTTCCCTAAAATAGATCTACAGTTCATAAATTTGTACAAGGCCTGTGGTAGCCGGGATGCTGGAACAAGGGAGAGAACCAGCAAACTGTTTGATCGGTTTTCCGTAACACGTCATCACCAAGCCGCCAGATGGATCGATTTCAGGCGTTTATATATACAATATTTTGCAGTAAATCCACGCGCTAGAGGGTTGGATAGGCAAGCATGGATCGTATCATATACTAGTTTATTCAATTCTTGATAGAACTACTGTTTGCCATTGTCAAGTCTCATTTGCACATCAGTATGTTATCAAACCATATAGCGGCTGTGATTCTGGTAGGCTTCAGTTGATATCTACACGGGCTATACTATCTGTACGTGGTAATATGACATTCTCACATACATATATTAGTACATACAATATTTATGTGATAAAGATGTAAATTAAATCCTTGAATCTTTAATGTTATTTTTCTCCCTCAAAGATTTCAACTTCATTTATTCCCACCACCATTAAATACCATTAATTATCATTTAATGTATCACTAATGCTTGTAGAAAAAAAGCTAAATATTTATGAAAAAAATGATTGAAAAATGATAGTATGTTAAAATGGAAACTGAAAAAATTCAATGATTTTGTACTTGTAACGCGAATATGTTAAACAAAATAACACGCCGACACCAGGAAAGCTGTCTACTTTAGCTGTAATAAGGTGATTTATCGGGACTGTCAAAAAGTTTTTTATGTTAATGAAAATACCGATTCTACCAAGTTCTAAATCTAGAAAAATAAAAACCATATGTACTTTGAGTTGAAGCGATACTGCTTCATAGCACACGACTGTTCTATCGATCATTTTGACATTCAATTTTATGTGCATTTTCACTCTGACAAGCGTCTTTATCAATACTGCCTGTAGAAAATTGTACTGGCATCCGGAAATCCCAAAGGTCGTTTTCATATGTTAGTGTGACTTTAGAGCTTCCGGATATAGCTTAACGAAGCGTCATATTGACAGTGGGTCATAACAGCAAAATACGCCGCTCGACCAATCAAATGACTACGATGACCTGTCAGTTCACAAAGGCGAGTTCGATTCTGTCTGAAATGATGGATGTTTTACATCGTCTTGTAGAAATCTGGAAGAAAAGTCTAAAAGTGTAGTCTGGATATTCAGATATCTCATTGCTCGCAAGCCGATACATCTATCAATTCGTCAAAGCTCTAGTTTAGCTAAATGGTTTATTCCGACGGCTAATCTGTCAAAGAAAAACGGATATTATGCGTACATTTCGATCTTATCCGAGATCATTTTCATACTAATACACCACTATTAACATACGCCACATCAATGCAATATCAAACTATGTAAGGCAGATTGTATCCGTTCAGAGCATGAATGTATTACACACATTCTACACAAAATATTTTAATTGTTTTTAGACTGGGTTTTCGTTGATAAGAATGTAAGAGTGACCAGTTAGAAGAAATGCCTAAGACATATTCATTAAAGAGATGTTAAGGTATTACAGGTTTTGTTACTGAGGCAATATAAGTTTTATGTAAAGTCCTATTGTGAAGAGTGTATCATGGGTTTGGATGTTGAGCGACATACACATTTGTGTCCCGAAAGTATAGCATGTGGACGGTTAATGTACTTTGTCCCTGCATTTCTCATTGGCATATGAAGTATCACTGTTAAACAAGCTTTCTATACTTAAAATAATGAATTAGAATCAATAAATACGTTTTGATGGTGATTAACGTATTTTACATTACCCCGTTCTCTCAAATAACAGGAGATTACGTTATACAGTTAATGTATATCAAAGTCAAAATCTAATCGTAGCTCTCAAGAAAAAAATATTGATTAAATATAGGATTAGAAATTTGTTTCTGTCGACCACATACTTATCGAAACACCTAAGTATACGTTCGAACCACATTTACCATGCCGACTACAGAAACCAAACGAATACGTGAAAATAAAGCAGATGTTTGTGCTTCCAAAATATTCTCTTTATGAATATGTCATATATTTCACTAGCAAATATAAAACATAGTATAACCTTCATCAAATTCATGTGGGGGGCATTTATATATTTCCCCGATAGCAATGCCCAGTCTGACAGAAGGATTAGGTAAGATTATATGACGTTCTACCATCCCTGGAGCCTTTGACAACGCTTCCACATATGTTGCAGTCTTTGATACTCGCTTGTATATTGGGAAAGTCTATACCTCGTTCAAACATGCGTTGTTTGTCTTGCTTAACGTTGACGAAGATTATCTCCATAACATCACATTTGATATATGCAAGCGAATCAAGGATAACATTTAAAGCTGTAAAAACAGCACTCAATTCTCGTTTTTATCAATCAGCAACTGTGAAAATTACGCTGAATGTTTGAACAGGTGGTAAGACTTACACGTAAAAATCAGTCCCAGACAAAAATAGACGTAAGCGTTATTTAAGAAAATATTTTGGAATCGGGACAATTTTTTGTTTCTTTGTGGATCCGATAGGTTTGTACTGTAAATCAATTCTGTTTAATTTGTCCGAATAATAGTTTTTGGATTAATTTCACTGTAATTAATGATGAAATAAAAAAAATTAACATGAAAGTTATCACGATAAGTCTGTTCATTGCTGAAAATTGGGGGGAAACTTTTATACACAGCCACGGGAGGCAAATCATCCCGCATTAAATACGTACTTGAAAAGAGAATTAAGACAGTACTCCGCAGGACGTTAATGGAGAGACCACCATATGCTAGAGATTTATATTTGACTAATACAGAGCTTATATTACATGGATGATAATCATGAACGCTTTATCTGAAAGTACAGACGATAGCAAGTTAAATCCCGGACGCCATGTTTTTGCAGTTGCTATGGAAGCACATGCGTTGAAATAAAGATATTCCAAAGATTTCAAAGGATAAAAAACCGAAGTGTTAAAGCCAGATTATGTCATCAGGAACATCACTAGTCGGATTTATTTCCGCTTCGTAATCTTTATCTGCGATCCACAGAAGAAGGAGGCCTTCTCTACTGTCTGTATGAACCGCATGGGCAGTACATTTGGCACAAAAGCAAGGAATTGCCCCATCACAATACCACCGAAAAGTAATAAATCTCAAATACCAAAGCTCAAAATGAGAAACAATTTCATGATTTTTTTTAAACAATGGTCGTTGAGTATCAAATCATTGTAGTGTATAGACTCATTATGTCGTTAACAAATTAGAAACTTTCATCCGTTATATGATCACTAGGTCACTACCGTCAGCATTGGCAGTCTTTCATAAAATCATGTCTGTCATTGAATAAACAAACGTCAGCTCAATATTTTATTTAATCAGCTTTCGTTTGCTTGTATAAGATTTCCTTCCATAAAATAAATATTATATCAAAATGTTTCAAATGTTCGTGTTGTCACCAAATACGACATGAAAGTTTTATTTCATCGGTCATTTCGGTACACTGAAATCAATACAAATAAACTAATCTGTATTGTCATATGTAGTCTATTTGTTTTTTTCCCTTTTTTCTTCCTTTTTCTTTATGGTTATCTACATTATGTAAATCGGTGATTGATATTATTTTATAATCCAAATTAATAAAACATGTTAATTGTAATTTCGAGCGGTATAAACCACTATGATAAATTTAGAATGTGCCATATCGCTAGATTATAAATCGAAGAAAGTGTAGCATACACAGTAAAATCACCAACATCCATCCCAACCACCAGAAAGCATGGAATCCGTATTTAAGTGGTGGATAGCACACGATGTCAACCGATGTCTTCAATATACAAATTCTTCTATAAACTTTATTAAGATGATTTGTTAGCATCAATAAGACATTTCGTTGGTATGCAGAATCTTAGTAGTTAAGGAAACTACTGTTCAATTTCTAAGTATCTTAATACTCTTTGATCCGTTCCTATCAACGAAATGCAATAAAATCACAGGTATTAATAATTTAATATCTGGATATATTTAAGTAAAGAAACAATAACTATTGTACTGGATCAAGCGCCGCCGATTCAGTCTGGATTTCTTCCTTTATGAAAGTGATTATTGCCCATACACAATTTTCGAATCATTATTGAATAAGAAAAGTATCTTCTAAACCATTCCTGATTTTGATCTTTTCTTTGTTTCTCAATGTAATTATATGAGTACTCAGTTATCCCTGTGTAGCGATACTTACCCCTTTCTGTGGTACAATAGCGATAATCAACATAGGGAGCCGCATTGTTCTTGTCTGAAGATTTCATACTAAAGAGAAGCCACTTCAGAGTGCAGATTAAAACCTTACCCCGATATCTTTACAAGAACATTCACTTCCACGACAAAGGGTTACACTACCAATATTTGCCTGATGCTAACATTTTACCATTTTCTTTTTTCTCATGTTTTTCACTGTTTCCCTTTCGCTCTTTCTCGTAAATTTTCGCCACTTGTTCCTTTTAGTTCACATTTCCTGCCTTATACTTTATTGTCGTCATTTTCTCTATTTGTTTCACGTAAAACAGGGATTTTTGTCCTATCGCAAACCTTCAGGTATTTTTTGAAGACATTTATAAACAACTCTGCCACCTTTACACTGAATAGGAACTATATATCTGTCTTTCAGTAACCTGTATTTCTTAGATGTATGTGTAGAACTAGATGTCTCCTATACATCCTATTATTCCTTTCTCATTTGTTCCTTTTTAAATGCATTAAATAAGTGTATATTTTGAATTTTGTATTTTTGTTTCCTTCTTATATTTTTTATTAGATAAGATGATGATATTATATATGTATATCCTCTTTTGTCTTGTTTTAATTAGTCTTCATGCTTTGTTTTTTTGTTGTTTTTTTTATAACGTTTTGCCTTGTCACAATAGTGAAATACTGCAACACAATAGAAGTCCCACAGTCACTATCCTAAATTATTTCCCCACAACGCTCCGAGACATGAATATCATTTTCCGATATATGAATATTTGTGTCGAGTTGACTGGTATATGTTACCCTCCAAAGACTTGGGGATAATTAAATGCCTTTAATTTAATATACAAGGCAACGATATAGGACAGCAACGTAACGAATATTATAAATAGGGTGAAATTAAGCATGACCGGACTCACAATCGATCTGAGCAATATCAATTATTATATTTGTTGCTATGTATCTGTAAGAGTAGATGCACAAGACGACATATGATGTACTTGGTGTGTACTTGATTAAGCTCAAAAACTAATGAAAACCGCGGTGGTAGATTCTATAGAGGTGATTTAAAGATTTACATTGTGTAATACTAAGCCAAAGGGATGGTTGATTTCCACTGTATAACACAGAGCAAAGAACATCTATCAAATACCAAACTTCGTATTATTTACTGATCTATACGATACACGAAGAATTGTAGTATAACACTCCTTCCATTGCTATCATATGCCTATATTGATAATGCTGCTTGAGCGTTTATTCACTTCTGAGAGGAGATGTAGCCTTTTCCTTTACCTCCAGTGGTAGAGCTTCATCAATGAGAAGATATGCTGCTTGACTTAAACCTTTGTTTCTGCTTCATACTCTCTCGATACAAACGCTTTCAATGACTAACTAGGACTTTCGATATTGAATGGACAGTGGTCTGTGGCTAATAGCTAAACGTGTAAGGAATTTTACGTTAAGCTACATGTATTGGTAGATTTATTATAATAAATTTACATCTCTTTGATGCATTCGACATTTGCTTAAGATGTCCAACTGTTTGTTAAACATCCTTCTAATATAGCATTGTGTAGGTATTGTATGTTCCATTTGACTATCTAAGGTGAACGGCAATCTTCCCTATCTTATAATTATCTTATAATATTCAATGAGGAAAAACCTAACCAACGCTTCTGATTAGAATTTCTTCTGCTCTAATAGTTCGAAAACAATCCTTGCAATGAGCATTATTTACTTACCTTGTATGTACTTGAAATATATGAGGTAGCGTGCACTTAAAGACGTCTAACGAATCCTGTTATTTTACATTATCAATATTACTGTACATCATTCTTCGTTTAACATACATTACCTTTTAATGTTTTACATCACTATGAAATATTTCATGGATAAACCATTTCAAGAAAATGAAACTGATAATGCTTGTTATCTCCTTTTAATCACGTGTCATAAATCCTCTCCTGATTGATGCTAACCGTTCATTATACGTTCTCTACCCCTCTAGTAAATGTAAACGAAATCCTTTCATCACCCGATGCCGAAAACCATTGTTCTAAATCAAACATGAAAGGTTAAGCAAGTTCGTTTTCAAACATCAAAAACTACGAAACTACAAAAATAGCTTTGTACTCTTCTAAAAGCACATGCGCAGATGCGTTCGAAGCGGATCAGACGTACACAATGTTTAACGGCTGAGGTAACGTGCGTAGTCGATCACTCTGCCACCTGGCGGGAACGTCTCTCAACTCTTTGGTAAAAAGAAACGGTTCGCTACTTTATCTAATAAGACAAATAATCTATTAACTTATTTCTTCTGCTCTTTTATCTACATCGTATGTTTGTGAATTAGGTATTTGCTAATAGCCAGCACAGAGACTGTATGTACTGCCCGGCTACAGCACCAAGCCCTTCTCCACGGACATACTCATCCATTTTAAATGTCTAGAGCAATGCTTCGCCCCATTGTAGTTTACGTGGAATCGATTTGTCTTCCTAATTCCAAAGAAAATCGAAATTTAGTAAAACTATTCGAAAGAAGCATAGAAAAAGAAATCAAAGTTGCTTTTTCTCTCTAAGAAGTAAAAAAAAAGTCCCAATAGCTTTGACAGCAAATTTATTTTGACAAGAAAGAAATATTTTCAATTTCTAATGAAATAAACCTGTACACCATAAATGTAAACCTTCAAGTCAAAATCGCGTGTCTAATGTAAAGGTTGACAGCTAAGAGATTCCTTCGTTAGCAGCAATTTTCATTTGAAAACGTCCGACATCAGGACCCATTTAGGTAAGTCATAATGCATACGAAATTGTGAATATGGTATTTTGCGTAACTGACCAAAGAATGGCCTATAAAGGCAACCACAGTATAACTAGAATATACGAGCCTAAGCAAGGAACTCGATAACTGCACATTTAGACTCCCACCAACTATCAAAATATGATATTTACTATGTAACTCAAGCATTCAATATCATAATAACACATTCAATCGGACAAAACAATGGCCACGAATTAATACATGTATGAGTCAATATGTAACGTGGTATCGTGCGTATGAGTCAATATGGAACCTGCTTTCGTACATGTATGTATGAGTCAATATGTAACGTGGTATCGTATGTATGAGTCAATATGGAACGTGGTATCATGCGTATGAGTCAATATGAAACGTGGTATCGTAAGTATGAGTGAATATGGAACGTGGTATCGCACATGTATGTATGAGTCAATATGGAACGTGATATCGTGCGTATGAGTCAATATGGAACGTGGTATCGTAAATGTATGTATTAGTCAATATGTAACGTAATATCGTGCGTATGAGTCAATATGGAACGTGATATCGTGCGTATGAGTCAATATGGAACATGGTATCGTAAATGTATGTATGAGTCAATATGTAACGTGGTATCGTAAATGTATGTATGAGTCAATATGTAACGTGGTATCGTGCGTATGAGTCAATATGGAACGTGGTATCATGCGTATGAGTCAATATGGAACGTGGTACCGCACATGTATGTATGAGTCAATATGGAACGTGGTATCGTATGTATGAGTCAATATGTAACGTGGTATCTTGCTAATGAGACAATATGTAAAGTGGTATGATGCCTATGAGTCAATATGAAACGTGGTATCGTGCGTATGAGTCAATATAGAACATGGTCTCGTGCGTATGAGTCAATATAGAACATGGTCTCGTGCGTATGAGTCAATATGGAACATGGTCTCGTGCGTATGAGTCAATATGGAACGTTGTATCATGAGTATGAGTCAATATGAAACGTGGTATCGTATGTATGAGTCAATATGTAACTTTGTATCATGCGTATGAGTCAATATGTAACGAGGTATCTTGCGTATGAGTGAATATGTAACATGGTATCGTACATGTATGTATGAGTTAATATGAAACGTGGTATCATATGTTTGAGTCAATATGGAACGTGGTATCGTGCGTATGAGTCAATATGTAACAGGGTATCTTTTGTATGAGTCAATATGGAAAGTGGTATCGCACATGTATGTATGAGTCAATATTGAACGTGGTATCGTATGTATGAGTCAATATGTAACGTGGTATCGTGCGTATGAGTCAATATGGAACGTGGTATCGTAAGTATGAGTCAATATGGAACGTGGTTTCTTGCGTATGATACAATATGTAACGTGGTATCATGCGTAAGAGTCAATATGGAACGTGGTATCATGCGTATGAGTCAATATGGAACGTGGTATCGTGCGTATGAGTCAATATGGAACGTGGTATCGTTCGTATGAGTCAATATGGAACGTGGTATCGTGCGTATGAGTCAATATGGAACGTGGTATCGTATGTATGATTCAATATGTAACGTCATATCGTGCGTATGAGTCAATATGGAACGTGGTATCGTGCGTATGAGTCAATATGGAACGTGGTATCGCACATGTATGTATGAGTCAATATTGAACGTGGTATCGTATGTATGAGTCAATACGGAACGTGGTTTCTTGTGTATGATACAATATGTAACGTGGTATCGTGCGTATGAGTCAATATGGAACGTGGTATCAAGCGTATGAGTCAATATGGAACGTGGTATCGTATGTATAATTCAATATGTAACGTCATATCGTGCCTATGAGTCAATATGGAACGTGGTATCGTGCGTATGAGTCAATATGAAACATGGTATCGTGCGTATGAGTCAATATGAAACATGGTATCGTGCGTATGAGTCAATATAGAACATGGTCTCGTGCGTATGAGTCAATATGGAACATGGTCTCGTGCGTATGAGTCAATAGTTAACGTTGTATCATGCGTATGAGTCAATATGAAACGTTGTATCATGCGTATGAGTCAATATGAAACGTTGTATCAAGCGTATGAGTCAATATGGAACGTGGTATCATGCGTATGAGTCAATATGTAACGTTGTATCATGCGTATGAGTCAATATGAAACGTTGTATCATGCGTATGAGTTAATATGTAACGTTGTATCATGCGTATGAGTCAATATGTAACGTCATATCGTGCGTATAAGTCAATATGGAACGTGGTATCGTGCGTATGAGTCAATATGGAACGTGGTATCGTATGTATAATTCAATATGTAACGTCATATCGTGCGTATGAGTCAATATGGAACGTGGTATCGTGCGTATGAGTCAATATGAAACATGGTATCGTGCGTATGAGTCAATAGTTAACGTTGTATCATGCGTATGAGTCAATATGAAACGTTGTATCGTGCGTATAAGTCAATATGTAACGTCGTATCATGCGTATGAGTCAATACGTAACGTTGTATCATGCGTATGAGTCAATATGAAACGTGGTATCGTGCGTATGAGTCAATATGTAACGTCATATCGTGCGTATAAGTCAATATGGAACGTGGTATCGTGCGTATGAGTCAATATGGAACGTGGTATCGTATGTATAATTCAATATGTAACGTCATATCGTGCGTATGAGTCAATATGGAACGTGGTATCGTGCGTATGAGTCAATATGAAACATGGTATCGTGCGTATGAGTCAATACGTAACGTTGTATCATGCGTATGAGTAATACGTAACGTTGTATCATGCGTATGTGTCAATATGAAACGTGGTATCGTGCGTATAAGTCAATATGTAACGTCGTATCATGCGTATGAGTCAATATGGAACGTGGTATCGTGCGTATGAGACAATATGTAACGTGGTATCATAAGTATGAGTCAATATGGAACGTAGTTTCATGCGTATGAGTCTATATGTAACGTTCTATCATGCGTATGAGCCAATATAGAACGTGGTATCGTGCGTATGAGACAATATGTAACGTGGTATCATAAGTATGAGTCAATATGGAACGTAGTTTCATGCGTATGAGTCTATATGGAACGTGGTATCGTGCGTATGAGTCAATACGTAACGTGGTATTGTGCGTATGAGTCAATATGGAACGTGATATCGTATGTATGAGTCAATATGTAACGTTGTATCGTAAATGTATGTATGAGTCAATATGGAACGTGGTATCGTGGGTATGAGTCAATATGAAACGTGGTATCGTGCGTATGAGTCAATATGTAACGTGGTATCGTGCGTATGAGTCTATATGAAACGTGGTATCGTACGTATGAATCAATATAGAACATGGTCTCGTGCATATGAGTCAATATGGAACATGGTCTCGTGCGTATGAGTCAATATGTAACGTTGTATCATGCGTATGAATCAGTATGAAACGTGGTATCGTGCGTATGAGTCAATATGGAACATGGTGTCTTGCGTATGAGTCAATATGGAACGTGGTATCGTACATGTATGTATGAGTCAATATGTAACGTGGTATCGTATGTATGATTCAATATGTGTCCTGCGTTAATGTCAATATATACCGTGGTATCATTTTAATGAGTCAATATATACCGTGGTATCATTTTAATGAGTCAATATATACCGTGGTATCATTTTAATGAGTCAATATATACCGTGGTATCGTATGTTTTAGTCAATATATACCGTGGTATCGTGTAAATGAGTCAATATCTACCGTGGTATCGTATTTGTGAGTCTATACCTACCGTGGTATTATATGTAACGTGTTATCGTATGTATGAGTCAATATGTAATGTAGTATCGTATTTATGAGTCAATATGTAACGTGGTATCATATGTATGAGTCAATATGAAATGTGGTATCGTTTATATGAGTCAATATGTAATGTGTGATCGTATGTATGAGTCAATACATTATATGTAACGTGGTATCGTTTGTATGAGTCAATATGTACTTGGTATCGTATGTATGAGTCAATATGTAATGTGGAATCGTATGTATGAGTCAATATGTAACGTGGTATCGTATGTATGATTCAATATGTAACGTGGGATCGTTTGTATGAGTCAATATGTAACATGGTATCGTTTGTGCGAGTCAATATGTAACGTGGTACCGTATGTATGAGTCAATATCTAACGTGGTATCGAAACACCGTAGCACTTCATACATGGCACCATTGTTCTAAATCAAACATGAAAGGTAAGGCAAGTTCGTTTTCAACATTCAAAAACTACGAAAACTAACAAAAAATACTTTGTACTCTTCTAAAAAGCACATGCCGCAAATGCGTTCGAAGCGATCCAGACGTACCAAGTTTAAGCGCTGAGTAACTGTGCGTATCGATCACTCTCCAACCTGCGGGAACGCTCTCAAAACTCTTGGAAAAAGAAAACGTTCGCTACTTTATCTAATAAGACAATATAAATCTTATTAACTTATTTCTTTACTGCCTCTTTATCTACATCGTATGTTTTGAATAAGGTATTTGCTAATAGTCCAGCACAGAGACTGTATGTACTGCCCGCTACAGCACCAAGCCCTTCTTCCACGGACATACCATCCATTTTAAATGTCTAGAGCAATGCTTCGGCCCCATTGATAGTTTACGGGGAATCCATTGTCTTTCCTTAATTCCAAAGAAAACGAAATTAGTAAAAACTATTCGAAAGAAGCATAGAAAAAGAAATCTAAAGTTGCTTTTCTCTCTAAGAAGTGAAAAAAAAAAGTCCCCACCCCAATTAACTTTGACACAATTATATTTGACAAGAAAGAAAATATTTCAATTTCTAATATAATAAACCTGTACCACCATAAATGTTAAACCTCAAGCAAATCGCGTGTCTAATTGTAAAGGTGACAAGCTAAGAAGAATTCCTTCGTTAGCAGCAATTTTCATTGAAAACGTCCGACATCAGCGATCCCATTAGTAAGTCATAATGCAGTACGAAATTTGTGAAATAATGGTATTCTTGCGTAGACTGGGACCAAAGAATGCCTATAAAGCAAACCACAGTTATAACTAAATATAACGAGCCTAAGCAAGGGAACTCAATAAGTGCACATTTAGACTCCCACCAACTATCAAAAAAATATATTTTACTATTGTAACTCAAGCATTCCAATATCATAAAACACATTCAAATCGGAACAAAACAATGGCCACGATAATACATGTATGAGTCAATATGTAAACGTGTATCGTGCGTATAGAGTTTCCCAATATGAACCTGCTTTCGTACATGTTATGTATGAGTACAAATATGTAACGTTGTATCGTATGTATGATTTTCAATATGTAACGTGGTATCATGGTATGATCCCAATATGAAAACTGATCTAAGTATGACGTTGAATATAAAACCTGTATCGCCACAGTATTGTATGAGTCAATATGAACGTATATCTGGTATGACAAAGGAACGTGGTATCGTAAAATAGTATAGTCAATAATGTAAACGTAAATAATCGTGCTATGAAGTCAATATGAACGTAATCTGCGTATTGATCAAAATGAAAACATGTATTCGTAAAGATGTATGAGGTCAAATATGAACGTTGTATCCCTAAAGATTGTATGAAGTCCAATATTATAACCGTATCGTGCGTATGAGTCATACGTTACTATTAATGTTATCGATGAGCAATATGGAACGTGGTATACTTATGATGATTCCAATATGGAAACGTGATTATCGTTAGTATATCCAATATGTAACTGTATATCTTATACCACATATGTAACGTGTATCATGCTATGAGTCAATATTAACATTGTTATCGTAGCTATGATCAATTATGGAACAGGTATCTATTTAGATCCATATGTAAACAGTGTCATCTTGTATGATCAATATAACGTGGTATTCACGTGGAGTCCAAATATAGGTAACCTGTATCGTGCGAATTACAATATGAAAACGTTTATTCAATGTATGTATGATCAATATTTAAACATGGTAATCTGCGATATCAATACTGGAACGTGATACTGCTACAGTAAATAAAATGGTCACCGTATGTATTCAATAACGTGTGCGTATGAGTCAATATGTAACCAGTATCTTACTGTATGACTCAATATGAACGTGGTACTTCTTATCAATGAGGTCTTGTATGATCAATATGGAACGTGATATCGTGCGTATGATCAATATGGAACGTTATCCTAAATGGTATGTATGGAGTCCAATATGTAACGTGTTATCGTGCGTATGATTCAATGAGTAACGTGTAATCCAAGTATTGTATGATGAATATGGAACCGTGCTATCGTATTATGAGTCCAATATGAACGTTATTCGGCGTATAGGTCAATATGTAACAGGTATATTTGTATGATCAATAGTAACGTGTATCATGCTATGATCAAATGTAAGGTCGTATCTGCTATGAGCCAATATGAACATTGTATCGTGCGATGATCAATATTAACAGGTATCTTTGTATGAGCTCAAATGTAACGGGATCCATGCGTGTTGAGTCAATTATGGAAAAACTTTCGATATCGTGCGAATGAGTCAATAATGAGCGTGTTATCCTAAAGTAGTATGATGTCAATATTAACATGTATCGCTGCAGAATCAATTATGGAACGTGTATCCACATTATGTATGAGTGAATATGAAAACGTGTATCCGTATGTATTGAAGTTTCCAATATGTAGCGTTGATCGTGCTACGGTATGAGTCAATAAATGTAAACAGGATCGTATGTATGAGCAATATGTACGTGTATCGTTGCGTTATGAGTCAATTATGAACCATGGTATCTTTTGTATGAGTCAAATGGAACGTGATATCTGCGTATGAGTCAATATGAAGCTGTTATCCTTAAATGTATTATGAGTCAATATGACTGGTATCCGTGCGTTATATCAATAGAACGTGTATCGCACATGTATGTATGATTAATATGAAACGTTGATTCGTAAGTAATGAGGTCCAATATGGAAACTGTATTCGGCGTATGAATCAATATGGAACGTGTAATCCACATGTATTATGAGTAAATATGAAACGTATCTATGTA
>SAYR01035159.1:1081103-1163576 GCA_004382745.1 Argopecten irradians irradians
AGTCAATATGTAACGTGGTATCATGCGTATGAGTCAATATGTAATGTGGTATCGTGCGTATGAGTCAATATGGAGCGTGGTATCGTGCGTATGAGTCAATATTGAACGTGGTATCGTGCGTATAAGTCAATATATAACATGGTCTCGTGCGTATGAGTCAATATGGAACATGTTCTCGTGCGTATGAGTCAATATATAACGCTGTATCATGTGTATGAGTCAATATGAAACGTTGTATCATGCGTATGAGTCAATATGAAACGTGGTATCGTGCGTATGAGTCGATATAGAACATGGTCTCGTGCGTATTAGTCAATATGTAACGTTGTATCATGCGTATGAGTCCATATAGAACGTGGTATCGTATGTATGAATCAATATGGAACGTAGTATCGTGCGTATGAGTCAATATGGAACGTGGTATCGTACATGTATGTATGAGTGAATATGGAACGTGGTATCGTATGTATGAGTCAATATGGAACTATTATTTTGCGTATGAGTCAATATGTAACGTGGTATCATGCGTATGAGTCAATATGGAACGTAGTATCATGCGTATGAGTCAATATGGAACGTGGTATCGTATGTATGATTCAATATATAACGTGGTGTCCTGCGTTAAAGTCAATATATACCGTGGTATCGTGTTAATGAGTTAATATATACCGTGTTATCGTGTATGATCGTCAATATCTACCGTGGTATCGTATGTGTGAGTCTATACCTACCGTGGTAGTATATGTAACGTGTTATCGTATTTATGAGTCAATAGGTAATAGGGTATATTTTGTATGAGTCAATATTTAACATGGTATCGTGTGTATGAGTCAATATGAAATGTGGTATCGTTTGTATGAGTCAGTATGTAATGTTGCATCGTATGTATGAGTCAATAAATCATATGTATATGTACCGTGGTATCGTTTGTATGAGTCAATATGTAATGTGGCATCGTATGTATGAGTCAATACATTATATGTAACGGGGTATCGTTTGTATGAGTCAATATGTAACGTGGTATCATATGTATGAGTCAATATGTAACGTGGTATCATATGTATGATACAATATGTAACGTGGTATCGTATGTATGATTCAATATGTAACGTGGTATCGTGCGTATAAGTCAATATTAACGTGTTATCGTGCGTATGAGTCAATATGGAACGTGGTAACTTACATGTATGTAGGAGTCAATATGTAACGTGGTATCGTATGTATGATACAATATGTAACGTGGTATCGTATGCATAAGTCAATATGAACGTGGTATCATGCGTATGAGTCAATATGAACGTAGTATCGTGCGTATGAGTCAATATGGAACGTAGTATCGTGCGTATGAGTAATTATGTACGGTTGTATCATGCGCATGAGTCAATATGTAACGTGGTATTGTGGGTATAAGTCAATATGGAACGTGATATCGTGCGTATGTGTCAATATGTATCGTGGTATCATGTGTATGAGTCAATATTGAACGTGGTATCGTGCGTATGAGTCAACATGTAACGTGGTATCATGTGTATGAGTCAAAATGGAACGTGGTATCATGCGTATGAGTCAATATGGAACGTGGTATCGTACATATATGTATGAGTCAATATGTAACGTGGTATTGTATGTATGAGTCAATATGTAACGTGGTATCGTGTGTTTTAATCAATATATACCGTGGTTTCGTGTAAATGAATCAATATCTACCGTGGTATCGTATTTGTGAGTCTATACTTACCTTGGTATTATTTGTAACGTGTTATCGTATGTATGAGTCAATATGTAATGTAGTATCGTATTTATGAGTTAATATGTAACAGGGTATCTTTTGTATGAGTCAATATGTAACGTGGTATCATGTGTATGAGTCAATATTAAATGTGGTATCGTTTGTATGAGTCAATATGTAATGTGGCATCGTATGTATAAGTCAATACATTATATGTAACGTGGTATCGTTTGTATGAGTCAATATGTACCATGGTATCGTATGTATGAGTCAATATGTAATGTGGAATCGTATGTATGAGTCAATATGTAACGTGGTATCGTATGTATGAGTCAATATGTAACGTGGTATTGTATGTATGATTCAATATGTAACGTGGGATTTTTTGTATGAGTCAATATGTCAATATGTAACGTGGGATCGTTTGTATGAGTCAATATGTAACATGGTATCGTATGTGTGAGTCAATATGTAACGTTGTATCGTATGTATGAGTCAATATCTAACGGGGTATCGAAACACAGAAGCACTTCATACATGGCATTACATGACAACTGCACCACATGGTATTCGAACATCCCATCGCCATCCAAGAAGTGGAGGGCTTTTGGTAATATGTCGGGACTTCGTAACCACTCGGCCACTGCGGTTCCAGTACGCGGGTAACACAGAATAGCAAAAGTGAATAAGGTACAAAAAAACTCTATTGAAATGTTACCATCTTTATGATAGGGGACCATATGACAGACTAGGAAACTAGCACTCACTTTGCTCAGAAGATACGCCCGACATGAGACATTGAAAATGATATTAGTGTTTAAATCCGAATAAGAAACTTATCGACAAGGCAATGGTTACCCTCTAAGCGATTGTCTTCGGCAGTGTCACAAGACTACGAGAACCTCCTATGTTCTGGAATTTATTAAAGCAATTACACATTAGATTATCTTGAATTGAGTGCACTGTGTAATTATTACAGTAAATGCTCCACTAAACTACCATGTAATTGGTCATGAAAGCGAAAAATGCCTCTGATCAAATTATTGTGATGTCTTTCCCTGCTTACGAATTCTTTGACCTTCCGCATGCAGCGTTTTTAATTGTATTAGTTTGTCAATCAATCGTTACAAGCTGTGGTTCACAGACCATAGCTAATTACCCATGACACCTTATCTGGCAGGTGATGTAAAGAAACATTCATATCATATTTCTAGATAATTTTGTATCCCTTGTCCTTTGCACGGAAACACACGATGAAACCTATCTTTGCTTATATCATCCCAATCTCTCTTCTCTTTCATACGAGTTAATAAAAGCAAACTAACATCTTATGATACACCTATAAAATAGACATTTGGAATTAATTTTCCTCCGAGAGGAGAAAATGACTGCAGTGGATTTATATCGGGAAGCATATTATGAACAATTAGTTCGACTTTCAAGTAATAACATGTAGAAAAAGCATCTGCCGCATGTTATTTCTCATTCAAAGGAAGCGGTGCGTTCGTTACGCGGTCGGCTGATGGTATTTAGCGAAAGTCAGCATGCGGCATGTACGTTAAGTAAAACCTAACGTATATAACACAGGTTGAGACAGTGCTGGTTTACCCTACCGAGCCGTACACTTAGACACCACACCGTGGTTCTAGTGTAATTGCTAGCTATTAATTGGGGTGGTGAAATGACTTCTCCAAAAATACATCAGTTTTCAAAAAAGCATATCGGCTCGCACAGGTTGTTAAACTGGCCAGGCTTTTTGTGTAATATAAAGTTTAGTAGCAATTACAGTTGTGAAACAGTTGTTTGTGTCTGTAGTTTACGATTTCTGTCCAATTTCCCGAGATCTACCCTCAAGGTAATAAAAGGCGAGACAAGTTTACTCCGCCTGGTTGATGTTTAAGATTAGCTACAGAAAAAGCAGTAGCCTTCCTGGAAAATGTCAAATGAAACTTTTCTTTTAAGATAACCGAAATAATTTTGCTCCGATATTGACATATAATTGCAAAATACAAGCTATAAATACGATATTGTATACGTTTTGATTGTTGATTAAAACAACCCGTATTTCGAAATATTTCTTTAAGATTGATGTAATTGTTAATATGAAGATTGCACACTGATTTTCTGCCCGGCTCAATTATCGAGAATCTCAACACCTCACCATGAAAGATGTACAAAATATCACAAGGGCAAAGTCACTGGATAGCGAGCAGATAGTGGAATACAAAACTATTTCAATAAATCATTTGAAAAACAACACCTTTATGTTTTGCTAAGTTAATTATCCTGACAAAGGAAAATCGGTGAATTAATTTTGACCCGAATTTTGGTCCTAATCTTACTGCAAATTTTGCTGACCTTTTTTTTTATTTTCCATAAACGAAAGATATTCAGTCATATTTGATTAAGAATAGGACTTAAATGCGGGTCGCAAATTCACTCATGAATTTTCCTTTGTGAGGTTAATTTATTTTGGAAAAAAATGTGTTTTATGTGAAAAAGTGTTAGGGTGACAATTCCAGAGACAGAACCAGTAATGAAAGAAACAATTATATACAATGTACCTGCATTAAAAGTTACAGTTTTAATCATGATGCTGATAAAACGTTCTTTAAAACTACATCTAGCTTTGTACGGCTCAACATGTCAACAGACCAAAACAGCTTGTTCCATCATACTTTGTGGTAATATCCTCAAAGACCTTGTATTGTTCCGTGTTCAATCGCTGGAATCGTTAATTAAAATTTTAAACTGTATTATTTTAAAGACAAATCATGTGTTAAATCCAACCAAACAAGATATTTTTACGTTCTATTTTAACAGTGCATCACATGCATGTGAAATATAACAATGAAGAAGTCTTCTACATGATAACGTCATTCAGTAATTAATATTACAGCTCTTTTAGTAACCTTCATTGAATGACGCTAAATATACATATTATGAAACAGTCTGCTTCTTATCAATCTAAAGGATTTTTTTTATTCCTAAAACGAAATAACCATCTGCCAAGAATGGACAATATATAACGGTCATTCAAGAGTTAATATAGACTAAAATAGTACTTAATGCGTGTGTTCGCCAATTGTCATTTCTGCCATGTGAATTTGCAACAAGACATAAATGCTGATTTCATCATTTATGTTTGCGTGTTCGTGGCTGTTTCCGGGGACGAAATACGATAAATAACTCAATATCAAAATCGTAATTTTCCCTGTTTTATATCATTTTTGTAAAATTAATCATTTTTGACGTCAACCATGCATATCGTCTGTAAGATTACTGCATATGTGGGCATTATATGCATACTGGTATTGACTGGGTATTATTAATATTGGCCGAATATGATAACATTGCCGTATGTAAATATCAATTAGGTTTATGATACATTAGGAAGTCTATCCATGTGATTTACGTTAATGGTAAAGCCAGTTTATAATTGACGTATATGCTGTGGTCACTCAGCGCTATCTCGCATGCGATCAGCCAAACACTATCCCTTCGTGTCCTGTCGAGTTAACCGAGTTCTTATCATATCTCTATATCTATGTCCAGCAAGAACTTCGTTATATGCAAACAAGCCTATAAATATCAAAACGCATTTGTAGAAAATGATTAATAACTTTTTTATCTGATTGAAATTTATAAATTAAATAAATTGGTTTAATTTTGGTGTTTGGAAATGAAATTGAACATCATATAACCAAGTAACGAGGCTGGGATTCGATCAGTCCCCATTCAAATATTTCACTGGGCGGCAGCACTTCTGTGGCTGATAACCAACGCTTGTTCACAAAATCAAATTATTCCAATATTTGTGTTTCTAATACAGTTTTGAATTTTTCCTCCTTGTTTATGCCGATCCCATTTAGATAAAATGCCTGAAGGCATGTCGGACAGCGCGGCCAATTTGTCTGACATCTGAAGAACTCAAACAAGGTTTTGCACTTGGTGGAAGTCGGAAAGAATAGTTTAGGTTTCTATTAATACCAGACATCGTGTAAGCTCATCATAAACATGGAATATTTATAGAGAAAATCCTCTGTTTTTATTTATCAGTAAAGTCGATAATCAATTATTTCCATCAATCGGAACCGTCTGTGCTTGTTGACGTCTTTGGAGAAAATGACGTCACAAGTTTATTATCTACGTAAATCATACGATATTCGTATTAAAACATATCTAACCAAGTATTAATAAAACGATATTTTATGAATATTTACGAAAAAGAATAGAAAAAAAAAAGCATTTTTGTACTTCAAGCACTACACATAATAACATATTTTAATTAATAAATAAAAGCATATCTTATGCTTTAACGTTATTAATCAACAACCTTTTTTTTTAATACTAAATTAATCAAATTTCCATTCTGTTTTAGAATGTTCCTTTTTCATTCTGACTCGTATCATACAAGGTCATTTAGCCGTCTGTGTTAATTGACGATAATTATAAGCATATACATTTTAGGGATAATATTTAGCATTTTATGTAAGGTCACTTATGTTAAAACAATATCGCATTAATCGCAATATATGTTAATCTTCGATATTAAAAATTATTGTAAATGCACGAATTCATCACGGTGTTAACTTGTTTGTTTTAAATACATTTTACGCTAATATTTCATTGTTCCAATCTAGAAACGTTTGCAGTATCTGCAGCTTGGTACCTATGACCGGTTTTGTGAATTTTATGACATTCCAGGTGCGTGAGATCGAGAAATATCTCACAGGTACTCTTCGTGGCAGCTGCCAACGGTTGTGACCTAGTTGCTAAACTTGATATGATTATAAAGTAAGTATGTCTCCTTATTTTATGCTTGTTCCCATAATACGATACTATTGATTGTGTGTATAAATACTTTGACATTTCAGGAATCTATTATTACATAATACCACTAACATTTCGGTTATAACATAGGTCAACGTTTACTAGCGACGATCACATTTTAGACAGATCGTTATTTTGAACAATGTTATCGTCGATGTTGCCTTCATTGTAACTAATGGAAGCGGGGATATGGGAATTAATTACTCTTAGTAAAGAGACTGTAAATATAGTATACGTGTGTTTAAATATCACATCTAGGAGTGTAGGGGAACTAAATGATGAAATATGGTAAGTTCAATCGCCATCTGTTAGTTCTTATAGTTACGCCATCACGAAACTAAGTTACAACACATAGAAGATCTAATTAATTGAAAATTGGTTTCCTGGTATTTGTTCTCATTTGCCATTATCCTCAAATATATGTCCTTTATTAATTTTGCATTGGTGAATCTTTGAGTCAAACCCATGATGAATAAACAAAAATGAAAATCAGGGGGTAATACAGATAGTAGCACAAAGCTGATAACTGTATAAAGGTAGGCAAAACACAACAAAGAAAATATACTAATACCAGAAGTGCACAAGTAAATTATCAAACATATCGAATTATCTAACATGTTTAGCGTATCGTGAAATCCACAAGATAGATTTGTTCAAAAATCTATAGTCCTTTAGTAAGAGAAGACTAATTATTGTCAATATTCGCAGAGGTAAGTACTTAACTGTGTTTGCTACCACACCAAAAGTATTCGTGTGCTAATGAGAATGTGACAAAAGTTATGCGATCGGAGCACATTTCATCAAAAAAAACTTAAAATGGTAAAGGGAAAAGGCTATATAAAATCTATATCAACTGCGTACAGTGTACTATCATATCTTCCGTTGTTTTAGGGCGAGATGTAGCTTGGAATGTCATTGGGTACATCTATTAAGAGCACATCCAAAAATATAAGTTATATTTCAGGGCAAAATCGAATCAAACATGACATGCATATTGTGACATTAACTCTGATAAGAGCCACATGCCAAAATATTCCTTCACTCACGAATTTTATCCCTGGGGTACGACTTTCAATGCTTCACATGGAACTACACAGGGAAAGAGTAATATATATTCTCTCTAATATCAATTATTTCAATGGCAAAAACACAACCATATTCTGGCAGTCGACATGTTCAGGGACTGTTGTATGTTAGCATTGCGTGTTTACAATAGAACATTCCCTCCGACACCTGTAAACATAAATATTTTGAATGTGATCATAGTTATAATTATTTCTTTTCGGGTCTGTATGGATCATAAGCTGCCTTCTTCGAAAAAGGTTCTGGTTTGAATTAGCATTTGATTGAACGCATAAAGTTCCTTTTCTGAGACGTTTTGTCAACAAAATTAGATTGTATGTCGGAGAGAGTTATGATATACGAACATAGTATCCCATTTAATACGGGGCGTGTAAAACAATGGCATATCGATAAAGTTACTTTTTATATCAGAGCAATGTACACTGCCCTCCAAAGTTGTGTTATACAAAAATATTTACAAATAAATATAAAAAACAGAAATATGTAACCTTGTTAATACAGGTATCAGTTTATATTATTTATCAATTGTTTATCTTCTCTAACATTTTTAATGTATTTTCCGAGAGTTTTCTCAGAGATAAATTGTCAGCAAAATTTTAACATATATAACAACTTTTGGAGGGCAATGCATATCTAGCGTATGATACACACCTGAATGATGATTATCATCTTCATAACATAAAAAGAAAACATTCCAGATAATTCAAATTACCGATTAATAATTAAGAAAATAATTGATAAATTAATTTACTTTCGTATTTGTTCGCAATTTGTTTGACCTATTTACGGTCATTCCATCTATCTCTTTTTAATGTATGTGTGTCGTAAGAAGTTTTTTTCTTCTTTTTCTTCTTATTTTTAAACATTTTACTCTTACTCAAATACTGGCACTTTTGTAATCGGTCATTACAAATAAACAATTCAATAATCAATTATATATATTTTTAAGATTAAAAAATGAAATAATTTATGAAAAGAATATTTTTAACAACCGATTTTATTAAATAAGTACAAAATATTAGAATAATGAAGTTTTGACAAAATATGAAATTGTTTTTTGTGTGCACATAGACTAAGAACAACAACATTTATAAAATTCATAAATATATATCAATACATTCTTTTTTGTTGAGTACATTATGACTCAGCCTCCACAAGACACAATAACATCAGTATTAATTTCATTGTTGATTTCTGGCATATGGGTAATGAAATATACTTCTAATTCAATAATCCTTATTTACAGCTGAAAACATCTATTTGAAGTCATTGTCATACCTCTTTATGTTATGTATACTTAACACCAATCCTAAAATATATATCGTTTTATTCAAAGGGAGTTCAAATGATGACGTCATCTCGCCGACTGGTATTTGATTCCTAGATCTTTGTGACTATTAGAAGACAACAAAAAAGGGATTTCAGCCGACCAGCGATCGCCAAGAATGTCTACTGAGACAATAAACGTAGAGTTAAAACAGAATTGTTATGTGATTAATGGACATCGATATCGAAAACTACAGTCAGCTGATGGTGTTAAACATCATCATCTGTGATAAAAACTGCACAGATATACGTCATACATTTATTTATAGGTTTTATATTTGTCTTCATTGCTTATTTTACTTTGCTGTAGTTTTTAAATAGTCTATTCTGGCTCAATTAATGTTAAAGAAAATAAACATTTTGCACGTGAAAAAGTGAAAAAGATTTTAATATTGAATTAATATTCTTACAGCATGAGGTCATTCTCTTTCATTTTTTAGCAACAGCAAATAAAAATAATTATTTTCTTCTTTTTTTGACAGATGACTCTTTTTTTATGAAACTTAAGATGCTATAAGGATTTTTCATAGTAAAACATGACAGGAATATTGTGTTTTACATATAAATTGTATAACCTACTTGAATTATTACTGTCTCTGGTCAGAATATTTTATAAACTATTGGCAAATATTAAAGACACAATGATTTGCTTACACTTTAAAAATACCTAGGAGCGATGCATTGAATTATTATGCTCAACCACGTCTTGATACATTTCAACCTGATAACTGGGTGGTTGTTACACACGAAAGTAGTCTAGTTTTTTTGTTTTTTTTTGGTTTTTTATATTTTTCATTTATTTTTATTATTTTCTTTGTTCCTGGATAAGAGTGTCTAAAACATAAATAATCTTAATTAACATGCTGAGATGACGAAACATAAGATGATTTTAAACTACGAAGAAGACTAATAAAATGAGAAAATGTACCAAATGTTACCAGCCAACAATATTACAAAATAGTGGGTTTTCGTGACCCGGTTAATCGTAGCCCTCTAGCTGTGTGCGTGCACTGAAGTAATAATGACATCCGCAATGTATTTCTTCATGTTTTTATCAAGATTTATATCTTTATCGACTTCAAAATAGATCTTTTATTTTATTTAGAGCATGTGTCTTCTGTGGATGCATTTTTATGTTGAACTTTGAACTTTGTGTAAGAACATCTTTGTCTTGCTATTTGCCAATGGCAACCCGTTGAGACTATAGAGGGTTTAAAACGCTTCGGATGGTCAGTGAAATTATAAACACTAAAACGTAGCTTGTAGTCTTTACAGTATTATAGTAAGATTTAAAAAAAAATTAACATTAATTGCGTTACATATGAAGATATAATCAAATTAATTAATGATATGAAGCATTTTTTCATTAATTGTACGGTTTCGAATTTTATAATGCCGATGGCGTGTAGCATTGAAAAAATAATTTGCAGTTGTCGTGATATTCAACAAACTCTGTTAGTCAATAATGAAGCTGTGATGCATGTGTAGATTTAAGAAATAACTTGATTTGTTATACTTATAATAAGATTATGATAATTGCGTACCTATGAATTATGAAATCCTGGCGAAGCCGGACTATTTCAGTTTTACATGGACTCCTCTTAACCTGAAATTTACCGTTTTCTGAGTAACAAAACATGTAATTTTATTATCTGCCAAAGTGATTGTACTGTTAAAACTGTTAATCGGCCTGCGTGTTTTGACGATATCATTATTTTTTTCAAAATCAATGATCATTGAATATAGTAGAAATTGAATCCAAACGTTTTTGAAATCCGTTAAAGATGCTCCACCACCGACAAAGCATAAGTGATACTCATCATTTGAACATTTTTTGCCGTTTAATCATGTATCTATATGTCCAATTAACACAAAATTTAATACAAAATAATTGGTTTTGCTTTTGGCGCATGCGCAATCGGTAATTCATTCCTTACAGAACATAGTGCCACGGAATATTTTCGAGATGCAATTAATTATTTTTGGTGGTAATATGGTGAAAAGTAATTAAATACTATTCTGTCTGCTCTTGTCTTTTTTATTGAGTATTGAGGACAAATACTATTTGTCAGCGGTGGAGCATCTTTAAATTTTGATACAAGGTAATGACATATAAAGATGATACTAGCCATGCAATGTGAGCCATAATTAGAGAAACGTCTCAGAAGTGTTTTCGATAAATTAGATGAAATCTAAGATAATGTACATGCGTTCATACGCTGAAATATTTATTTGTTTTATCATCATTTATCACTTACCTATAAAACAGTAGTTAGGGATCCGTTTATAAAAAAGTAAATTGAAATGGGTCTTTATTCTGCATGCTGGACGTAATATATGGCAGAAGAGGCATTTATTGATTCACAACTAGTTTAATGTTAGATACTGTACATCATAACATATTTGAATAAAATGAATACATTCTTCCCCTTGGTAAATATGCCTTGACACCTTAACAATATAATCTGTATTTTCTTTTCATAAGGTATTTAGACAGAGGATAAAACCTGATAATACACAGAAACAGAAACTACTGCTAATTCCTAACAACTGCCAAATACGAACAATGAAAGTGTGGTCGGAGTACTGTAAAATGTCAAACGCCTTACCGATTTCAGACTCTTGAGTTCCGTGATATCAATGCTATTTTAGGAAATTCAAAATCAATCTATATTTAGACTACAGAGTAACCTCTTATACACATGGAAACACACCAACTCCTAAATCTGCCGATAAATGAAAAAACATAGGACTTATCATCCAGTGTTCCATTACCACGCTACAAAACAACAACTTGAATGTAACTGACTGTTGAAGGTTGATGTTTTATATGTTATTCCATATGTTTTTTTTTTCTTTACTGTTAATGATCAAAATTAAGTAACTAATTATATCATTATCCTCTTGAAGTCCACGGAGGAAGTAAGAAATGCTTTAATGTTATATCATGAGACTATGGGGTCTGGATAACATATCGGTAGAGTATAGGGGAACATTTATTTGTTTAGAATGGCCAGTCATTCGTATGACGTGTAATTCAGACGAATATTAAACAAAGTCTACAAGCATGTTACCTCATGTTATTGTCGGAAGCATAGATCATGTCTGTTTTAATAACAGCACTTCGTCTGGCAATGGTCCTCAGGACAATCGCGTGGCAAATGGCAACAATTTGTCAGCATAAGATTCATTTGTTTTTGAGGATAAGAACACAAACTCTTCATACCAAGAGATCTGATAAATGGGTACTCTTCTCCATAGAGCAATCAATGGCCATTCATCACGTTCAGACATGGTGGTCAGTGAAGGCAATTGACTGGCTAAATTAAGTTTCCTTCTGCAAACATTGTAAAAGTTGTAGATAATCAAACGTCTGTGGTCGAGCTAATAACCAAACCAGCAGACGGGCGCGCATCCCTCGTTGGGTCCGGATCTGCAACGAATCTACATATTAACTTATATCACGATATGGCCATCGCCGGAGGCTATTTGAGGCAGTTTAAAAACATAGCATTGGAATGATTCAATATAATATGCATGCATCGGCTCGTAAAATATTTTCAATTCAAATGAAGCGTCCATTTTACTTAGCTTCACTTGATGTTTATATGCGATGTTTATACTATGAAAACTGCGTCAACTGAAGGCATTCAATTTATAAAGTAAACGCATAAACAGCAGATTTTTTTTCTCTTTTTTTTTGAAAAATAATAAATCAAATAAATTTGTCAATATAATAAGATTTTATTCTATATTGGTTTTCATGGTGGTGATTGCTGTTTCAGTTATTTTCAATAGAATGTATAATATACTATCACCAAATGTTGTTCCATTTCAAATGACATGACAATGTGTAAATTGTATTTAAATAAAGAATTAAGTAATAAGAATCAACCCCTTCGTTAACTACTCTACATTATCTCTACTAGGTACCAACTGAAAAAATCATTGCTGTTAGGATATATTAAACGAAATTCTGTTTAACAAATTGAAATGAAACAATTCCAGTTATTTCATTTCTATCAACGAAATAGTGTTCCTTAGATATGCCTTATTTTGATAACTAGAATCTTATATCGGTTTTCAAAATATAACTCAATTCTCAATAAAGAAGCCTGAAAGGCTCGCTTGGTACTGAACAGCCAATTTAATATTCTTCCACACCACAAATATGTTATTGCTATTTTCTTGGCAGACTCATGTCTTATTGTTTCACAGGTACTCAGTAAATCACCAGGCCCTAGAATCATGAAACAGTTTTAGACTTAATTTTTGCTTAGCAAATCAAAAATGACGTAACTTTTCGTAACGTCATCTGTGATTGGCTAAGCCTACACTTTAGACTGTTTTAGACTTAACATTATTTCATGATATTGGGGCAAGCTGTTTATACATTGGGCCTCAAGAATTTACGTCAAAATTGAAGCCCTTTTTCTGCAAAGTGTTGTGGTTATAACAACTTTATTGATGGCGTAACGAAATTCCTTTCCTATCCAAGTACAATTAATCATTTTACAATAAATAAAAATAAACTTATTAAGTATGCAAAAAAATAATATTTGCTCTTAGAGTCAAATGGTATGTATTTTATTCATTTTCATATAAATGTATGTAATGTGTATGTAAATTTTGAAAAAAGGCTTGTGTTGAAAAGCAATATAAATCGTAATACACCTATAATTAAATCCTTTGACATTGGCACATAACACATATCAAGCATTTTGATGTTATTAATCAAGTAAAATATGCAACAAATTACAGCGGAGTAAAAAAACGGTCGTCATTTTGCCCCCGTGTGTATCTGCCGGAAAGTACAGTTCAGTATAACAACATTAGTTTTCCCTGATAGTTTTAAATATATGCCTCACATAAATATTTACACATCACCAATACACCTAAACTTTTCGATTCAAATCCCAATAAAATGGGGAACTTTATTTTCTCTCAGGACTACTTTCGTGTAAAACATTTGCTGATTGGCTTATTTACTTGCGTAAACCTTGGCGCATAATAGCAAAGCAAAAAAAACAAAGAAAATATATACCTTGATACGAAAGCAAAAAAAAAACAACATTCAAGCGTTACCGTCCATAATATTCATACATGTACTTCTACAAAAGAATACACGTTACTAAAATAGTTTGGTATATCAAATATGTTCTTAAAATGAATAATGCACAGGAAGTAATATTTACTTCAAAGAGAAATTCTCGCATATATGCATCCTCCGTAAGGTTTAATTTTTTTTTTCATTTTCCAAGAGGATATGAGCTTTTTGTAAATGTCGTACTCGAAGTTACTAAAAGATATACCTGTTAGGTATGATAATCTTATATCTATACTTATTTATTAAATACTTAATTAATGGCTATTTACTTATACGGTAAGCCACTAAATCCACTATACCTATATATACGCAGGAATCATAATGGAAATGATATCAGTAATTATAGAACAGCTAATATAAGCTTAGGCCTTGGATTGGTCCTTTATACATGTATATGATGAACTCCCTGTACCAGCTATGTACCATGTGTTCTAGACAATAAAACCATTTTATAGACTCATTGTTTCAAACCACAACTGAAGTAGAAACTCACTGTACACCACTGATCAAGCGTTGATAATGATAGATATCTCTCGCACACACCAATATATAGTCCTACGTATGAAAGTGAATTGGTGTGCATATCTCGGGAGTATCTAGACTATAATGTTTAGCATGATTTTTTCACTTAGATCCACCGCAGTGCTGACCCGAACAAAGAGAGCTGGCAGCCAGTAAAATCCGTTTATTAAAGTATCTCCCCTTTTTATGGAATTTCTACCGCCAGGGTTTTGCACTCAATGACGAGATCCCTCAGAGATACATAGAGGAAAGGCAGTCGACATATAATTGTGTTTGGTAGTATATATTCATATATAACATAAGTAGGGTCTTATATTGATGTTCATTTCATATGAGATTTTATTAAATGAATCTAAAAAAAATTGTTCATGTTATTAAATTATAACTTCGAGACGAGTTTAATAAATCTCATATGAAATTAACTCTTTGAGATACTTTTATCACATAACTACAAAAACCTACACTAAGAAGAATCTGACGTCAAGATGTATTTTGCGAAAAAACCGCCATTGTATCCCGCCTTCCTCGAAATCCTGACGTCAGTCATTTTTCTTGACGTTAGTCATTTTTCTTGACGTCATTTTATCATTGCTGTCATAATGTCCCAATAAATTTCCAGTTATGCAATGAAAATCGTTCCAGGCCATATTACACTAGTGGCAAATATTACATCGGCAAAATTTCTTCTGAATTTTAGTTTTGATATTGCGAGTCCTGATGAAAAGTGTTGATTTTAATCATAGATTACAACGTCAAAATGTTTTGCGAAAATAAAGTGAAGGCAACAATTTATCATATGGTATTCGAATTGTGACGTCATGACAATGTTTATGTGTAGCATAACGTCTCGAGGAATTCGTGTCACACACAGCTTATGAACACTGTTTAAGGTTCTATTACACTAGAGAGAGAACATGCGGCATTAATATTTAGCCAATGGATGTCAGGCGGATTATGTGATAAAATATTTATTGAAACACAGATAACTAACAGATAAGATACTTATTTTTTTTTAATCTCATAGCAGTTGTGGGATCTCTCTCTCTCTTTTTTTTCTCTTTCTTCCCTCTTTTTCTCACCCCCTCTCCAAATTTAAGTGTTTGATGCATAGTTGATAATAAAAATGATGATTTTCTTTCTTTTTTTGCATGAGTTTAGAGTGTGTGAGGGTATACAAGGGTGTGTAAGTGTGTGTGCATATGTAAGTGTGTGTGCATATGTTAGGGTGTGTATGTATGTATGTATGTATGTATGTATGTATGTATGTATGTATGTATGTATGTATGTATGTATGTATGTATGTATGTATGTATGTATGTATGTATGTATATTGTGTATGTTTGTAACTTCAACACTATATATGTATCTGTGCATGTATGCTTTGTAAGTATGCTTGTATATGTATCTATGCTTGTATATGTATTAATGTATGCATGTAAGTATGTATGTTTATAAGGAAATATGTAACTACTATACATATGATTTACGATATATGTATGTAATATATGTATAAATGTATGTATGTACTTCATATGATTGCAATTACTATACATGTATAATGTATATGGTATGTCGGAGTGAATGTGTATATGCCTGTATTATGTTATGTACTATAAAATGTCTTGAAAAATTAAAAAAAGAATAAAAAAAAGATTAGATACTTAATTTCAGCTTCATATTGATATGATGTACAGATGTAATTTATACAAATTTTAAAGAAATATAACTAAAAATGTATTTCCGTCATTCATTGTCGATACGAAAATCGTAATTTATCATAAATGAGCATTTAAACGTCTTCTTGAAAAAATGGAATACAATACACTGCAAGGCCTCAAAATTTAATTTACCTGAAACATGATATCTAGCAATTCAGCAGTAGTGACACATTTTGCGGTTGTCTTTGTTTTAACCTCAATATTATTAGGAGTAGTTGAAGTCGCACTTACATTACACTGAATACAAGATGCTATACCGAAAGCGTGGAAGCAGATGCTAAATTCACATATCACCCGAAATGTAAAATTGCGAATTTATATGACAAAAACTTGGGTGTATACACCAATAAACGATAAAAGGCTGACATATCAGTAACAACTAAATGATAACAATACCCACAAATTTGTGTCTATATACCATTACCTCTTTGGACTGTCATGATTGTGTCAAATTAAAGAAACCATCAATTCTCATAGACTAGGCCATAACATCGAGATGAAATTAGGTTCTGGTAGCTTTTAAGCACTCAAAAAAGCAACTGGTAAATAATAAATGTCTAGTTCAGTCAGACTGGTGTTTACATCATTGTGCTGGTTTAGAATCCATATATTTACATCACCATTTTTGCCGTATAACTGGAATATAAGCAGTACACTGTGTCTTTTAATTCAGACTTTTAGGACATCATTCTCTAAAACTTAGTACCGTTCATTCTTGAAATGGCGTCCGGCTGTCAAGCTTATAAATGACATGATCACATCAATAATACAAGATAAGCTCAAAAGAGAAGAAAACGTATTTATTGCTTATCCTCATTGGGCTATCCAATACACTGTAAATATACACTAATATTACTCTGTTGATGTCGGATATGAATTGTAACCTTTGACCTCGACTAATCACGTGTCAATACTAGGAGTACCGGTAATTTGAAGAGAGCGTATTTACACATGTACGGCGATAAATCGGAATTAACCGAGATAGCCGGGTTTGATTTAGTACCGGTCCCCATGTATACCCTAGCTGTCAGTCTGTGATGATGATTTATCCTATCCTTCTGAGATGTACAGAAGAAATGTTCTATATTAGCAACGCTTTATGAAAGGATACGAACATCCACACGCCAGGCATGCGATGGGTGTTTGTATTTGAACTGCGACGCTAATGGCGGAACACAAGAAAAGAACATATCTGGCTTAATTAATGAATGTCGTGTCGATGGTTCATCTAAATCATAAACACATCATCTTTAGGTACATCACGTGATAAGGGCGTGAGACAAATTATCTTGTTGGCTTGCAAGGAATATATGTATCATACTACCACGCAAATAGTTAATTAAGATATATGATTTACCAAAAGCACAATAAAACGTATCAAATTGTTTATAACCTGCTTTTAAACGATAACTACATTTCAGAAGAAAACAAAACTGTATTTGATATCAGCAGTATATGCAATGGACAAAAACCTATGAAGACCGCCAAATAGGTCAGAAAAAATTGTTCTTTATACACAGGGCAAATTGTGTCGATCATTTGGGACTTAAAGAGAGTGTTCTAATCAAGCAGGGGATCTTTATACAGAGGTGTCCGTTACGGCAGGTTAGGCTATATATATATTCATACTCAAAGAGTCGTACATGATAGAGATAAAACTATTGTTTTCTACTTTATCTATGTATGGCCAACGATAAATTTTAAGAAGTTATTGTCTAAATCTTATAAGAGTATTAATGTTAGCTAAGATATCAAATAGTATAATTACTAGTAATGTAGAGATTACCTTATATAATTCTAATGCATTTGCGCCTACTAAATGTAAGAAAACTTCATCAACAAAATCCATGAGCAGCATTAATGGGATATACTAACTATGAATACGAATTATAACCTAATGATATGTTTTATTTCTGTATAGTTCGCGAAGAGAATTTTTTATATCCCTACTTTAATACTTTGATACTCGCAGGAAAACTACAATAAGCTGTAGTCCGCTGAGAACAAAAGGAACTGTATATACTGAAGTAGGTATTGTTTGAAAAGTAATAAATACGACCTTTCAAAATGAAGAGATTTGTGTATTCTTTAGAAATAAATTATGGGCGTTTACATAGGACCAGTTGTCAGACATGGTAGTTATCGTTGATAATGGTGATTAAGCCGTATGAAACAAAACCATCATCTATGTTAATCGGCTGTTAAAATTCAAATCAGAAATTCATCATATCTGCCTAGCGAGACTTAAACGTTTCTTAGCACTTGATAATGACGGGAAGGCAGGCAGGAGAAGCTTTAAAAGAATAAACACCGCGGTGAAATTTCTAAATCCTTTCGCCTTTTATCAAACGTGGTTATGCGCCGGTGTTTAGAACTAGAACTGTTCTGGTTTCTCATTATGATTTGGTATAAAAATGTTACAGGCATATCATTCAAAGGTTTTCCATAGCGTTGGCTTTACAATGTGTACAAGGATAATTAGATATGACGATGTATAATTATTATCCAATATCTTCAAAGTGATGACGTCATTGGTTTTCAACAAAAGCAATTTTTTTTTATATTATACATACAAAAAAACGTTTGATTGCATAGTCTCATATCACAAAATATCATGTTTGTTGCTCATGTATGTCAAAAGTAATAAAATTTTGAAACCTGATTTATGGGACACCCTGTACCTCAAAACTAGAAATTACTTAATCTGCAAAATTATAACTAAAATTGACTTTAACTTTGCTAACACGTATTAATCATATCCGTATGAGAACCTCGTTTTAATTCAAGCATTGTATCATATAGGTCAATTTCAGGTGAAGTTTTTTTTTTAAATTTCGCGAAAATTAACGTGAACGCGAATATATAACGAAACTTATTCTCCCTGTAAATAAAGGCAACGATATGGTATTTGCTCTATATACATTACCCTGAAGCCTGATTAGGCCTATTCCATAGACGATTACATGTCGCGAAAAGCAATTACCGCAAAAATGTGTCAAGAAAGGGGAAGATAGAACCATATGACTGTAAATTGCGAAATGAAATAAAAGCGCAAAAAATATAAAATATCAAAATGTGAAAATGATTTTCTGCGAAATTAATTAACCCCGAATTAAATGACGTGAAAGAAAACATACATTGACTATTACTATGAGAAATTGGCAGTGTACGGGTAATTCTACCCACGAATTAGTTTTAAAGTCTTTGCGAAATTAAAAAACTCTAATTTTGCAAGTTGGGGTTTTGCTCATTAAGTCCTGCTTTTAAATTATCTAATACATTGTAAAACACTTAAAACATTATATGCTCCTCATTGTAATAACATTTCAAAAATCCTAACAATTTTGGAAATAATTTTGATAAAATGTTTATCATATAGTATTTGTACAAGACAGCTGTTCCTTGGTTTCTCTTGATTTAAAGCACGTGATCTATCTGTATGTTGTGTTTTATTTTTTCTGGTTTATATATATATATATATTCTCTATAACATGGATGTTAATTATAACAGCTGTTGTTCGTAATCTGATGATGAATTTACATCTTTTATAAAAAAAAATGAAATCTTTAGCTAAAAAAAACTATTCCTTTTACCATTCACAATAACGTCAGTGGAGATAAATGCAGGTAATTAATTTCAAAGATCTTTCAAATAGATGAAAGCGGACAGTAAGATTAATTTCTCATGTGCTGACAAGTCATCTTGGTCTTTAACGAAGTGAAGTTCTCAATGCAATGCTAAATTCACCATCTCTATAAATAACTTTTGTGAAGTGTTGAAATAATCACGATGTGATTTACCATTGTAAAACTCGTCGCGTGATCTTCGGTCGCTTTGGCACGTGGCATAATATATTTATATTCAGGAGTTAAACCTATTCCTGATGCAACCGTCACTGTTGGGTAATCACGTGCATGTTTACAGCAGATCGGTGTAATTTATTGGATGCGATTAACAGATAAACAACGATGTCCAACTAACCACATACAATCCATATGTTACAACACTGTTATATAACTCTGGTATTGGGCAAAGTGTTGAAACGATTTTATTTTCAATATAAAAATGTTCTTTTGTCGTTTCTGGAAATATACTTTTAAAAAGCAGATAAAAATATCATCAGAGTCGTGATGGAAAAAATGCTTTATGACTTTTGGTAAAACATTACATGTAATTATGTAAAATAAAACTTGGAAAGTTTTCAGTGACATTTATAAACTTATGTTACTGTAAATTTGGATACTTTTACCATGACCTTTGCGAATTTTTTAGTTTCTTTTGTGAAAACATTTATATAGGTATGAGATTATTAATCACATCTTTGAAGATCAACAAATCAAAGAGTTGTCTTTGGATTTATATGGCTTTAAATCTAATAAGAAAATCTTCAGAATTTTTACTTCCTACTCACGTCAAGTTAAATCATTCGCCTAAAACAGAGCACATGAAAACGCCAAATTCCAACGCACCAAAATTTAGTCATCCTATTTTTGATACAAAAACGCCAAAATGTCCCGACGCAAAAAAAAAAAATCCAAATTTACGGCATATTAGATGACAGTAAACCAATTGAACAATCAGATCTTATAGCAAAGATGTACGGTCAGAGATTTTCCACCAGTTTTCTTCCACGGATAAAACTTAATCCCTATTAACAATTATAGTTCCTAATTGGACACAAAGAAAAAGCAGAATATTTGAAAAAAAGTAAGCAGACTTTAAATTGGTATCGATGACACTTATTACTATTATACTATTACACTTATCATAATATTTATTAACACTTAATCAAACAACTTAAAGGGATTTTTGTAGATATAGCGGAACATTTGGAGATGGTTCATTGAAGATAGAAGAACGTGTTCAGGAAGAGTAAGTGGGCTTTATCGATGGCAGCACTCATTCACAAACAGATTCTGCATAAGATAACCATTTTTAATTAAATTCAGGTGGATAAAGCAAACGGATTTATGTGTGGTGAAATCAAATCCAATCTGATGTCATTCAAGAAAGAGAATCTGTAAAACTAGTCTTCTGAATGATAAAACAAGTAGAAGTAGCTACTTTGCTTTGTGTTTTTGTGTGTGTGATTGGTTTTTGTTTTAATTTCCAGTTGAAATGACAACGATATATGTAATTTGCTGATAGACAGTTAGAAGGGAAGGTATGTGGTTTAAAAATTAGTTGTGGAGGGCATGTTATGGATAATTGACAAGAAAATGCCTATATCTAATTACAAAGTTTATATTTAAGACGTATGAAAACAGCGTGAATTCCTTGTAAAATCGGTATCTTTAGAAATATTCCGGAATGACGCTATTCTGGTACTTTGTTTACAGTTGTTAGATTCGGACAGGTGGCCAGAGAAAACAGTGTTTGTACGAAGCTGATACCAATGCAAAACATTCCACTTTTTATCTTAAACATTCAAATGCCACACGTCGTAAAAGGGAGATAATACACCACGTGACAGCTCCGAGAAAGATATGTTAAAAGGGTTTATCAATCGTTATCATTATTTGTCAAGATTTGTTTTTATATTGTTTAATCGTTAATCAACAATCAATGTCGTTCCTGGAATAATTAAAAACAGAACAAAATCCCGCCATACACCAATTAACTAAAACATATCATTTTTTACGAATTCCATCTGTTTTAGAACATATCATTTTTATGTAATAGCATTATTGGATACTACTACTTTAATGGCGACTTCTTCATCTTCAGCTTAGTTACGTTTTATGTTCATATCCACGTTGAAATTTCTTCCATCTCAAACGAATGGGCACGTTGTCAAAGATGTCTAACCAACCCAGCTGGGGGTATTAATTTAACGTCCTATTAACAGACAGGGTCATGTAAGGACGTGTCAGGTTTATAGGTGAGGGAAACCGGAATATCCGGAGAATAAGAACCAACCAGCGGTCAGTACCACATAGGATTCGAACTCGCGACCCAGAGGTGGAGGGCTTGTGGTAATATGTCGAGACATCCTCACCACTCGGCCACTGAGACCTACCCAAAGCGGCAAAGAAACTGGTCTTTATAGTCAAGTCTTTTTGCATCAGTCACATTGTGTTAAATTCAACTAGAAAAGTGATGTTGTTGAACAAGTGGTAATTTTAAAGAGATGGACGGATTTATCCTCAGTCATGTGGGAAAGTCTTCACTCGCTATCCATGAAATAGTCTATTAATAACCGCCCAAAAATAAGTTAAATAATCATTTTGTTGTCGATATGTTTTATGCCATGAGCTGTTGTGACTGCTCCATCCCATTGTCTTTGTAACTGTTATTTCCCCTTGGTCTTATATCTGCTATCATTTATTCTCTGTTTATGTTATATTTGCATGTGTATTAGCATGGTTTTCTTTTTCTGATGCTTTTTTGGATGATACTAGCGACAAGTATATATGTGGCATATAGTTTCACTTCATGGAGTGTAACGTTTATCAGAAACCTTGGCTAGCGAAGATGATATTACCTTTCTTGGTGATTTCACTTTGTATCTTGTCGTTAGATTGTGGATTCGAGATCCTTGTATAACAACTTTAGGGATTTAAAGACAAAACCAGTAAGGATTTATGATAAAATCCGGAATTCCCAGAGAAGAGGCTCAGACCAGTTGCCACTACAACTGTTGCCACTGTCTAACCCTGAAACGGTAGAATGTCTAAACCATATTACCCAACCTATCGGCATAGTCAAGACATAGGGGCTAATCTGGTATAATGTAAAATGCCTTAACTGGTCGTTTACAGAAACCAAGAAGTGAATGGGATGTCAAGGAAGTTCGACAACATAACATACAGTAAGTTGCAGTTAGTGGATCTTTATAAAAGTTTATACTCTTATCAGCATCTTACTTATAACGAGACATTTTATTGGCTTAGAATTAGGATATCATCTCATGGCGCACCCACGTCATAAGCCGAGCAATGTGGTGGCCCTATTTTATACATTTGTAATATAACTTCTGATTGGCTGAATGAGAGTGAGAATCAGAATGAAAGTGCTCTGATATATGTGGTATAACTTTATGACTCAAATATCTTTTTGAGTTAATCCTTAACTTTGAAGCAATACAGCATTTTTATCTAAGCATTTTACAGAATTACGTCATTTTGAGTATAAAGTGTCATTATTTTGTAAACGAAACTAGCATTGTTGTCTCCAAAAAGTACGATGTAACACACCTATTGCTTGACGTAAAAACCAATACATGGGTATCTCAATGAAAGGGCAGGTACTTTTGTTTATGTATAAAATAATTAACGTTGAAAAAAAAGTTTCATTCAAAAATATGATTAATATTTGTTACTATCCGTATACAATTAATTTCTTACAGTAAATATAAATATGCATTTAAGCATTAACAACTAGCAAGACTGGCTATTTTTATAAATAGACATATAATGCGTTATGAATTACACTATGATGTTTGTAAGTTATACCATTGCGTCATGGCAATCAAAACATAAATAGGTTTTAACCCAAGGTGCATGAATATCGGGAATACTTAACAATTTCGGTAAATTAGGAGCAAAATGTGACTTTGATTAAACGTGAAATAACAATGTATAATGTAGTATGGGGTTTAATGTGTATTTGATGTATTAGATAAGATCACCACATGGCTTTACTTATGACGTAGGGGACATTAACATAGTCTAGAGTGGCACACTTGTAATTCGTTTATAGTAGCGATATATATATTTATAGTCAGAACGAAATAGCAGGATCTAGGGTAACTATGGTATCGTCTAAATGCAGCTAACACTTGGATGTATTTATCATTGGACGTTTTGTTTGGGTGCCGACATCTATGGCGGAAAAGTTTTTTTTTATAAATTTGAGGTCATGGTATTTTGGTCTTGAACAAAGCCTAGTCAAAAGGCCCCATGCTACACAGTCTAACGGAAATGCGTTGGATGTCTTAGATGATCGAAATCCTCAGAGCAGTTTTTTCTGAATGCGTCGATAGATAACGTTAAGATAAGAGTTTTAAAGTGTAAGGAATATGTTAACATATGGCATAGATATTCCAGGATTCTAACAAAAATTTAAGTTTTGTGTTTTTTTATCTGTATTTATTTTCTATCTTTGACCAAAATGTAATTTCCTTGCAGTCATGTGCACAGGGTTGATTATACAAATTATGAGTAGGATTGTTCCCAAAATGAGTATTACTTGTTGTAGTCTATGTGTCCTCTACTCAATCATAACACCGGATAAAAACATTTTTGACAAATAGGTGACCTGTTAAGATCAATTTACAAGGACGACCATAGGTCGATGATTTTCCTCTGATATTCCGATTTTCGTCAACTTCCTCAACTTAGCATGTCATTTAACGACCCTGTGTACGAAACAAACAAATTGCTAATTATCTACGTTTGGTGTCTCGTTCAATATTTAAGATAGGGTTGAAAATAAATCAAAAGAGGAATAGTTGGGATTGACATGTATATTTTATTGAAGTAAAATTAATAAAATCATATCAACATGTACGTAGCGACCAGCATTCGTGCACACTTTCAAACGAGCCAATCACTCACAAACGTCAATCTCCACTGCATACTCCAGTAGTGTAACGATATAATGACACCTAATAAACGAAGTGAAAGAGCCCATGAGATGATACATTGTATTATTCCATCTTTGCATATTACAGAGTTAGCTTGCGGGTATGTATCCATTATGATGACGTCATTATTTTGTTGGCGAAATTGACATCATTTTCTCTTTTAAGTATGACGTTAAACTCGCAAATACATGACGTCACAATCAATACCTGTCAACAAGGGATAACTATGTCATATGCACAGACAGAATAGGACGCAATACAAAATAGGTTATTAAACTACCGATTTAAAGTGCATAAAATATTTCTAACTACAAGTACATATTATTAATGAAATTGTTTACTTGTATAAAAACAACATTGCATATTACATTTGTTTTTGCATCAGGATAAAGTGATTCAACGCTTTTCATGGATTGAATAGAGTAAACACTAGCTATACAGTAAGTCGCTTCATACTTTTGAAATACATAGCCTTGAAGCGTTACAGCGTCCTTTAGACGTTATGACGCCAATGTTAAATTTCTAAATTTCTATTGGTTGGTCGGTTTACAGAATGACGTCATCAAAGTTCTAAGTTTTATTTTGTTGGGTCGATTCGACGACGAAATAGTTTTTCATTTAGAAATGCACAGCGTCATAGCTTCAATCGACATGTTCTCAGGAATGGACGCCAAGTCAACTGACGTCTATATGATATCCATATGACTTAATACATTAAATATATTCCTTATTCCATGAAGCCTAAGTAAAACATGAACCGCGACTATATAGTTAGTAATAACACACAACTTACTAGGTATTTAACCATCTATGTATATAAAAACGAGGCATTCTTCTCATTATAATCATATCAACATACACACAGTAAGATAGGTCAGACAAAGTTAAAACACATTAAATTCGTAACAATATTTACAATATCACAATTATACATGAATATTCCGTATTTGTATGATAAAGATATCTGCCCTTGTGAGTAGGTACTGATTTTTACGTCATGTGTTTATGGACATAACATAATATTTTGCAGAATAATGACGTTTTTTTCACCCACAAACTGATGACGTCACATTCTATATCTACCCTAAAGGGCAGATAACTCTATGATACGCTAGAACAGAATATTCACTTTGTTCTCACACATGTCTGTATTTCATAATTTGCGAGAACACCTAATAAATGACTAATATAAACTACATTAATGTATCAATAATTACCTTACATATTAATAACTGAAATATATAATAATAATTTGATTATTCTTTCATCTTTCCCTTCAACAGGTTTGAAACATATTTCAAATAATTGTTTTTTCTTCGTTTCCACAAAATTTATTCCTCAAACCTGTTACGATATATAATGATACTCTACATGGTTAAATCATATCAGTGATCACTTTTTCGATAAATATCGCAATACAGGAAAGACACAGAGATAGATTCTCTTAAACTTCATAAATTTCGATTTAACAAAATAACAAAGAATTCGTGTACTTACTACCTACACGTATATATGTTGTAAACCAACTTTCTTTCCTGTAAGATTTACTTTCGCAAATTTTCGCTAACAACGCAAATTCGCGAATGTTTATCTCAGCGAATTGATATGTACCTAATGTATTGTAAGGTATTTCAATTATTGTTTTAATCCGCAAATGTGATTCTTGGCTAATTTGTTTTGAAATTAAATTTGCGAAATTTAACAGAGGCGAAAAAGTTGGTTTACACAACGTTTTTAGGCCCACACATTTACCATAATAAGTCACATCATAAATACACATGTACATTGTTGTTTTATTCGCTTTGTTATCCCATGTTTAATACCCCTTGGTGAATAACACCCCAACCCACCCCCAACCCCCTCATTTATAATATACAGGTATCTAATAACCTGCCAGCCCCCAATCTCCCACCCTCTCACCTCAACCCCTATTACATTCCTTACATGCAGGTATATTGATTAAAACGTAATGAATAAACGGGCATTTACTAACCACTTATACACATTTACACACTTGCTCATATCTAATGTAACAGACAGGAATCGAACGGTAATCAAGTATGTAAAACTCAACTAAGCATATTTTTATAACAACGATATCAGCTGAAAGGGATAATACTTGTGAAAGGCATACACGTAATCTAAAAGTATCCATCTTTACCATGGTACAACATTCCATGTTATTCTATGGTACAAATACATGACTATTTCATTAATTATTTTGGTCATGTGCTCTTGATGTTATCATAAACGAAATTGGCACTAATTTGTTTAACCCATGCACATTAAAAAGCTATACCCAGACCATACAGTCAATCGCAGAATTACGTTGAAGAGCATCCACTGATACTAAGTATATTGAAAAGGCATAGCATAATCTAGAAAATACTATCCGTATTTCCAAACCTTACACATGCAATTATTTAGTTAATACAAATTCGTCCTTAAAGTCAATGGAAGCGCTCTTAAGTCCTTTTAGAACGAAAAATGCTTTCATATACGTTTCCGTACCGGGTATCGTAAATAGCCCTATAAATACACAAAAGTCACTATTCCGTTATTTGTTTAACATTATGTTTCCATCTGCCACTACTGCTAATTATTTTCGCCGCGACTCAATTTCGCGTTAGTTACCAATCATTGTGAATTTAATACAAATGCATTTCTGTACACTGTTACAGCATCTGAAACTACCATTTTGTGAACAAGATAATGATATATCACATTCCGACAACCTGACGACATTCAGTATGCGTAACAGAAATAAAAAATGGATTATGTTTGATATATGATATTCAAAATAATGAACAAGAACCATAACAATTCGAGTATTCAGATTAAAAATGAAATAGAATAATTACTGCGAGCATTTTGATTTTATGAAACGGACTATAGGTAGGTAAACATGCAGAGTAGAAAAAGTTTGTACATAACATGGAATAGAATATAAACTAACAATACATATGTGAAACTAATATTTTTACTCCGGCAATATGACAACCTAAATTGTATATAAACATTTCTCGGCGTTCAGTTAATACGATTCGGGATTAAGAGGAACTTTGTAACACTTAATATACAATCACATTTCAAAGTTAATATTTCAAATTAATACAATCATTATCTAAAGCCGAGTTAGTATCAAATATTCACAAATGTGCCAACGCTGTTTAAAACAGTAAACACTTGAAAAATCACGAATTGGCATGGTTATCATAACGGGAAAAGGCAAACAACACATTTCATCAAGTGTCGCTATACTAAAAGTTTCGATAAACTAGAATGTCAATATACTAAAGTGACTATATACTAAAAAGAAATTTCGGAGATGATATTATGTTTTTCATGTTACAGAGTTATCTACTCTTGGCGGAAGATATAGATGACTACGTCAGTATTATGTGTGCACAAATAATAGTGTTTTCTATATGACACAACAAGAATGTGACGTAACGATTAATTGCTACCGCAAGAGTAGAAAAGTTTGTAATATGCAAATGTAGAATATTTGAACAAAGTATCCAAAGAGACAAAGCATCTTTGCATTTACTCGGTTATATACATGGCATAACATTAATTCTCTGGTGAGATCATTAGCAATATAGTCAAGTTTGTTTGGAAGCAGACGTTAGTGTGATACGTGAACTAACTGGTGGATAAATAATGGGCCCAGTACACAAGATTAAACAGGGCGAAGAAAAATGGAAATAAAAAACGGGAGGCTACATCCAGGTACATGGAAAAGACCATTCCCGAGACTTTTTTACGCTGGATGGTGGGATCCCTGTCAGGGCCTAGCCGCATTTCTCCATCCTCCCCAACCAGAATCTGAAACAGAAAACAGTCATGTAATTATGGTAAAAAACAGGAACTAGTAGTACATGGAGAAGATTTATCCTATTGAAATGTCGACATATTTTTGTTAAAGTTATGTACAGTCGTAATTGTCATACTCACAATCAAGAATACGTTTTAATATTTTATTCACCGCCACCAATTACAAACACTTTGAGGATTACACTTACAAGTACAAATAAGGCCTGTAAATGATATTATATTAACATCTTCAGGGCAGTGAAATGGCTACATATGGTCAGACCACGAAGCCAGGTTATGGTCTACAATTTCATTTCATATTTAAACAGTATTATTCATAATAGTAAAGTGATTTTTCAGGTATGTTTTATCTAAACATACTTAAGGCATAAATAAACAAGAATTTTATAGTGAATGAATTATGTGTTGTATCTTTTGTTTATAAGGTATCATACATGTTGGTCTGTCCATATGAATTATTTTCACAGCTTAATTCATCAAACCTGATGGTTTTATCTAGATTATAGATTACCGAAAACGATAATATGTCCAAATTTTCGTCATTTTATGGCACATTAAAACTTTTAAAAAATTATGAAAATAGAAAATATTAAAACAAAAAACAAAAAAAAACAAAAACATGAAATTAAATTCAAACGCAGGAACTAAGGTATTGTCTTTTATTTAGTTTTTCATATTTTTACATCAGGGTCCTAATTGCATGCCATGTTATGGGCTATTGCCGCTTGATATGTATATTATGAGAAAGGGTATGTAAATATTACATTTCAACACACCTTTGTCTCTATGTTATGTTGAATATTGTTCACAAAGACAAAACTGCCAATTGCAGGAAAAACCTATATATTATGAATCAACATTATTTAGCGTCATACTAACAAAATTAATTGATTAAACCTTTTTTGATGTTGGATGAAAATAATGATAGTTTCAATTTCAAATAGCAGGTGGGTTTTTTATTATTATCATTTCAGGAACTTAATAATAGCTTTTACCCGTGAGTAGCCTCTTGTAACCTCTGGTTATTTTTGACGATGAAGTTATAACTTATTTCCAGGCATCAACTCTTAAAACGCCATTAGAGTGCAATACACGTGCGCAGGATATACCAGCAAGGCCAATTCCTTCTTAACACACTTAATACGATTTTAAACTGTATTTAACAATGCCAAAATGTTCTGGTTTGTTAAAAATGTCTCGTAAACAAATCATAACAACAGAAAAAGCCTAGTCTTACTTTAAAAACTTAAGCGAAACTAGCCAAAATTTTATTAAAATGACAAAACCTTCCGGAGAAATATACACAGCTGGTTGCAATTTAGATAATTTTGGCGTAAAAAAAATATACTAAAAGTATTAAATATATTAGACGAAATATTTCACCATTCAAACACTTGTAGAAGAAAACATTGGAGTATGGTATGCATTGCAGCTGCTATGTAAACCAATTGTTTGCATACTTATCGCAGATGGAAGGACAACATTTAACAATTTATGCAGTCATCCATACAATTGATCCAGTACTTTATTAATTCAATCTTCAGACAGGCCACGTGTAAATATAACACGTGTATTCTGATAAATACGAAATTGAAATGGCATACTAATATTGCTATAATACATGTCTGTGAAATATTTATTTCATGGGCCTATTCTGCTCAAAATTTGTTTATGCTCTCTTCGATGTTCACCTGGGATGTTTTCAGGGCGTTTACCTCTCTGCCTACATACCAGATACCAGTTATCAAATTGAAATGGACATAATTTGCATCAATAAATAGTATGTTTGACATTACGTTGTCTCCAAAGTACATGCTACACCAATATAACAAATCATTGTGGCTCCAGGATAATTAAACAATCTTAGAATAAAGGATAGATTCGGCCAATCAGAAATGACTTAACTGTTGTAACATCATCTTTGATTGGCTAGGTCTGAACTTAAGACAGTTTTGGACTTGAGATTGTTGCATGACCCTGAACCAGAATTTCTAAATATGTATTGAATGAGGAATAGGATGGAGAAAATCCATATCTAAAATTAAATTTTCAGATTTCTTAAGACTTGAGTCTATTTTAAACTTTAGTCATACAAAAAATAACTGAAAAAAACAAATCAGAAAATCATTTTTAGATTTCTTGAGATTATCAAGCATTTCTTTCAACAGCTTACCTCCGTTTTCGGCTTTTTCTTTTTAGCCCCCGGCTGAAGTATATGAAACATGCTTTTAACTTTTAATCCTTTATTGTTGTCCTTGTTACTTAGCACATTTGCAACAGCGAATTCTATCAGTGCCGCGAAAACAAACAGTAGACACACGGACATCCAGATATCTATGGCCTTTGTATAGGACACACGTGGCAGAGAGGCGTTCACACTGGAACTCTGTGTTGTCATAGTCAGTACTGTCAACACGCCTAGAGATATTCGGCCAGGCACGGCGTTGACGTTCAGCCAGAAGGATATCCAGGACAACATGACTACGAGGATACTGGGGATGTACATCTGTACAACGTAGTATCCTATGTTTCTCGCTAGATAGAAGTCGGTCCGTAGGCCGCTGTGACGAGCTACAAGGGAGACAGACGTGTTGTAAATGCTGCATCATGCAAAGTACGATATATGACAATTTGACATTCTGAAAATAAGAATCAGTAAACACTGAACCAACAATACGTATTTCAGATTAAACCTTTCATAGCGTTTACGTGCAATACAGTTCAAAATATGACTTTTACACTTGTATTTTAGGCTTTTAAACAGAATTACTATATTCTATATGGTTTGTCAGTTTATATTGCGCTGTTTTATTCACATTTTATTTAGCGCTTGAATTGGACTGAACAAAAATATATACTCTCACAACATGTCTCTATGAATGACAATAATTATTTTTAACTATCAGTATGTACCGTAAGATCCTTTACGCTCCCGTTTAAAGCTTGTAGATGCTATGTCATACACCTCGAATTGCGGTAATGTGATTTCCCGATTGATCTGAACAGCTTCGTTCGCTCCTTCTGTTGTATTCTCGCCTATCCATTTCATGATTATATTGTTTTCATCGTAGCTAACTGGAATGTAAATGAAAGCATGATGAATGGTGTAGTCAAGTTATCTACAGGTACATCACATGACAGATTTTTTATCTTAACATTTGAACCCATGACTTCCAACATTTCATTGCAGTAATATAATTTTGAACTTGCGGATACGTATTGATAGTGACGTCATGTGTTTGTGAGCGTAACGCAGAATGACGTCACAATGGATATATACCCACAAAAGAGGGAACTCTGTAATATGCATAGAAATAATTGTAAATATGGAGCACAACATCTTTAGGGGATGCTTTATTATTGCAAGAGTAGAATGGGTAAGTGAAGTTATTGAAAGATTGTTATAGATGTGTATCTGACCTATACCCCTAAGATAAAGTTTTCCAATGTCAGTGTAGAACACATCGACTGTGTATAATTCCGATATACTATACGTAATGCCATCGGGTACATTTTCAATTTTTATTGTCCACTTATGTATTTTTGACATTGTGATCAACAAGAGTGTAATTCGGTCATGTTGTGCCATGTACGTTATTTTTAACGGTTTAGAACTTATGACAAAAGTCATAAAATTTATATTCATAAAATATAAGAAAAAAGATGTAGTACCGCATAAAAAATAAACATAATGAAACAAGGTGATACAAACAACATATAACGAATAAAATAAAGGACTGCCAGATTTACAATTTCAACAAAAGGAAAACTCACAACCTGTATTTTCTCTAGACAGAAAGATCTTTGGAAAGAACTTTTTACTTGTATTTCATTTCATATATACACAAGAGAATAATGCAACTTATTATCTCTGACCACGTCAGGTTTGAAATACTTACAACTTTCCATTATAATAGGGCACTGCTGTTCATCAAAGGGATAGTGGTGAAGGTCCATCGGGCAACTGAGTGTAAGGGAAAGTCTGGTGATATAAAGAAACGTTAAATTGAGTACACTGTCCGTACTGTGTAAAATGGAACGAAACATGACGATCTTATTAGGTTCTAAACGTCAATTATAAAACATGGCACATGATTTAAGTTCGGTAAAATGTCAATGAAAACATTTTAGAAATTGTGCAGCATACGATTGTTATTCATATTTATAATATTTCATAACACATACCTCGAAACCTTTTCGATAATATTCTTTTTATTTTTGTCATGTTCCCTCCCCTAGATATTCTTTTTTTCTATTCACAGTCGAACACAATTGGTTCGAAAAAAGGATAATTCAAGGCAGTTTCGTTACATTCTTTCTAAAACAAATCCTTTTTACTCTATATATAACCTATTCAAATATAAAATCTATTGAAAATGCATAGTAAAGGTTATACATATGTTTCAAATTAAGATTTTGTTTCAGCAAAACGAAATAGCATTATGATTTAATAAAGACAAACAATGAAGTGGTCATTCTTTACAATTATGGCGGTTTGACTGTTTATCAAGCAATATATACTTCATAGACTGAGGGTATTAACATTGACGTACCTAGCTGTGTAGGAGACCTTTCCGTCCCCAAATATCCTCAGCATTTTGTTGGGCATGAAAACGTCATGGAAGAAAGCTCTCTTTTCGTTTGGAAAATACAGATCAGGTACCCACAGATTTGCTAATCGTTTTGAATCAGCTTCGATGTATGAATTATTATCTGTGAGACGCAACCAGTTGAGGAACCTCTGGTCCCGCCACATTAAGTGTATAAATATACTAACAGTGAAGTCCTACAACAGAAAATACAGACATAAACATATCACTTTTTTCATAATTTTAGCCATATTGACCATCAGCACTAAACTGTAAATTAATTGGACAAATTATTAACAACAAAATCGGTAAATGTTAAGAATAGAGCGTCTAGATTGTAAATAGGTTACAGAGAATATTTGATAATCTGTTTAATTTCGTCGTGCCATGAACGCGGACAAAGGTATATTATTTCATAAGACTTAACTTATTAAACTGTAAATGCATTGCATTTGCACTTTGTTATTAAATGATATTTATATTATCAAAGAGGCATGGGTTAAGATTATTTCATTAGCATTATGTTATTAAACGACAATGATATAAACCAAAGGACATTGGTTTAGTCTGGTTGTTCCTTACCTTCGATTAATAGCAAAAATTAAATTGTTTTATGCGATAGGGAGTGGTAAAAGAAGGGAGAAAACTACTGGATACTTCCAAAATTAGGAGACTAAACATATTACAAATTTCTCTAATCATTAATGTTTATTGTTTAATTAAATGCGTTAAATATATTACGAACTTTTTCAATCAGTAATGTTGATTGTTTAATTAGATACACTTACCATGTTAGCCTCATTGATGGAATCAAAACTGTCAACGTAAAGTTCACATTCCACCTCCGTTGGGAAGTCTAGAATTAAAAGAGAATGTAGTATTAAATTTTTAACAAAATAATAGAATAATTTGAAATCTGTGTCACCGTGAACATGGCTTATCATGGTTGGTTATAGTGTCGTTTTGCTGCAGATTTTTTCTAAAATGTGTGTTTGATATTTTTTTACTTTGAAATTTGCCTTAACAACCACCTCTGTATCAAGACCATCTGCATAACAAGACAAATTTGACATGGATATAAAAGTCACTTGCCAATAAAGACCATTGTTTAAACAGAATCTAGTATTAATCTTTAAATTGAAATCTCAGTCCTAGTATCGTCTGGAAGTTTTATTCTGAAATGCATGCTTGACACTTGATAAGTTTCTTTTACAATAAACCCTGTCTTAACGACCACCTCTGTATAAGGACCATCTGCATTATAAGACAAATTCCAACTCATTTTGACCTGTGAGTAAAGGTCATTTGCCTATAACGCCCATTTAGGTGGCTTTAATAGACAAGTTTGACTGCATTCGTCGGTTTTGAACTTTTGTATAATAAAATGGATACAAACAGAAAATTAAATCTTTATCTTGAAAATTTAAGTGATTGGAAAGTATAATGTTTACTTTTCTATATTCATGTGTACCTGTATTACTCAAATGCATTGCAAATTGTAGTAAACTTGGCAGATATTAATGTTCATATAATGCAAATACATGTATTAAAAACATATATTAAAACAGAACCTCTTTTGTAGGAACGATATAAGATATATATAACACTGTTAAATGTTTCAACTTTCTGACACGATTATCTAGGCGAAACCATTCATCAATGTCATTATCAAGTCATGAACATCTGCGTTAGTGCAAAATAAAATTCAAAATTGCACAGGAACGACACAAGTAAGTCTCGAGATAAATTGCAAATTTTTGTGTGAATACAGATAAATTCGGTAATCTGGTTTTCATTTTCACACCATACCATGTGCGATGAAGCAATAAATTACGATCAAACAGACTCTGGAGTATGATAACGGATTTATTATGGATAAAAGTAGCTACGATTACTGTGAATTTGCCAACGATACGTAAAGGGCACAGTGACACCTTTGTAGGCTATGTGTTTTAACCCTCCCGCCACCTGGAAAAACAACTAAACGTCTTATCGGTGCGTTCACAGACATGATAAAGTTATAGTTTATGCATTTTCATTTCCATCCCCCATAACTATAATGATAGTCTAATGTTAGATTATAATTCTAGTTTGAGAGGTTTTTATGATCACATGACAGCTACGATAAATATAGGGCATAGGCTGAAGAAATCGGAATACTATTAGAAAAAACAAAGACTGATCCTTGTTCCTTGAATTTGCCCGACAAAATCATCGAACTCATACCTCAGATATTTTAGAATGGGTGAAAATTGTGCAACACCGAACCATTACTTTTGGCATAATTTGGCAAAACATATTTATAGTGTCATACAGTAAAACCTTTATATAAATAATTCATACTTTTGAAAATCCAGTTTCAATTATTGGACTTTTTCTCACAAAAACAGCTGTGCGTGTTATATATATATGACATAATGTGTAATGAGATTTGATTGGTATTTTAATTGATCACATCCTATGAATAATAATATTTAAGCATTGGCTGTTGATACAATCTTCTAATCTGCCAATAGTTTGATTGCTTTCATATTGACAAACAATTCAACACTACAAAATGTCAATGTGTAAATAATGATTTAAATACAAAACCATAATGTCATATATCATTACTAGATAACGCGCGTGCATTGCGCGTGTAACGAGGAAACTATAAACTATGGTAAACGATGTAAATTTATATCCAAAGGGGAATACAACAGTAACAAAACACCATCGTAAGAAACGCATTTCTAAATGTTTGATGGAATGCCGTGGTTATAGTTTGACTAGAAGCCAACATTAGCAAATTTTAAACATAAAAATCCTGTTCTGAAACAAACTCATATACCACACACAAAAATGCATAGCTGACACTAGTGGTAATTGATTTTTGCACTATAGAATTTGTAACGATAGTACTTCGAAACGTCTAAGAAAGTTTACTTTCTGTCGATATTATTTTGGAAAGAGTAATTTACAGTTTAGCGTTAAGAGTTGTAGTGAAACATATATTTATCTGAAGCCTATTCAGCTTTGACGAATACATATTTTAAAAATACATTATCTGAAGCAAGATGTACTTTGATGGAAGTCTTTTATTTACAAACGTTTAAAATGCGTTTTAACTGGTTAAGAACATCTAACGCTTGACAGTTGAAGTGCGAACGTGAAATGCTTTTTCGCAGTTGTTCCAAGAGTAGATTTAATCAATGCCATGGTTAATTTTGAAGGAAAACAACAGTATGCCGTTTTTGCTTATTACAGAATTACTTCCCGTGTGGGAAGATATCGATTGTGACGTTTTCCTTGAAAGGTATGACGTTACGCTCCCAAAGACATGACGTCACAATCAATACCTACCTTCAAGGGCAGATATTATGCAAAGACGGAATACAGTTGACAAAATATCAATTCGTTAAAATTTGATTTGCTAGTTCCACGTCACAATCGAAAAAAAATATCTGCAATATCTTACTATCCGATATGCTATAGCACAGACTAAGTTATTTAGCAGCTATTACAATTGTACAGTGCTTGAATCACACTAGGAAACAAATTGCCTTACAGTAATTACTACTACGTACCACACACCCCGTTCATTCATCAAGTCATTGAAGAACATGTAGATGTAATGTAAACCTATGTGTAACTGTTATATACAACTTTAGCACCAACGAATGGTGCAATATATTAAGAGCAACATTGTGTTACCTAAAAGACCACCGGGATTTAAAACAAAAAGTGAAAGTGACTTGAAATCGGTACAACAAAAGTCATATTCAAAATGTTTATGTTTAGTTTAAGAAACCATAGGAGATTCGCAAGTACTAAATAACAACGCAATATATGTATGTGCACCGCGGTTACATGTAGTCTTAATGCTTATTCCTAACAGTACAGAACAGCACTCAAACCCTTTTGATATGAGATATAACTTGACAATGTACAAAAATGAAATGCAAAACTTGATAATATGAGCTCCAATAGTTGTCAAAATCAACTTTGCGCTAATTCCATTCCTAATGTCATCATTCTTGTATGCGAAAAAACAATACAAGTTAGTTTTACGTACTTATCCTTAAGAATCGATAATGAACTGGTCCAGTCGTTGAATTAGAACAGTTCAAAAGTGTCTACGGGGATGGTAGCTGACCTTTGATTAGTCCCAGGGTGAAACAAATTATTACATATTATTCTGATTAATGATACCTAGACATATGGCGGGTTAATACGCAGATCAAAACATTATGTAATGATGTTAAACAATTATTATAAGATCAATAGTAAAACTATTAATTATTATACTGGTGCCATAGGAATGTTATATCATATCATTAAAGTTATATATAAGAATAGGAATATATCAAAATTTTATGAAATACTCTTCAATACTAAATATAAGATCAATACCAATGTTATTAAATATTTTACCGATGAATGTTATGTTACAAACATACATTTTTTCCGCAGTATATGATTACAGCAATATATATGTGTACTTTCAATCTAATCATTGCTCGATAAGCTCTCATCGAATTCGAACTTCCAATACTCGCTTCATAAATCTCGTATCAATTGTCTACCATCCTATGTCTGGTATTTTTCCTTATTCTGGCTATTAGAAGAACATAATTGTATTAGTGTTATCTGAAGGTACGTTTAAAGTTATTTAACCGATGCTACATTATCTAGAGTATTATTGCTAATTTCATTGTTCTCTGTAATTCGGATATCACAAAATGTCGAACCTGAAACACAGTTTGTACTTTCTATTTCAAAGATTAGCAGTCAATTATCTGAAAAACTTCTATTTATCAAAATACATGACTGTTAATTAAAAGTATTCGCAAAAAATAGCAATTTTACACATTTCTTTTTTTTAAATCACTACAATTGGAAGACCATCCTTAAATGTCAAGATTTGTCTAAAAGCATTCCGTATTTTATTATATCTTATAAATAGTCATCATTGACAACGCTCTCTGGATATATACAACTGAATATAGGACTCAATAAGTAGCTTTGGGGATCATTTCTTCTCATCATTGGATTTGTAACTAGATTTGTCAGAGATGAACCAAATTTTGCTTCCCATTTTTCAAACTTTCTCCGTATATAACCTGCTGTAACCTTTATGGTAATGCCATTGGCATATAGTCCCTGTGTGATTATCAAAGGTCATCATATGATATATGGAACATTATAGACGCTTGTTGTCTTTGGTCCACGGGTCAGGGAGGCGAGCTTTGGCAAACTAAGCCCAAGCTTTACACATAAACAACCACTCATGGGGCCCAGGATCCAGGTCATAGCATAGATAACTCCGGGCAATAGAAGTTGTATGGAGTGCTTTGAGGACACGCGTGGGTGTTAGTAAGTATCCCGGGACAATACTCCCCTCCTAATTTAGATATGATATCTCCCCCTAGTGTTCAATGGACTGTGTTATAATAATGACATGGCGAATTTATCAGAAATGCTATATATACTATATGATTCATGTTAATTGACATAGGATCGATCCTCATATACAAGCATAAGTAGATGATATTGTTATTGTTTCTTCCTATAGTAAAGTTGACAATGATGGTCTCTATTAGTTTATTTCTTATTACTAAGAGAAAAAAAAATGTCAAGCTTCAATTTAAAATATGAAATGGAATGATTTTTAAATGCACGAAAGAAAAACATTTTATTTTTATAAAACTAACTTTTACCCCTTCTGGCAATTTGTGTTTTAGCGATTATCGCGGTTATCATTTCTGTTAAATTATGATTGATATTTTCTTTTCTAAATTTCGTTTTAAAACAATCGATGTTATTCGGCGAATGCATCATTGTGATAGTCTATTGGGTTAAAAAACGAAACAAAACTATTGCGAGGTGTTGCGCAAAAAAAATATCGTTTTATTTATTTTCATGTAACGTCCATACATTATCATCACCACCGATTTTGATTGGAGCAAACAAAACCTGTTCGAGATATGTATTAATCGGGATGTTCTAATTCATGAGTTCTAGTTCAGCTTTAAGAGTATAGATATTCGATTTATGTGTCTACCTACAACGCCTACATATCTAAAGCAATAATATATACATAGAAAGTGTGAAGAAAGATATTAGGAAATATAAAACGCGTAATTCTGAATTGTTTTGTTCTGCATATACAGATTTAAATTGAATGTGTTTCATCTGGATTGTTATTAAACCTAAAGATGAATACATGTAAATACGTATACAGTAAATTCACTATATAGTACTATGAACATTTTATTTAGATTGAGTTTCCAAATAAAAACAAAAACATTTTTTAAATTAGCCAAATAATTGCAAACATAACCCTGTTAAAAATACCTTTAAAAAACATACCTTTAAAAAATAGAACATTTTTCGAAACATTACGTAAACTATAACTTCAAAACATATTTTTATTACTTACCATCATTAAAATTTGGAGGTGTGTTTCCTACTTGTTCTTCGATCAATTCTAACATCGTGGTCCTGCAAAATAAGAAAAGAAATTAGAATAGCATAATATGGCCGTCGATATTTGCATATTGCAGTTTTTTTCATGTTCTAATGTATTGGTATGTCAAGACTCCAATACTACTGTCTACACAAGTTGATAGTCATATCTCATCAACATGAAGTTAGGAAGACCACTTTAATACTTAGAGTTATCCGTGGATTCGAGATTTCATAAAGAGTTAGTGAGAAAAAGTAATGTCGAGATCAACAAAATACTTCAAATTAAACAAGGTATTTGTGATCCTCATAATAAAGGTTCAGATGTAATTTTTCGTTTTTCAGAACTTTTGTTCAAAGTTCCATTCTTATCTCACTTAAGGATGAGTTTCTTCTACTTTATAGTGGAAAGTTTATACCGATGACCTAATATGATTCATATTACGACATTTCTACATCTAATAAGTAGATTGCTGCAATCTTATTTCTCTATTTCTTTCTATTTTATTTGATTGTTTTTCTAAAATCGTGGATATTTGAAGATTTTTTAAAATATTCTTGTACGAATTTTGAATGATATTTATTATCTTTTTCCTTTGTTTATACAATGTACATCAATATATGTAATGTTTCGATACCACAGATACCCTATTCATCTGGTCAGGTCCATTTATTTATATAAATAGTTTTTTAGCGTGATCTTTAATGGTTACAGAGTAGATATATATAGTTATAATAAACACATAATGTTTGCATTTCATAATAATATTTATTTTATTGAGCTATTCTCTCCCATTCTGACGTTAGCCAAGACAATTGCCAAATGTGAATTACATTAACATGTATATTTACACTTTGACGCTGATAAAAACAGATATGATATGTATTACTTCATTTGTATAATAGAAGATAAAATCAACATTGTATCAACATTAGCTGTCGTTTTACATATCTTATCTGTGGGTGGGGTCAGTTATCATGACGTCATTGACCCTTTGACCTCTAAAAACAGCTTCTGATTCATTATCCCCTTTTCACCGCTTTAGGTTTATCCAAATATCAACACGTATTAATTATAAATCCAGGCTATACGCATGCTCAGTCATGTGTAATGAAACGCTTGCATGCAAAGATAATATTGTATTACAAGGTTTTATGTATAGAAGCTTTAATCTGATGGCGTCAGACCCTAGCGACCGTTACCATCAACAAGCATGGTTCTTTATCAACATAGTGAGTCATTTGATAGCTTCGTTACTTTTTAAGATTTCCCATCAATTGAATAGATCTGTACGAAGCTTGGAGGCTTAAATCAAGATAATTAAGCCAGATGCCGTGTATAAATTCTTATCTCTACACTCAAGTTTAGGGTTATGTATACAATACCCAAATATATCTTCATGGTAAAAAAACAGATTTATCTTTCAAAAGTAAACCTTGTGTGCCCTTGTATTCTGTATCTCATTGCTCTGAGCGGACGCCGACGAAGCACATGCAAACGCCCCGATAGGCTAGGTCCGTCGGTTTTGTGGCTATTTGTTGATAGATACAGCACCAAACTCCTAGCTGTATGTTTTAATGAAATAGGATTTGTGACTTTTTGAGCGGGACTTTTGATCCACTGACGCACGTGCAGATTATCTATTTCGGTTTTGAAGTTTAAGGTTTTTTTGTCTAACAGTAGCGTAGCTAGAAACACGCGGATTATAAAAAAACAATTTGCACTGAAAATGACTTTAGCTGCTTCATCTCACTTCATGTTTTGTTTGGTGTAGTGTTTCTGATAGACTATAATCTAACTATTACAGTTTGTGTATCTCAGCAATAATTTACAGTCTATAGTGCATGGTCTCTCGTTATTCTTATGAAAATGTTTGATTCACTTCTTTCAATTTTCTATCCTTTTTTTTCTACATTTGCCTGTGGTTACAATAAAGGCGATATTTTTTCTACGAAATTTTGTACCATCACGGAAAGAAGGAAACTCATCTTCAGCTATCATAAAGCCCTATCTTGAAAAGATAAAAAAAATGTCTTCTTCATGCTAATTATTAAAAACTTTTTAAAAACCATTTTGATCTCTTAAAAGTCCAAATTATGCCTCATGTTTTTAAACCCACAACTGTCAAACAAATACGCTCTACTGAAAAGTGGAAGTCAAAAGAAATTATTTCAGCTATATTATAAAATGCTCTGATCATTTCAAATATGTAAACAAAAACAATATTTTGGATAAACTACTGCTGTCGGGCATAGGTTCAAATGGGAATAATTGTGGCCTCGAAGGCCTTGCCATTTGGCATGCATGGTATTCCTGAGTTATTGTTCCTTATCCATCAGGATCTGATTATTCGTTCCAATCATTTATTGGTCAATTTCCTCGGCATCCTAAACACGGAACATGCATTATAAATATGTGTGCCTGCTTCTCAGATTCAATTGAAAGTTTCGAGTTGGAAGCCAAAACAATACGAGTTTGGCAATCAGTTGTATTTTATGTCAATGAAGTTCACTGTGTATGTTGGCATATCGCAAATTTATGAATTATAACCATGTTACAATGTATGTTTATTCATGTACCAGTCAACTTTATAGTGTCAGTTTATTTATTTGATGATGATAAAAACATACGTCGCCGTCTATAATAAGATTATACAGCATATAGCGATGATGATATAAGTTTGTTATGTGTCAGACTATATTTATCGTCTCAGTACAACTACTGTGTGGCGTATTACTGTTTAAAACAATTGCATTGCCTGATTTTACTACATGTTTAGTAAGTTGAACCGAAATAATCACGAATTTTTCAACCTGCAAAATACACAACTATATTGTATACTGTATATTTCATTACAACGTAATGAGTGAACACCTAAAAGTTCATTCTAAAATTTGTATTGCCGACATCGTCACGGCCTTGAAAATTGTCAAATTACGTCAAAATGGTTATCTTAAGTGATCATGTTTGGCGTTTTTGTAATATCGCCTAACTGGTCAATTTCAAAATAAATATACACTTTGAGATATTATGTAATTTATCTTTTAATCTTACCAATTGGTACATTATTGGCTATGAGCCATGATTTCAAATGATGCTTGATAAATCGTCTTTATTTCCTCTTTTCAGAGAGTGCAATATATATTTTCACATTTACACTATAAAACAAAGCGTTGATTTTCAGATCATAAATGAGATGGCCAATGAAAACATGTGTTTCACCTCGAATGTGGAAGAAAGATGACCAACGAAAACTAAAGAATGGCCAATCAGAGTTAGTGTTTTATCACAGCGGTACTTGTTGCCTAATAAAACAATATCATTCGTCGCTGATGTGGAAATGAGCCAATGTAAACAGATTTCATAAACACGAGATGCTGAAAATACCTGGAGTAAGGAGCGCAGTCACTCGTATTTCGTCCTTACACATTAAGACAACGATAGATCTCATTCAAGGTTTTGAATAGTTTCCGAATAGATAGATTCCTGTGGAACGAACTTTTTGTTTTTGTAATCTCAAATCTCAAATTTTGATTTCGTCTCATTTCTATGTAGATCAATGTATATGCATTCCTAAACCGATATCTTGTTTGTTGAAGTTTGTTTGAGACCTCGATTTCAGTACATATATATAACCGTGTATATACTAAAAGGTTATTTATAGTAATTTTAGATCGGTAGTGATATATCCCTAACCACGATATTGTACCTTAAGAAAATATTTCCTAGTGTTGTCAAGTTCTCCTCGCTGGCATTTGAAACTGTTTTTAGAAGACGTCTTCATTTACGATTCCGTGTGTGGAGTTTTATTTAGTTTTGCATCCTACTCATACCTTCAGTAATCAACCTGATACGTGGAGGCACACCCTTAAACTTATTTTGAAATTAACACAACGAAGTTTTTTTTCAAATACAACCCCGATAACTAATAAAATATTAGACACCTTAAGCACTAACACATAGAAATGGGGGTCTATCAGTATAATCAACGACTATGACCTTGAGGTGGAGGGCTAGTGGTATATATTGGATATCTCCAGCGATTTATTAACAAATTCCCCTTGTAATATTATAAGTCTTAACTTCAAATATTAAAAGAGAAAAAATGTGCATGTAGGGTACATTGTATATAGGGTCGTTGAAATTTGTCTCAGTCATCTATTTAGGTCAAATTGTATAAAAACGGACATTTTGGGCCGTTTAATCAATCGGTCTTTATGTAAAGATAATTTGCTATGGCAAGATTTGTCTACTTCAGCATATCAATATATGATTAAATTGGTATTCGTTTACAATCCTGACTTTGTATCTATTCACTGCTAGTTTCAATTACAAGTAGAATGACTTCGTTACTTATATAATGATAAAACTGATATAATGCTATATGAAGTCTACTGATGGTATCAAGCGCGATGCGAAGACAAACACATCCCCTATACAAAGAGGCTAGACAGTGAAGCAATCTGCTGAATGCACAGAATCTGTTTCTACGAAGATAGCGGAATGACATTGGAGATTAGTCTTGGTTAAATTATACCAAATTAGCAATGATATGATGCAGTTTGTAATCGATGAAAACATTACCATCGAGGATTCATTCAGCCTCTATTTCGTGCTTACCTCCCTGAGGGAGGCTTATTTTGGGTTTCACTCTGAAGCTTCCAAAGCTTTCACAAAAGTGTCGATTTATTTTATTTTCAATTAAAATTGCATACCTGCTACATATATCATGCAATTTGATAACTGATATTTCAAATATGGTTTTCAAGAACCTCTTATCATCGTTCAGAATTTAGACCCGATGCTATAATTTATAATTAAAAGACTATTTTAAAGTTTTCGTCAAGCTTCCGAGACCTGGCCGGCGACTGTCAGTTCGCCTTGTCTTAGACGCCTCTATGCTTTGGGTCTCCGTTATAAGCGCCACTTGTTGCTATAAAACATCCGGCGCTGCACACACAATCAATATTCACCGTATTGGGACATATTTTATTGTGTCGGCCTAGAGCGTAGGCTAGAGCGTGTGCACTGGGGCGTTTACGTTTCTTCCGGTTTCGGATTACTTTCATCGAAAACCCTTCTAATGCTATGCCAAGTTCGAAAGTCTAATTACTGGTAGTTTCTGAAGACCTTGCAAAATTGCATTTTAATGATATTTCAGTTTAATCTGATTTGTAAATTGGATTAAAATGGGGGGACAGATAGAAGATAAATACAATTGAGCTAATATGCTTCCATTTCAATGAGGTAAAAGTCATAAGTATAAGAATAATCGAATCATTAAAGAACCTATGATGACAGCATTTTTGTTTTGTTGTTGTTGTTGTTGTTGTAACAACTATTATCAACAAGGGCCATTGAATGACTTCCAGGTTTATGCAGGGATAAAAAATCGGAGTATCCTTAGAAAAACCCTGTCGACTTCCCAAAATATGAGATTAGGCCTGACTACCAAGAAATGGGTGGCAAATGGTAATATGTAGCGACTTTTTAACCACACGGCTTCATCGACAGATAGGAGCAATGGCTAACATTTACGCAGAAAATGTAGATTTCTGCTGCACTGATATGTACTAGTATATTCTACACTGTATTGACTAGATTAGAACACAGATGATGAGGACGAATGCTTTGTATTATTATTCAGACAGGCGACATTTTATTTTTATGATAAGCTCATCAGACCTATTGACAGAACCTGTTTTCTATCAACGTTACACCATTTCTATTCCAAACTCATTACGCCACTATAAAAGCCAGTCTCATCTAGGATAATGAGAAATGACGCTGTGTATTTATGTCATTTCGGATGTGTAGTTCACTACTGTACAACATTGTTTGTCTGTCTATCGTCCGTTATCGATTTCGTACCGATGTATTATGGTAGGAAATTGTCATCTGCCAATGAAGACACATATTGCATCGTTGCTCGTCTGTCTGGCGTCCATCATTGATTTACACACTGTAATGTATATCGTCTGTATAGTGTATTTTTGTCGACCGTTACTGGTCCATACACTATATTGTTGATCGTCTGCCGTGAATGCTTTAGTTAATATGACGAACATCGCATTGTTGTTGATCAGTCTGGCGTCAATGTTTAATTGTGATAGTCTCCTTAATCTCATTATTAATATCAATGATATTGTTGATAGTACAAAGGCGCTAATGCTGAATATATCCAATCTACAAAGGATAGTTTAAAACTAGTACTGCGTGATATCTTTATGATTCATATTGGGCTTATTCGTAGTTTTAATCAATTACTATGTTTAAACATATTATAAATATATTTCAATTGATGATCCCTTTTCGAATAGATTAATTAATTATGAGATTACATCGGTGAATAATTTCCAACAAGAAAAATTGGAACAATATTGAGCTATGTAAAGTGCCATGTAGTTTCGACATATGTTAGAGGAAAACATTACTAAAGGTTACGTCACAGCTATTGTGTGCCATGTACATTTATCCGTCACTACAAACACCAAATATTACTGTCATTCCATTATTTATTACACATCGGTGTATGAAAAATCTTTTATGATCCATCTTCTGAGAAAAAACCCGTCATCATCGCTGTTTTTGACATTATTTGATGATGACGATTTCCTTTCACTTATTGGGTCATAAATGTCAATGTTGAGTTTACGCATGCCAGCGTAAGTCCTCCTTAACGTTTGTGCAATTACGTCAATTGCTATTATACATTAATTAAATATTGAGTTATGTCCCTTGCTCTCTCTGACTTAATTATATCCCTTGGAACTATTGCTTTGTTGCAAATCAATTTATAGTATAATGGGTGGTTTGGCAAGTACAGTTCGGAGTTACGTAACTCAGTAAGGTTTTCGTTTATGTGCAGATCTTAATTGAAAGATAAAATGTGTTAAGCTAAATAATTCACTGTGACTCCTTGTATGGAAGCTGCGCGGTCTCAACTGAAGGATAGAAGACGGTAATGGTAATTATTCGATGTTTTTGACACGATTCTTGTCCAAACTTTAGATTTTGTGATTGTTTTTCGTGTTTTCATTGTACACTATTAATTAAAGTACAGTTGCCATGGTTATGAACTTTCACATTTGTCATGGTAATGAACTTTTACAATTGTCGTGGTTAGGATCTTTTACAATTGTCATGATTATGAACTTTTACATTTGCCACGGTTATGATTTTTTATAATTGTCGTGGTAATGAACTTTTACAATTGTCATGGTAATGAACTTTTACATTTGTCATGGTAATGACCTTTTATATTCTAAATGTCATGTTTATGAATTTTTACATTTGCCATGGTTATGAACTTTTAAATTTGTCATGGTTATGAACTTTTACAATTATCGTGTTTATGATGGTTTACATTTGCCATGGTTATGAACAATTACATTTGTCATGGTTATGAACTTATACATTTGTAATGGTTATGAACTTTTACAATTGTCGTGGTTATGAACTTTTACATTTGTAATGGTTATGAACTTTTACAATTATCGTGCTTATGATGGTTTACATTTGTCATGGTTATGAACAATTACATTTGTCATGGTTATGAACTTATACATTTGTCATGGTTATGAACTTTTACAATTGTCGTGGTTATGAACTTATACAATTTTAATGGTTATGAACTTTTACAATTGTCGTGGTTATGATCGTTTACATTTGTCATGGTTATGAACAATTACATTTGTCGTGGTTATGAACTACAACATTTGTCATGGTTATGAACTTTTACAATTGTTATATTTTTGAACGTTTACATTTGTCATGGTTATGAACCTTTACACAGTTTGTCATGGTAATGAATTTTTGATATTTGTCATGATGAAAACCATTACCATTTATATTTTGTATCATGTTTATGAACTTTTTCATTTCTCTCATTTTTACCATTTGCTTTTGATTCTGGCGTTTTACATGTTTCATGACATGTTGCATGTTACAGTTATAACTGTTATCAACGTCATCAGTGTTATAACACTTGACGTATGTAGTTCGTTGTTCATCAATTACGCATTGATGTCACTATCTTTTAACTTCATCGGGTTATGAAATAAATTTTGTTTGCAAACTTTTGTGAGAATCCGCTACGCCGATTCACACAGTTTGCAAACAAAATTTCTTTAAAGATAGTTACATCAATGCTTATAATAAATTTTTCAGACTTATTGGTAAAATAAATACGTTAAAACGTACGATTCCATCGATTTTCAAATGGATTATTTTTTTCTAAATCAATACGCAACGTCGACGTCTTTATTATGACGTCATGATTACGTCTGGTTTTCGCATCATTCTCGTATATTTTCTTCATAGTATATTAAGAAACTTTTTAATCTGTCAATCAGAAAGTCGGAGTTAGTATGAAAACAAATAAAAACATTATTATCCAAGTGTGTGACTATAACAACATTGAAATTTTGAAAAAAAAATCGCGTCATTATTTTTCTGGAAGATATCAGCTACTACATAGTGGTGTCGGAAGAAGATGATTTTTTCTAGATAGATAACAAAAAGGAACATATTCATATTTAAGAGTTGAAATTTTGAAGGTATTGCCAAACCCTTTTCTGTCAACTGAGACAGTGTATATTATCTTACGATGAAATCGTCAATTATTACATAAGTATCTTTTGGTTTAGGAAAGACATCATTCTCTGCCAAATAGGATCATCCTGCAAACCTATGTTGTTTTGATAAGCATTGCCAGATCAGTGAGCTGATACTGTCGACAACATTGTTCTGTCTTGTTTCTTGTCAAGATATGTCTGTTACAGTAAACCTAAATATCCATGCTCACACTTAACTATCTCCCACAAGGTGTTCTATTTTCATTAAAAAACTTGGAGTACATGAGTTTTGCCTTGAAACTAATATGGATCAAATATTTATTTTAGGCAGGATTAGGATTAGAGAAGGAAATTCATAAAAAATTGTTAATTGTGATGGTGGTGGTGTAAATGTTGATGATGATGATGATGATGATGATGATGATGGTGGTGGTGATGATAATGATGATAATGGTGATGATGATGATGATGGTGGTGGTGATGATTATGATGATAATGGTGATGATGATGGTGATGACGATGATGATGATGATGATGATGATGATGATGATGATGATGATAATAATAATAATGATGATGATGATGATGATGATGATGGTGGTGGTGGTGATTATGATGATAATGGTGATGATGATGATGATGATGATGATGATGATGATGATGATGATGTTGTTGGCGGTGTTGTGGTGGTGATGTTGGGTGTAGTGTTTGATGTTGATAGTGGTTTTGGTTATGTTGTTCTTGTTGTTTGTGGTGGTAATGGTGTGTTTGTGGTAATGCTGTTTGATTAAGTAAATAATATTACATCTCTAAATAACAAGATTTTGGAAAGCCTGACGTCACTATTTTGTATTTTATTTTTTAACTTTTTGACAATTCCGGATACAAAACCAGTCATACAGTTCAGAGACTGTCGTCTTAGTTTCCGTCATTTGTTTACACCATTCTGAACTAATCGGATATCAAGCTCCTCGAGTAGTTCCGGATGTTGTTTAAAGTTATTCAGAGCCTTATTTTTGTTTGTTTTTTTTTTTAATTTCATTTCGTCAGCTCATTTTATAAATGTTTTCTTCACGATTCCTTTGATGTGTAGTACACATGCACTTAATCCAGAATGCCGTTCTGTTGATATAACGTTATGCAAATTCAATCAACCAATGAGCAATAAGTGTTAAAAACAAAAAAAAAACAATTTTTCATCATTTTTCCGAACTGAACTTTGCAAACCCAACATTGACCTGCAAAAACTTCAAAAAATATTACCTCTTTTCTAATATTTAGTTAATTAGGACTTAAACAATAAAAATGTGAATTTTAACCCTTTGACCTTTGACTAAAATTACCGTAAGCACAGAAAAAAAATCGGATATTCTGCATAGCATACAATATGCAACTGACCCTAATGTATCTTCATGCATAATATTTTGCTTAACACTGAGTGGCCGTAAAACGGTCCAAAGTGATACCCTTCATTGTCACTCAAAATTGTATCCGTAGTCATTGGCATCCACTGGTACAGCAGTTATAATTGTCATCTTAATATGATTAGCTAATTTCATTTAAGAACGAACGTGTCGGAGTTTGGATGGTCGAATAATCTGTAGTTCCCGGAAGTAATTCTCCACGAACTTTTGAAAATCATAATTATTATTCTATAGACATCGAGCCTAAGTCCATGATGTTAGGGTTTAGTGAAGCAATGCTAGACAATCTCACTTTCAAAATAACCACACCGAATCGTTTTCTTTATTATCTTGTCGGTAGAAATATGTTTCAATCAAATCGATCAAAACTCTGACATAATACAAGTTATCAAATAGAAACAGAGATAACAATTTCTGAGAAGCATTTCACGGTAACTGGTCCGAAGCATCTTTAATTAAATGTCGATTTCGCCCGCTTGATTGTGTAACTCTAACTTGAAGGTTGTATTCCCTCAGCCTAGATTAAAATCGATAAATTCTTTGAATCTAAAATTCTGATATTCATAAATATAATTTTATCTGTTTGATTCAAACACAATTTCCAGAGAACGACTCGGGGAAACTTGTTATATTTTATAACCGCTAGTATCTCTACATAAAATTGTCTTAGATGCAATTTGCAAGAAATGGGATGAGTCGATATCTTGAAAATATACTTCATTTGTTTGGAATTTATGCCTCTGATAATCCTAAGGAGAAAGTTTGCCTCAAGTTCATATACTAGACTGTCTGGGTCATTTTGGTGCATGTGTCTTATAGTACTAGATACTGGCACCAAAGACCAAACTAGGACAGCAATTGCAACATCTTGGAGAAATTTTCGGCAATCTTTGGAATATATTTCCGAAAATTGTCGGAAATTTTCTGAGATGTTCCGATTGACGAAGACAGTTGTTATGGTTAATCAGATAGTAAGGGTCATATGAGAATTCATGAAACAGTTGCCAAGTACTGACCGCTGGTTGGGAACTTTCTCCTGATATTCCGGTTTTCCTCTGCCTCGGTAGCATTTAACAGTACGTGGACATGTATAGGGTCACAAGTAACAATTATACTTTAGAAAAGCAAAGTTTGCAAGCTGTACATTATCAGTATTTATTTGTTTTTAACAAAACATGGTATTCTTAGTGTATAAAATAACCTAGACCTTCGTTAGAGTAAACTTGCCAATTGCCAAGCGTACCACAACCTCAGTATTTACGGTACGCTTACTGATTTTACAGTAACGTTACGGACTTGATATCGATTGTAAGCGAATAAAGTATAAAATGATCATGGTGCCAAAGTTAATAATAACGGTTGTTTTACTTGTGTATCAGCCCAATCTGGTACATCATGGCAGTATTACAGTATCTTTGAGGTACTTGTGTATCAGCCCAATCTGGTACATCATGGCAGTATTACAGTATCTTTGAGGTATTTATGGTAATATTATTGTGTATCGAGTCTACAAACTTGACTGCGTTACCTTTGAAGAACTGAGAGCAACATGTGTCGACAGAAGCTGGGATGGTTATTTTTCGTTGTATTTACGGTAATATTACTGGCCTCTCATGAAAGTATCACCTTTGAGGTATTTAGGGCAACATGTGTCTAACTTAGCTGGGATGTGTTTTTCGTGGTATTTACGGTAATCGTCTGTGTCATGCAATAGTTTCTCGATGAACTGCATGCACGGCTACATAATCATGGCGCACCATGTAACCAATTTTTTTATTCTTCAATGCATTCTTATTTTGAGGGTACTTGAAGTTGGAAGATAATTAACGATTAATGTCAACAAAAAGTGTTAAAATAGTTTGCAAAACTTGGCCAGATACTAAGTATTTGAACTTGATATTAACTATTCTAGACAGGAACGTCACAACAAACATCCATAAAACATAGGTACAGAAAGACCTACATGTGCGATGTATACATATAAATCAGCTGTGTATATCTGGAGAGCATCTTCTATCGAACACGAGTGTGTGCAATATGCACCTCCAGTCTTCGTGGCCTAGTGGTTAAGGTGGTCGACATTCCTGATGCTACAATACTACAGTAGCTTTCCCCACTCTACATGAAATGACTTCAAATGGTTAAGATGTCTAACATCTTACAACTACCATTAGCGTGCCTCGCTTTTAAAATGTTATCATTAGAACAAACTGGCCTGACAATTTAAGATATATCCCTCTAAAAATGGTCATAATTGGATAATATATCTCAACAATTGCGTGGTAGAGTGGTTAATGTTCCAATATTTTAACAATACTATTTAACCTCTTTGATACTGTGATTGAGTTGTTTAGGTGTCAGGCATTTATGTATTGGCTAATACAACAACTGAGCTATACGGTGGCCTTGTGGTTAATGCGACTTTCTACCATTACATTTTTGTCACAGTGGCCAAATGGTTAAAGTGTCTGGAATTTCACCAATTGATTCCATCTTTAAATCTCAAATTTGAGACATTCATGGGGAAATTGCCAGCTCCAGACCAACGATCGGGTATTCCTGCCATGTGCAATGGGAGCTCTTTTCCCTCCCTCTCTGTAACATATTTCACTTCTCTTTTACAAAACATGCAAATCTTTCCTCTGCAACCGTATATTAAGTCAGAAAGAAGGAAGAAGATGTCATGCTGAAGGCGTCCGATTTGACAGCATCTATTGTGATGGCGCCCGCTTTACTGATGTTACCCATTCCGGCTAGCTCATTCAAAGACTTATTGGATTCTGTCGATCTGCCGATATTATTATGTTTTAATATTAGAGTGAGATACGGCATACACGTCTTTTACGTATATACTGTCATACTATCGTTTGATTAATTTACAACCTTGTCCAATTTAATGCCTGAGGAATTCTGGAGTTCTTGAAGATAAACAAACTACCGAAGTCCAGTTTCTATTAACTACCAAATTTAGCATATAACTCTCGGACTCACTAAAATGAGTTTATATGACAACAGCAATTGTGTTTCTAGTCGAGAGAACAGACAGAGTGTAGATTGAATTCGGAAAGTCATCAATGATTTGCGAACAGAAACAAACCTTTTGTTTACATGAGTATATCTTGAGCTTTCCAAGTTCGATAAATGGAAAAAAGGATCTAGTTTTACGATTTGAGTTTTCATAAAAACGTAAATCAAATAAACATGAGCAAAATTTATCTAACAAGAGGCCCAAGAGGCCTTGACGGTCACCTGAGTGCTGCTTCAGAAAGAGCATTTGCAAAGTTTGTTCAAATCTTTAAAAATTATTTACGAATTAAAATAAACTTTAAAGTTGAACGTTCGTATTATTTTTTTTTTGATACATGTAGTTAGTGTATTATGTTACCAAACCTTATGCTTAAATTTCGAATTTGCTTTGCCAACGTTAAACAACAAAACCAAAATAGAAGTCAGTCAGTATCAGTGATTTTATAAATATAACTTTTTAATCTATGGAGATTATTTGGTTCCATCAAACCTTTGAATTCAGAAGAAGATTTTTGAAATTTTAGCCATTTTGACCCCGCCCCTCTGGACCCTGGGGGTCAGACAGGACCAATATGGATATGGTGTTAAAATGCTATTTCAGGCTAATAATTCTAATCCAGTTTGACTCATTTCCTATTAAAACTAAGCAAATAATGTTCATAAATGTGTTTTTCCTATACAGACTATAGTAAATTTTACCCCCTCCCCAGGGGAAAATCTGAGATTCCAGGGCCATGAAATTCACAAATTTTGTAAAGGGCCTTAAGGCCTTCCAATCTACGAAGAGTATTTGGTTCCATCAAATCTGTGAATTCAGAAGAAGATTTTTGAAGTTTACATTTACCTTTTACAGCTATTGATAGTATAATTCCTTTTGTGCACGCGTCTACCTTATTTTTCCATATATTTGTGAATACATAAATTCGATAGTGACGGTTATGAATTAAGAATTGATTGTGAAACATTTGAACTCACGTTCGAACTCTCTCGCGGAATTACGCGAAAATGCGTAAGTCGCAAGATTTAAGTAGTTTAGAGTATGCAAATCCTAAGTCTTTTTACAACCACTTTAATTCTGAAGCTTACATGTGAGACTAAACATTTCACTTATATCTGTAGTCAAAACCACACTGGCATTTTACAAATATCTAAAGATAAACCATTGTTTACTTTTAACAATAAAAATATGTTGGCCTTTAGCATTTGTTGATTTACCTACATTTGTTGCAGCAACTAAAGCTCTTCTGGTAGTAAACGAATATTTGTACTTAAAGCTCTGTTTCATGGACATTTTACAAAGTTTATGATGTAAGGAACCACGGGCTTGGTAAACGCGCGTGCGCTATCCTTTCCACACCGGCCGTGCACGTGCTTCCCGTGAGTTTTTGTCTGAGAACTATTTTACCATCTGTCGCCGCGCAATCATTGACCTTAGAGTCTTGACTTTAATGCGTTGTTAAACAGAGATGAACAGAAGGAAGGAAAGGTGTAAGACGAAAACACCTCGCGCGTTTCTCACACACCAGCACGTGCGTCAAGTACCGGTAACATCATGGTATACAAATAGGAACATTCCAGAATGTGTTAATTAATAACACATAGTCACTGTGAACGGCTCATAGCAAAAGAATTAGCAGCTATTTTATACACTGTTTTACTGAACATTACATGGTGGGACTTGGATGAAATACACATCCTGCGTTTCCTTGAAGCAGAATGTCGACCCAGAAAACGTTTAATAATGTTGAATCAATAGAAACTCATCTTATTAATTGCCGCCTGCTAATTTAACCCCTCTGAACCTGTTTACTAAGAATCGCGTACATAACCCTAACTCCTATATTTATAAAAACGAACTAGGGCGAGTTATTTGGGCTTTGTAAGCAACTTTGATCGTTAGGGATAATCATAGTTTATCTTCAGTTTTATACTATTCATAAGAGACAAAGTAGCCATTACTATAATCTTGGTCGGGATAAGGGTTTAGTCTCGGAGCGAAACTACACTCCAATAACAGCGGGCTCTTCAAGTATGAAAGACTTCTGGTTTTCCCTAGGTGTTTTGCTTGCGTGGAAACCCACAAACGTAAATTTCATTTCTGAATAAATCCTTCATTATATCAGGTTAATCTGCTGCCTTCTTGGGAACAAAGACATTCATGAAATACTAACCCATATATTTGCCACAAATCGGGCACTCCTTCTTAAGCGACTACTTTAGTCGCGGTTTAGTAATGTTTATTTGTTGTTGTTTTTATTACTTCTATTTATGTTTTAGGTTTTTTTTCTTTTTCTTCATAACGTCCGTTTTAAACAGCTCAGGGCATCAGAGATTTCGTGTAGTATGTGCCATGTATTATTGAAATGTGTGCGGTTTTTTAGTAGTATATTGGTGTTCTATCTTCTTGGAATGCTTAAACTCATGTCTGCTATAAAGAACTTTCTTTTATACCTACTGGTGAAATATAGATTTATCTCATGCAATAGCCTCATGTTGTCTGGGGCTATACATATATTACATGGCTATTCATACAATACGTCCTCGTGCCGCCACGGCGTCAGCAATAACGTTTCTTTCTTGGTAAAATTTTAACTGCAACTTCAGAAACCATGCTGCATTATTATGGTAAAGGATACACGCAGTGGTATTTACGTTTAAGATATCACACAATTATCCTTATCCTAAAATACCAAACCAGCTCATTATTGATGGACAACTTGTGAACCAGTCGTCACACACTCATCATAGTAAGCAGATTCTACAATTTTTTTTAGATATACTTGTTTGAGCTCGAGATAAAATTATTTTCTTGGGTGAACTGCTGGGTTACAAACTATTTCAGTGAGATTGTGAGTATTTTGTTTTGTGCTATCAAAGACAGACAAGAATTGACATACCACAGCCTTCCAAAACACAACCTGTTGTATAGTGAATATCTTGTTTTACACTATCATAAAATGACAAGCAATGTCATACCACAGCCTTCCAAAAAACAACCTGTTGTATAGTGAATAACTTGTTTAACACTATCACAAAATGATAAGCAATGACATACCGCAGCCTTCCAAAACACAACCTGTTATATAATGAATATCAGGTTTTACACTATCACAAAATGACAAGCAATGTCATACCGCAGCCTTCCAAAACACAACCTGTTGTATAGTGAATAACTTGTTTAACACTATCACAAAATGATAAGCAATGTAATACCGCAGTCTTTCAAAACACAACCGTTGTATAGTGAATATCTTGTTTTATGCCATCACAGATAAGTAAGGACATGCCGCAGCCTTCCAAAACATAACCACCCAATTCAATCATGTTTTGTGTTATATGGAACGCCGTCTTGTATTAATTACCATCGCTGTGAATATTAAGTCAAGTAGCAAATTCTTAACAAATATAGCACGAGGATTCGACATTTTCGAGCGTGAAACATTTACGTTGTTATTGCTACTGCTAATCAAAGGTAACCCCTAACATTTTGAAATACAATTGAGAGTATCTGCCGTGCATTTAGGATAATTAGTCTTAATTGAAAAAACAAAACAATTCGTTCACCAACACATTTAGGAGCTTCAGACCAATTGGCTATTGACTTTAACGTTCTAAGGGTTCCCAATTTGGTTCCAATGTTTTTAAATGACAACATGTTCACTGCAATCGCTTTTTCAAAGGTGTGCTGACCAATTTCGCTCCATCTGAAGGATTGGTTTTCGGTCACGTCGACACTTGGAGTATGACACTGGCCTTCAATAAAAGCTTTTGTTTATATTCATCCTCAGATAGATATATGACGACTGTTCACGCTACACTTGGCGGCTGATGGAGTCACAGATCGATGGCGAGAGCAGGGACCAAGTATCTCTTGTTTGCCGCCTTTGAATGAAAACCCATAGAATGCCAAGAATAAATGAATAAGTTAGACACTGGGACGCATTTTGACGTGAGTTTGGCACCATTGCGTACTACTTGCAGCTGTCTGCATCAGAAATCGTTTGAGAACGTTTAAATAGATACAGCCCTTAAAACTAGTACCTAGAGAATCGAAGTGGATGTCATTTATACGTTATGGGAGGTCGGCAAAACTAACCACTTCAAAACATACAAGACAACTTTGTTAGAAACCACTGTTTCATTTCTAATGATATTACAGTGTACCATCTCATGTATAACAAATAATGTTTTTGAAAGGGGATTTATGAAATACGAACGATTGTTATATACCTATGGTCGATAGAGTCAAGCTCTTTACTGATCTAGACTAGAAAGGCTTTTAAATTTTATTGTTAACTAAACACAACACGTTGTTCTAACTCGCATTCCATTCATTTTCAGAGCTTTTATTCAATTGTAAGCATTTTTCGCTGATAACTATTTCCATGCTTATCCCAAAGTTGAGAAGCTTTTAACAGCAATTTCAGAAACTCATTCGTGACCGACATTTTCCCTGTTTAAAAGTCATACGGATACAATATCAGCTGAGGAAAAGAGTGCATCACTGTAAGTAGTTAGTAAGTAATTGGGAAACTCCAAACGCTAATAAAGAAACACAATAAATCTAATTACGGTTTAAATTCAGTCAGATTGGCTTTAGACTGTTTGATCGCGATAATTAAATACGGCGATTATACGTCTCTTCGTTATAAAAGTCAAACTCCGACAAGAGTTCGGCAAATTACCCATCGCATAGTTCGGCATTATAGCTATCATGAACACGTGGAACTATGTTAAATATCTCAATCATGTTATACCATTCTTTTTATTGTATGTTAAACCGCCATATACTTCCGCGTGCCATTCTGTAACCGAAACTAAAAATATCCATCCGAGTAAATAAATAGTCCTTTTGTATAATTTCGGTAGGTCAAATTTAATATTCTACAGACTTACTTTAACCTCTGCATATATAAGGTCATTTACCTTCATTCGAAGTATGGTTGAAAAAGATAATTGGCCACTAGTTGAAAGTTGGCTATTTATACTTCTAGACACGTAATCAGGTCGACAAATCGGCGATAAAAGTCTTTTCACGATTTTTGTTTTCAGTTAATAACTTTTGCTTTAGCATAGGTTACACCTCTGTTGTCTGTTTTGACTTTTCATCTGATGACCATTACTGCTATTGTCTTCTCCAACATAGTTCCTTTGAACATTTTAGACAATATAGATTGTGGAGAATTTGTACTACTAGCTCAAGCAAAGCATATTGGAAATACAACCAACCCGTGTAAGCTTTTTCGAAAAGGGGGGTAATGTATTATTTCAAAGCTAGATATGTCCATAGTGTCATGAAAATAACAAACAAGAAGTCTTTCATATAGATTTTCTCGAACATAGCCATTGTTACTCTGGAAACTTGAAGTGTTTTCTCGACAAAGTTATGTAGCTAAACATTGGATTAGAGACTTTTTGTGTTACACAAATTGTAAATTATGTTCCATTTGAAATAATTTATCAAAATAACATTTGCTTATTAATGCTGTTTTTATAATACAAATTGTAAACAACGGATATCAGATTTCCAATTGTCTGATAAAATCGCAAAGGTATCGATATTTTTAAGATTTGCAACATATTTACATAAGGATGATGGATATGTATCGACACAACTCGAATATTATTATATAACACACAAATGTGTCTGGAAAAAGGAGTAACATACGCGTACAATACTGAGAATAAATGTGATATAGGTTGATATAGATACGATCATGAAATCCTGAGGTGTAAAGTATAAAGTAAAAGAACGTAATTTTTTTTAGGTTTCAGGCTAAAGATCATTGAATTTCTTCATTCGGAAGCAAAAAAATAACTTCCGCAACGCTTTGAAAGTCATTTGAGCCTGTTGTAAAAGCAGCATATTTTTTATAATTACATATAAGACATTTATTCAATTTTGCTTATAACGAGCATTTTCGAATTGGCTTAGAAATTTTACTTTATCATCCCAAAAAGGAAACAAATGATGTTGCCGTTCGTAACGCCGTTTCCTATAAGCTGAAATAACGACGAACTTATGCCAAAGAGTATCTAAAGATAGCAGATTTACAATATAGATCAATTTAAATTGATTTTTTATGTTATGGAGATAAAACAAACACAAAAATCTGAGTGTACTCGCATCACATACCTCCCAGTGATTTAAAAAGAGTATATTGAGCTTTTTGTGTTATATTTCCTTAACAAAACAAAAACAAATAATCAAATAAATCCTGAACTATCTCATAATGTTCATGCAACAAAATAAATGTGATTTAGATGTGTTGTATAGAAAATTTAGTAACCACTTTCACAAATACAGGTCTTTCTTACGAAGACCATCACCAAATATTAGAGTCCGTATAAAATGACAATTAATGTTATCATAATAACATAATGATTATTTTTAAAACTGTTAAAATCATTAACGAATAACGATCAGGAAGTTGGTGTAAAAAGTCACATTAAAACTTCATATAATTGATAAGCAACACTCAGTACAAATTTAATGACGAAAGAAAACTTTTCCTGAGTTAGTCTACAAAGCTGATAACCGCATTACACAAAATCAAAAATGAATTATCTTAACATAAACTGATACCTTAATTTCAACTCAAATAAAATAACAACGGTTATGTCTCGCCCTTAAACAAAAAATCATAGTAGCTCTACCAGACATTGTCAACCATTCTGATGGCCAAAAAATGATGTTAAAGACAACTTTAAGACCTTGTTTAGATAGAATGTTCAGATTTTAATCATGTTAAGAGAAGGGAAAATTTTCTTGGTTTTGAGCTTTCAAATCATTTTTATGTAAAAATATTTCTGAATTGGTTTGATGTCATTAGTTTAACGTCTTACCGAAAGCTGTAACCATTTAAGGACGTGTCAGGTTTAGATGATAGAGGAATGTCGGAGTACCCGAAAAAACACAGATCTGGTAAGTCAACGGAGCATTAAATACAATAATGTATAAAAAAAATAGTTATACATAACAATTTCGTGGTTTCATTACATCTAGAAAAACAAAGAAAGTTTATGCACTGAAAAAGGTATGTGACGCGGTAAAGGTACATGTATGCAATTCAAGTGTTATTTTTATGAAGGAATATTGATTTTTTATATTCCTTCTCATATATAACTGTATGGAAGCGAATTTCCCGACCGATATGCAGGTCGGTGATCCAGCCCAATGAGACAGTCTGGTGTGACATTACGTATGAATACTATAAATCCGTTATCGTGTCCAATTCAAAGAGTTGTCATATTCAATTCCACAGCGTCAAATGGATTAGTGTTAATGAATATCAAGTTTGCGTCCACATTACCTAAGTATGATGCGGAGCACAGAAACAGATCACGCTTGACAGAACAATATGATAAACAATAATAACCATATTCTATTTGTTGTGGTACATGTCTGAACACGTAGACATAGGTCATAATCTGTATTTCAAGTCAGCTCTTACCATTCACACCACAGCCAACGTATTCTGAGTTATTACGTGTTTCATTCAGTGTTTTATATAGGCCTTGAGTCGTCTGGAGATATCACTGACATTGCATATTCCGAGTTATCATTCGGTTCTTTCGGGGTTTTACATATGCCTCGAGCCGCTTGAGAATCTCAGACATTATATATTCCGAGTTATTCTTCGGTTCTCTTGGCTTTTTATTTAGGTCTGATGTCACAGACATTACATATTTCGAGTTATTCCTCGGTTCCCTTAGCTTTTTATAAAGGCATTGACTCGTCATAGACATGACATATTTCGAGTTATTCTTCGGTTCTCTTGGCTTTTTATATAGGTCTGTTGTCACAGACATTACATACATCGGTCACTTATCTTTTTATATAGGCACTGACTCGTCTAAGGATGACATAGAATTGACACATTTTCAGTTATTCTTCGGTTCACTTGGCTTTTTATACATGTCTGATGTCACAGACATTCTATATTCCGAGTTGGCCTGAGTTTCTCTCGGCTTTTTTTAACCGTTTGTAGACTTTTATCTAGGTCTTGTGTAGCCTGCGGATGTCACGTACATATCACATTGGTAGAAACTTAAAAGTATTATATCACTAGCATCCAATTCCGTCAGTTTCAAGCTGAAATAGACGTGTATAAAAACAATATTAACTTGTGTATTGCTTCATATTGCTAGAATATTATGCTCAAATCTCCATTTGCCCGTATCGATATTAAATCTAGACAAATAATAATGTATGGTTCTGTGGGTTTTTTTTCGGAAAACTTACTGATATACTTATTCGAAGTCGGGGAAAAGGACGTAAAACTTACCATCCAGCGAAATCTCGTGAGATGCATATATAAATCAATTTACGTGCGAACCTGCAATATTGATAAGACAAAATATGGAGATTATTTTCTAGATATAGCCACTGGAGTTATTAAACTAGACTTTATCAAGCTAGTCTTTTCTAAAGACATATAACATGTTTATCTGCAGGGAGCCTACTCAGACAGGGCATATCCGAAGTGGAGAGGAACGGAGCGCACTTGTTCAACGATAAGGATGTCCTGTTTCATATTCGAGCTATAATGCACGGTATTGAGAGTGTGACTACCGTTCTCCTTTCAGAAATCATAACATGGTAATGTTATCCACTACTAATAGCAAGGCTTGAGTATAAAGATAGAAGTATAAATAAGAGATTTGTTTTTCACATTATACTTATCGGCGAATTAAGAATGAAATGAAATAATATCTTTTAAAATATCGTGTTTGCGTCATGGATGTGAGTAGATCGCAGCATGTGCTGTTATTTAAGTATATACAAGACACTTACAATGAGATTTTTTTGTCTTAAGTTTATCCGAAATCTTACGAGAAACAAATACACTAAACTGCGGGGCAGCAGCCGTTATGTGATGCGGACTTAAACTTGTGAACTTTGCTTATCTCTTCCGCCATTCAGTTATTGATGCTTAATGTCTATAAGATATATACATCGCAACAGTTTTGTACTTATCAGAGGTTTCGATTTAAACATTTCTACTGACTTTTAGATACACACAAACTGATCAAACACAATGAATGATCAGACTATCAAAAGAACAACATTCGCACAATTACAACATGACACGAAACACAACACAAATGTACCGCAGCCTCCCAAAACATACAGACATTCACACACCTACGTATTGCATAGAGTGGAGGCTCTTCTTAAATGACCTTTTTTGTCACATAGGATATTTAGTCATCCTACAAACCAATCAAGCAGATAAAAGTCAACACAACTTAGTATCGCCTTACCACAAACATAACAATACAATTTATAGGACATTAATAACAATAGATTAACCTATTCATATAGAAAAAATAACCAATAGAAAAAGAAAAAAGGGGAAAAAATAGAGAAGAGCGAAAGAAAATATGTTATTCCTATCGGTTCGTCTAGAATCGTTTGGTATAGTTAATGAATGTCTGTGCAAAATGAACAATATTTTAGTTTTCCTCATTAGATAAATTGGAGAACCATAAAGGCGACATTTCAGAAGTTAAGCTAACCATACTCCAATGTTTGATTTAAATAATAAGGTTTTGACAATGATTGTGTATGACAATCTGTATCTACATCGATGTGTCTATATTACCATACGATGCCAATGTCAACAAAGTACTGTTTATGTCGTCTCCAACCGCAATAACAATTTTTTATCTTCATGTTTCCTCGAAGGATTTGAGCCCTCATGGCGCCACATACAAATAACACGAGTGGGTAACGGCATTTTCGTTGTGTAAAGTATTGCCAAAAACAAATAAAACACCAATATGTAACAGTTGAGTCCCTTAAAGACATGCCACTTACCAACATTAACATAAGTGGAAACCATTAACTCGAATTAACTAACAGTTTAAACTCTGTCATATTATTGTCACATATAATTAAAAAGAAAATCTATATTGCAGTATGTCGTTTTGCTGGCACAAGAGGAGTTTTTACGCTTTTATATGTACAACTGCGATGTGTTTTCAGCGAACGGATTGTTTCATTCCATATATCAGAAAAACATTGCCAGAAATTAACAAAAGCCAATTGGGAAAACTAAACAAACATTTGCTCTGCTGGCGGTAAACCCAAGATGCTGTTGATTTGAAGATATTTTCTAAAGTCATGCTTTGCAAGGTTTCTAGATTTTTAGATGAGATTGAAATAAGCTGAAAGGGCGAAATCCAATCCCCCATTTGCCATCCCCATTTCAAAACATTGGTGTCCAAATAGAGCGAAATTATATCCCGCATTTGTAATTCCTAGCTCAACATAATGATTGGTTGGCAAATATAATCCCTTGGAATTCACGAAATTTCGATCATGCTAACGTGTAAATGTGAATTCTTCAAACTCTTGTTGGAGTTTTCTTAACAACTTACAACAGTATAGTTACATTATCATGCATTCTTATACCTTGACCATGGTTTGGCATTTTTGGAGCTTAAATGGCCACGATATGCGGACATCAAATCCCTTACAAAGAACTGGTGCATTTGGGAATGCTTTCTTCCGTCTAACATAAGAAACATGATAATCTATTGAAAATAGACAATTACAACTCGACACAAACCCAGTCAGACAGAAGATGCTATTTGATAGACGATTGCCACGGCACTAACGTACTTTTAGCAATAATTTCGACAAACGTAAACACGTGAAGCTAATATGTAAGCCGAATCGTTTGAGGTGTGTATAAAAGTGTAATCGGCATTGATAAATACTACAGATTCACCTGCTGAAAGAATGAAAGCTATCCACGAATTTACAGCCACTGTTTAGGAATATTCATAGCCAGATATGTAAAGCTATGCGTATTGTTTTCGTATTTGTAGCCTTCAACGTTTTGTTGCTTTCATATTTACATCTAATGGTATGCTGTTAATCTCAACATGTGTTCAGCATCTGTTCTGCAAATGAAAGACTACTCTTCAATAAATACAACGGGAATTACCTGGAAGCACGGAGTGCATCAAGCCTTGAGCGCTCTATTTAACGGCTGGATTTGAACAGTTACTGTATATTGTGGTATATATAACGAGTAATAAAGGAATCAGAAAGCTTTAAGTCTCTGTGAGAGACAGGTATGATGCTACAAATACGTTTTATTACAGCTGTTTAAGCCCTGAAATCCTCTACACTAAGACAAGAGAAATCAGCAATTAGGGAAGGTGAAACCGTTATAGACCCCCATCGATCGCTCAGCATTGAGCTGAAATAAAAGTTCGGTTAATGACCAGTTTAATTTCGAATAAAGCAGCTTCCAGTTAAAACAATATTTGAAGATTATCGAACGATAATAAATGTCTTGGCACAGTTGATGTTGTCTCAAAACTAGCAATGCTTTAGATTTCCAGAAGGAATACAGATCGTGCTTTGACAAATACCCGGCATTTTACTCAAGGAGACTAAAATTCACAAAATCAAAACATGACGTGCCATTGTTGTATAATTCAACTCACGTAAACTGATTTCCAATTCAATTACAAAATATGTTTGTTTGTAACCTTCTTTTGTATATGTTTTTGGATGAAGAATAAAGTGATAATGGTTTCACGTCTTATTAACAACCAGGTAATTTATGGACGTACTATGTTTAGGACGTGGAGGAAAGCCCGAGTACACTGGGAAAAACCACCAAACTAAAGTCAATATCTGGCAACTGCTCCGCATGGGATTCGAACACTCATTAATTTGAGCCTTTTGATACAGAATTAGAATAGTGTAAATGAACGGATAAATCGTCAGAAAAATATTCAAGAGGATCATGTGAAAAAAATAAAAAGGCTGCAAAGATTTAAACAAATTACACAAGATTATATATACAAGTTTCTATCCACAAATTTCTGTTCCCTGTCTCAAATGTTCCTCTTCTAGACATCGTTAATGGGGTAGAGGTCTGGAGGGGTTGAAACAACTGTTTTCAAGTCATTCATTCTGTAGTTTCTGCACCCATTTCTGATAATTCGAGCGTCGCGGACAACATCGTAAAGATTTATAGAGTCTACAGCTAACTCTCCATCACTGGGCATCAAGTTTTTGGTCTATGCGGGGATGTAAGCTTTTTTATATAAAAACCAGCATGTCTTTAAAAGACCCTAACAGTAAGTCGAAGGCAACGAACAGTAAAATTAGCCATGCATGGTACAGAATCACTCAGTGTTTTGTCTAGTCTTCAAATTACATCACAAGAATAATGTATGATTTAATGTGTCAATCATTTCCACAACAGAAGGCTACATTCAGCTTCATGTATGCTAACAATAAAAGTCAAAACGTTTTTATTACAATTTATTTCGGTTTATGAATAATTATATCCATATTATAGCAACATTGGGGAATTAAAAGTACAACATTAAATATATATTCAAATAATTTTAATGGATTATTCAGTTTCGTTCTTCAAACGTCGCCGGAGATTCGCCACATATTACCATCAAAATGTACTTTCCTTTGCGTAATAATTCTAAATATAGAAGGCAATTAAATGTACATATAAATTCATACAAAAGTGCATATGACTTCCAAGTTATACTGTCTGTGTGTTGCCGCATTTGATGTCAAATATACGATGTCGTTTCATCTCACAAATGGTGAAGGTCAAATTCTCAATAATGGATGTTGGAATGCATGAAAGCGATCGTAACATTTTATAACAGCAATATTCTTTTACCTATAACTCTGTCAAAAACTCATCCTGAGGATAAGACAATAGAAGTCTAACCCTATAACATTTAAGTAGTGACGTTTAGCCACCATGTCAAGCAATGTCATCATAATTCTATTATCCTATATAAGTACAGTCAGTATAAGTTTATAGAAAATCTGCATGATGTTTAATATAACGCATGTATTTACATCCTTATGACAGGGTCATTTATTGGCGGATTGTCGCTTTTTGATTTCCTGGTAATGTTATAAGATGTAGATAAATGTGCATTGAAAACATTCAAAACTCGTTTATATCAAACGTTAAATAAAACATGTTGCAGATGGGCGGGGCAATTACTTACATATTTTGGCAATATTTGTCATTTAACTAAAATAAATAGAAGAAAAAACTTTCTTCCAAATTTCTTTGGTTTTCATTCTCTGGGAACTATACTGATGTTTGCCTTCAGAAGTTCTCTCTTTGTGTGTATTATTTTACAAAAAAAGAATATCAGTGATTCATTACCCAATGCAACCATGCAGCTTGATCATAAGTTGCAATTTGTGCAATATCGCTTTAATCAATCTGTGAAAGAAAATCACACATCAAGGATATTACTTTCTGTGAACAGCATATCTCGTTCTACCGTATCTCTGTTCATGATAATAGGAACATTTTCTGGTTAATTATAGGGACAAAAAATTAACAAGTGTCATTACATAATATCTCTAGATTTTATTTACGTAAATTGTCCAATATCTTTGAATTATACGATAGGCGCCCACCAGACGCTATTGGTGTGTTTGCTGGCTTCCTCTGTAGATTTGGAAATACAGGCTTGAAGCAGCGCTTGTCGGTTGTCAAATCCAATAGTGAGTGATACATAAATGTGGTTATCGGGTCGACGATTTTGACATAATCATCTGACATTTGAGCAAACCGATAACATAATGATATAAGGCTTGATCGAGAAGTTCAGCAACAGAATTAACTATCTAAATGTCATATAAATATCCCTGTCAGCAAATATTTATATGTTCAGCACAAGTGGATGTCTATTCCTGCTATCTTGATAACCTAAGTTCTTCTTTATTTACTTACTCCACAACGAATTCTGGAAACTTTCTACCGATAAGCGCAGACAATCGATTATGTATGATTAAGCCAACGAACCCATTGACATTCATAGTTCATCTCCTGTCATAACCGGACTAGATCAACCCGGTAAGAACATATCTACATATTCTTTAATACTTAATACATTTAAGTGCATTTAAAGTTCGCGTATTTCACGCGCTGATAGAAATCAATAGAATCAATAGGCGTGAATAAACTCGTATGTGATTTTTGTTTTTAATTTTCTTGCCTAATATATATATATTGGGTAAGTAAAACAAATTAAACAGACTAATAATATAGGCAGGTTCAGCGGACTAAACGTCGCTAGGCATGATGTCATAAAAGGTAGGTTGCAGCGAAAATGATTTGGTTTTTAATACAATATTCTTCATTCTGGATATTCTTAAATACCTTAATTAATGTCTAAATACATTTCATCCTCTGAATCATTAATACGACATATTATATCAAATTAATAGCTAATTTATTGAACCACTTAAATCATGATAATATTTAATTATTGGTATCAGTATTTTAACTATAAATGTCCTTTTAATTTGACAATTTCCACAGTGATCATGTAAGCACATCGAACCGACTATCACTTCGTCATTGAAACATCCTTTTTGGGGATGTGGATGTGGCGCAGTGGTAAAATGCGCAGGTATGTTTGGCTAGGCGATTGGGTGCATTGATTCTGAGTTCGAGGCCCGGATAGGGCACGCGTCAATAAATTGTCATGCTTTATTAATTTGTGTTTCTTTGATATTTAATATTTACTAGACACAATATATCATATGCACTATGTGTTGTTGATCCAAAGATTTAATTTGACAATTTCCACTGTGATCATGTCAGCATATCGAACCGACTATCACTTCGTCATAGAAACGTCCTTTTTTGGGGACGTGAATGTGGCGCAGTGGTAGAAGGCGCAGTATATGTTATATAGATGTGTCACAAAAGTAAGAGTGTATCATCAACTTCTTGAAGGACTACTTTCTTTTAAATATCACTACACCCTGGCATTGACCAATCAGATGAAAAACGTTGCAAAATGAATAAGATAACAAGATGCATGGATATGTCAATAACAAGCTTCAATACGAGCCAATTAAATTCCGGTAACACAATCATATAAGTTAATATGATACTGTGCAGATTGGCGGCATTTGGCATCTTTTATTCAAGCGTTTCATTATAAAGGAACACTTAATTCCGTGCGTAAAATCGAAAACGAAAATTCAAATGTCTAATATTACCTAATGAAATATCGATGTATCTTTGTTGAAATTGTGGGAGGTCTGCTTGTTTAATGCATATATTAACAGTGATCACTCCCGTGAACACAAATGGCATGGGACGAAATGAAAAATTCACTGAGACAAAAACACAGGATTAAATGCATCGATGTGAGAAAGGTTAGGCTGATAGCTCATCAAAGTTTGGAATTAGGCTATCATGGAATATCAATTTCTTGTAAAACAAACTTGAAAAAATGTTATAAAAAAATCAGTGATGATATAATCACAGATTATGCATCAAAGATAAATAAAAAAAATACTAAGCAAGCGATGAAGCTAATTGGCTTTTGTAGAATTGGGTCATGATCATCTGATAAAATATTTGAAAACCATGTGTAGGCGATAATGTCTTTGCATAATATATACATAATATAAGTGATCATTCCCTTGAACACAAATGGCAGGAGAAGGCATGGAAAGTTCACTCGGAATAAATCAAGGGATTAAATGCAACAAAAGGAGAAAGGTTAGATTGATAGCTAACCTGAGTATGGAATTAACATTGAATATTAATTTATGTTGATTACTTGGACAATTATTACAACTAAGGAAGCCTATCATATAGGTCAAATCTGACAACGGGATTTTCTAGCACAGACGTATTAGTACATAATTCTGTATCACGAATTTTAGGTAGATATTAGATAGTAAATCCTTGGTTATTTGGCTGATTGATTTTTTTTTCTTGAGGAGGGATCTACAGCTTCTAAACCTAATTGACGATGATGGTAAGCATGAAAAAAAATTGAAAGAACCACTGTCCTGTATTCATGACTTGATACTGATCTTGGCTTGACATCAAGTGGAGGCTCTGAGACCTCCAGTATTCGACAAGCGTATAAAACATCGATAGTGTTCGTCATGCAGGCAGTCGTAGATACCAACAAGTTAATGACGATGTTGAACATGTGAAAGATGTTTTTGACATCCGTACTTACTAGCCAACACATTATGACCATATTCGCTTATTTTCTTATTTTCTTTCATGATGCTAAGTCAGCATTTAAGCAACCATATACATTCACCAATGACCCAGCAGGGAATTTTGATTATGATAGCATTCAATAAGACATTGGTCAGCATCTTTGTGTTGCCAACTGACCCACCGACCCCGGACGTTGCCAGCCGTTTGACCAGAGGGTGGCCTGGATTCGTCGTACCTGACCCGAACAATGACCGCAGTCCACTTTGACATGTGATAGCCAGGACACCATATCAATGTTAGATCAATACTGGGGAACAGGGTCACTTAGGTACTCCAACACTATGACCTTTTACTGAGGCCGTAGGGTATAAAGGTTTCGAGGACATGACTTATGATCTATGACATCAGAGGTCACATCATTCTTTCTTTTTTTTCAAATAAATTGATAACGAATAAAACAGATATCATGGCAAATTTTAAATTAGCATCTGTCATTTTACCATAATAAATGCGTCTTATGCCCCTTTAGATATTTGACATGCCTATAAATTACTGCCTTGGTCAGCTGTAGCATCATGGCTAATCATATGTCTTACTTTAACACGTAAGTCGCAGAGTTCCTTGTAAACTATGACAAAATAAAAAAGACATTTCCAGAAAAAAAGGCAGGGGGTATGGATCACCTTTGATTGACCCAATAACAATCAATATATCCATTAGTGTCTATAGCAGGTGCACTCACTATAGGATCATATTCGACTTAACACAAACATATTCCGAATTTGCATATTACAGAGTTATCTGCACTTGCAGGTAGGTATTGATTGTGACGTCATGTGTTTGGGAGCGTAACGTCATACGTTTTGGAGAAAACGACGTGAATTGCGCTCACAAAATAATGACGTCACAATCAATACCTACCCGCAAGGGAAGTAACTCTGTAATGTGCAAAGACGGAATAAGCATTGAGTATTTTCTATCTTGGAATGGAGATGGTGGATTTAACGAGGGCTAGATATAGTATTGTACATAAAGGTATGACATCACTAAAATTTAAACTTTATCTTGTTCCATAAACAAAGGTAAGAAATGGCCAATGTCAAAATATACATTTATATATATTGAAATAATTCCCTGAGATACCCCGTGTTATCATCGAAGGATCATTCGTTACAAACTACTTATCTTAAATGGCGCTGGTGCAACGGCTAAGCGGCCAACTTTTTAACTCGAAAAAAAAAACGAAATATTGTTGGTCGTAAAGTTTTACATGGTTTCTGTGACTGGCAAAAGACTGCTTAAGAGTGCAATACACCATCACTTTGTCATATCTAATATACATGACAATGAACCAAGTTCTTCCATAGGCATGACGAAACACAAATGACAAAGAATGATCAAAAACCGCATCACTCAAATGTGGCAATTATGAAATGAAGACCAAAGACAGTTATAACAGACGTTTTATTGTGTGTCGATTTAGAAAGCGATTTCAGGTTTGTGTAAGATCGGTAGTTGGATAGCACAAATTATTTCGGTAGTTATAGATCCGATTAGCCCTGTTTTGACCGTTGAAGATTTATAATGGCTTTTCTATGTTTACCTTCATCAGATTGCCTTTGAGGAGAATATCACTTTACACGACAACACGAAAGTAAAATGTAAAATAGACGGTATGTGTTCTGCGTCATCAGTACATATACTGAGCACCCACATTATCAATAATAACCTCCTCGTGATCTCAACAATAATTATCTCCCTTTGACGTCAGTTAAATGCTGTCAGAACTTCCCATTCAGGTTTAATTAATCGAACTTTGTAACCTTTACTAAATTTTGATTAAGCTTTTCGACACTACAAGCAAATATCCATGTATAAATAATTTGCGATGCACTGCGAAACCTCTTGTATCAACAAACTACTGAACATTGAATCATAAAAATATTTATAAACCCTTGGGTTTTTTTTTGTGAATCTCTATTTTAGATATGCAGTAAGGCGTAGTATACATCCACAGGTGTAAAGCCCATGTGGCGTTATATATAACATCAATATTGGCTTCCTTTTTGTATAAAAACTATGATTACCAATAACCCAAGCTGCGCCAGGACTAAAACTCATCTCATATTTGCTATGTTTAACTTCCATATGGTATAGCATGCTGTTATGAAGGTGTGAGTTTGATGAATAGAAGAAACGCATACCCCACGTAAAACTGAGGTTTTTCTGTTAATTTCTTTGTTGACCTTTCTTAAACCTTCAATTTGGATGGATTCATTGTCAAGTATGAGCCTTTAATGCATATTTTATAGAATTTAATAATAATTTCATTTTTCTCAATTCAATGTGAAATACTATCATATTGCAGCAAGTTAGACCATGATGGGATGCTAGAACCAGTTTATTCACAGGGTTAAGTCCCAGCTACAGACACGTATTATAAATAGCTACAGTGCATTGTTACAACTCATAATCCTGTCATTTTAACAAGTAGTGTCAAGCTATGTGTCAAGCTATCGAAACTCTTTTAAAACGGGGCCTTACATTTCACTTGTTCCATATCCGAAAGCTTCAGAAAACTTTTAACTGGTATCTAAAACAATTCAATATCGTAATGCTAAAAAGCTTTAGACAATATTTGTTATTAAGTGTTGCAATTCCCATACAGAAAACATTTATCTGGTGTCTTGTCCAAACGATTTAGAAAACCAAAACGATTTTTTTTCGTGTCGAAAAGTTTAAGAAATATTATACAGATGAAACGAAAAACATATTCAGAAAAACTTGCATAATGCATCCAATTAATTAATTACAATAACATCTTGATCGTCCCGTCCAAAAATATTTGTTGAGGGAGACAGGTTTAAGGGGAATGATTATTTCATTTTTTATGACTCAGTGTTATTTTGCCTCAAGGAAAATGTTACAACTAGAACAGTGACCTATTTACCAGGGTAGCGTACGCGTTAAAGATCTAAACAACAGAAATATTGCCACTTTACAATAAATCTTTAAATTTTCATAATCTTTAAAATAAAATTTTCTGGGAACTTCATTCTAATATTTATGAGTTAAAATTATCTTACACTATCACTACCAAATTTGTTAATGCTTTTTAACGATCATAGCTTTAAATATATATTACACGTTAGTTAGCTGGCACCAAATAACACAGTTCCACTATACAAGTAGACACAACATGAATATACTGCAGTCTCCCGAAACACGCACCTAGCACAAAATACACGCAACGCACCGTATACATGGGAGGCCGTCCTTACATGACCATAGCTGTTAATAGGACGTTAATTAATCAAACAAACAAACAAACCAAATAACACGACCCCGCCGTTGTATTGTGGAAACAGGAGCTGAACCAGACAATCAACACTTTTAGACGGGATACTCATTTAAATTAAATTGAATGAAATGCATTTTTATTGCATAGCCATTGGTATTATAATAGCATTATTCTCCAATCAAAATAATGTGTGATGAAATTCTCTGGAGAAGTATCAATATCCGCATGTTAGAGGTTACTATGGAAACAGTTTTCATTTATGCAATGACGAGCAAAGCGCCTCGTTGACACAAAACTGATAATACAATTGTGTCAAATTACGAACACAATTTATCAATTTGTATAATAACTTAATACTGGTTACATTAGGGCCTCCCCTGACACGCTTTTTGTACGCTGTGTGGCAGAAATTTCCTTAACGATGCAAATAACGGAAAAGCATATGACACGTGACAAGCGTCCTCAATGGATATCTATAACAACCTGACTCATTTCACAACAGTTCATCAAAATATATACATTCTGACACCAATTCCATTATTTTACCGATAGACGAGGCTCCGCACAGTCTTCTACATCCTTCTTGTATTGTATTTCACAAGTCAGTAAAATAATTTACTCATTCATCCCTACAATTTCATAATGTAATGTCCTTATCTTTGATTAAAACGAGTTCAAAAGTGTCTAGAGGGATTGAATACGTTAACAGTAAGATGGATCATCTAACATTTTTAAACGAAGTCAAAATAAAGTAAGTTCGGTCTGACAATCTGGGTCACTAGTTCGATGTCCTCGTGGTCAGGAAATGCCGTGGGCTGGCGGAGTTTTCCCGACGTGACACGAATTTAATCGATTTTCTGTTGCTGTTTTTATCAAAATTCATTACAAGATTATATAATTGTTAAAATGTAAAAGTAAATACGACTGCAAACAAAAGGTCGTGATGGGCTTTTTGTAACCTGATTTCGTCTTTTCATGACTGTCGCAGCATCTAAGATTTAATATGCAATCTATATGATACAATAATGAGATTTGCCAGTCAGTCAGCACAAATTTGTTTCTTTTTTCTATTTCTGTATCCAGCTATGTAAAAAAACGATATAGTTTATTTAATGCATACAATGGCAATGTTGTAATGGACAATAGTATCTGTCACACCACGTGATCGAATAAATTACACCACATCATGGGATAAATAAGACCAGAGAAGAATACTTACATTTAGCATGCTATTATCATTGAAATGTGTGCATTGTGTTATTATGGATCTGTCACGCCACATCATCGAATAAATCAGACTTAGGAAGGAGAATTACAGCTAGCGTATTACCTATGTATGACACAGTAATCATGAATATATCAGAAAAAACAGCTCGCGAATTACATGGATTTGTCTCCACGTGTATTACTATCGGGGTCCAGTTGGGATGACACTATCGCGAGAATGTAGTTTACACGACGAATATTTATCAACATGTTACACTAGTGAAAAGCATGCATAGTAGTCGACGGTATTATAGTACACAAAACAACAACTGTGTGCCAAAATATACATAGAAATTGTTGCTTGTTGACATTTACGTTGTCGACGATGACAAAACAGGAAATATGATTTAGGATACAAATATATGTTTATTTCCAACTGTATCAAAGCTGGTGATTTCTACAATATTTAAAAGCTACAAAAGACACGAGCCTTAGAGAGTGTCTTTGGTAACTTTTATAAATAACATACGAGTGACTGATTGAGGAATGTCATCTGAAAACTCGATCTGAATAATCTTTTTGATTTTTTTTCTGTAGAATGTTGACATCCACGTCATTTCAGCAACATCATCATCATCAACATCATGAACAACAACAACTGAAGGAACAAAAGTATCAACTATCAATAAATCGTAATTCAAAGACCATTGCTAATGAGTCATAAAACTGTTTACTCACATCAATACATGTATTACCGAATCGTTACACCAACAACATCAGCCATTCGTAGTACAAATGTATTAGAAATTACCACCGCATGCTGTTTAAACATCGCATGTGTGATCTAACGCGTGTCTGATAGTAACGCTCTTTAAAATCCACGTACCCACTAAAATGCAATTAAAGCATAAATCACCACCCCCGAGAATGCATTTGAACATTAATGTTGCTTTAGCTATTTTTGCTAAAATGGAACGTTTCCCTTTAATCATATATGCTTCACAAAGAGATACTCTCATATTATTATTTATTCTTAATGTCGAAAAAAATCTAAATGCTTCAAACATAGTCTATAGTGTGGTACACATAATAATTACACTATAGGTAAACTCTTGTCCTCAGCAAATGCATGTAAAGCACGCGAATAAACGCGCGGGCGTTATTTGTAGCCGTGAAATGAAAACCGCACGTGCAGCTGTCAATCAGAGAAAGCCTGATTGACGCGCCTGCTCTGTGAAATTTGCATCGCTCGGGAAGCTTAAAGTCAAAATAAAACACGAGAAATAGTTTGAATTTATCTGAAAATAACATCACATTGTTGGTCTCTAAGCAATTGAGATTTTTGAAATACACAACAACAAAAAACGAGGAACATGAAACACATTAGTCAATTTAATAGCAAAAAAAGGGAATAATTCTGAAAATTTATGTTGCAGAGCAATGCACTATAGATGTTTTCTACATACTTTAGTGAAAACGCTCGCGTAAGCTTAAGGTACACGTGTATTTTGGTCGACACTGAAACATAAGTCGGTTGTGGATTATATTTGAAATGTAAAAAATTAAAGTACATTCCAGAGTAATCATTTTCCATAAGGGCTCCATGATATATTCTAGATGGAAATCATATTTACTCTTACTGTGAGTTTTAATCGTGGGGCAACAATTTTCCTGATAATTATCACGTTAAAGAGAGATTGATCTGAGAATGAATATTTGAGCATACTTGTAGCAATCATTTTTGAACGAAATGGCTTTGATTATCATCGAGTATAAAGTAAACTCTGAAAATTTAAAAACATCGAAAAGATAAATTTATTTTCCACGGTGTTCCTTAGATTTGCCTCAAATATTTGAAACCCCTTTTAAACTTAACCTTCTTCAATGTAAAAAAATGCAGTCTTACTACCATTACAGGGTTTTGTATTACCAATGAAGATTTTATTTTAGATCTGTTTGTATATTTAAACTCTATCTAGTGTTCGATCACTATACTGCATCGAGACTACCTAACACTACCTAACAGCTATTATCCTCTTCTGGACACATTACAATTAAGTGCAATTTCGAAGTAATGTTACATTTACGTTTAAGTGGTTATCAATCTTTTTAGTCGAAGGGGGTTTGTTTTTCTGTAAAATATCTATTATAGATAATCTTCATATACCATTTTCTGGGTTGAAAACACTGGCCAAGTGGCCCTGACTATTGAAAAGCAAAACTAAAATAAAACCAAACTCTTCTAATTAATGCATTTCTATATTTTGAAGCGTTATAAAACATTGATATCTAAAACTTTAAAATACTGTAAGAATATCTCGCATGCCAAAAACTAAAGCTTTTGTATATTTGTATCTATTTATTCAATTTTTATCGGTTTTTTTTTAATTCTTTATTTTATTTATTATTTTACTTATCTATTTATTTTTTATCTTTTTTTTTCATCGAAAAAAATGGTCTGCATTTTTAAGTTCCTCTAGAAAACAATATAAGTGAAGAGTGTACTTTTTAAAAGACTCAAGTATGTCTCCGACAGGCGACAATAATGACTAAATCTTAATCTCAAACTGCATCCGGAACACTGGCAGCATCTTAATCTGTTATGACTATTAATAGGAAAGGATATTGCCAAGTCTTTCTTGTGGGGAAGGTTAAGTTAATGAATTCCTTTAAAAGATTAAGAAATGTTCGTGAAACTAGGTCTTGAATTGGGGAGTGTAACTAACTGTGGGATATATCAGCAAGTCTGTCGCCGCTTGATACCTGTTTTACAGGAATTTAAAGAGACCCGATGAGAGGCTCATTCCGTGCTTCCAAGCCGTTAGGGTAAACATGATCGGTGTCCGAGTATCTATTGGACTGTGACGATGATATGCTGACATGCCGACCATGTAGCCATGTTGTCCACTTCAGACAGAAACTCATCTAAATAGCCTGATCATAGCGAAAACTTTATCAAAAAGAATGAGATAGTCGACTTGATGATGATCTTTCGGTTATATGCTAGGAGACATATTTGACAGTTATGTGCTTCCAGTGTTCGTGGGTAGATGGCGTTTGTCAAATTCCCCGCCATCGTCAGTGCACTATAAAACATATATGTCTATTTTTCTAAACTACCATGTTTCAAGGAAGTGGGCAATTTGTTGTGGTTTTTTATCAACTGATATTTCATACATACACAAGCCTTAAAAAGATTATTCTGTTCTTGTGTAAGCAAGTTTGAATATTGGTTTTAAAGACGAAACAACATCCAAATGCACTGCACATTATATTTAGTTATAAGTCCCTTGCCTGTTAAACCGGAGGGGACTATAGTGTTTGTCCCCGTCTGTCTGTCTGTCCGGATTTGGTTTTCAGATGATAACTTGAGAACGAATTGATTGATTTTGATCAAACTTCTCGCAATTTTACTGGCGACTTCATCGACATTTTGAACTCCTGATGTATGACTCAAGACTATTCTTAGTGTATTCCTGCAGTCTTTAAAGATAAATTAATTTCAATATTTGAATGGCTGTCGCTGTGACCTAGTTCCGCATGGTGGTTGTCGTTGACCTATAATTTGCATGGCGTATGTCGGTGACTTTGATCTGCATAAGGGATTTCGTTGACCTAAATTTGTATGAATAGTTTTGTTGACCTATATTCATATGTCGGTTTTCGGTGACCTAGATAAGTGTTACCTGTATCGTGGCTGTAAAGATAAGTCTTGCCAAATTCATTTCAAACATATAAAGAAACATGCTTATGAAAAACTTAAAATGCTTCACAGCTTCCAGTGATTTTGTTTAATTTTTTTTGTTTACTTAACTACAACGTGCGGCAAAAGATTTTGAAAACTTGCTTTCAGGACACCATTCAAGTGCAACGAAGAACAATGGTTTTGAGATCGGTTTCTGTTTCCTTAACAGTATCACGCTCCACTTGGCGTAGCGACTCGTGCAAAGGTATATATATGTGTAATTTGGTAACAGAAATGGTTTCACCATCATACTGAACTCTCAAAGAAACATTTGCACGCCGCGAGTGAAAACACAAGGAGCAGCTCTTTGCACCATAGTGAGAGGATGTGTTACCACACACCTCCGAGTCTATTAAACTTTGGCAGGGTGGGCTTGGAGTACTCGTATAACGTGTAAACCCAGTCGAAAGGGTTCCATTAAAATCATCCCGGAGGCTTAATACATCTTGTACAAGTGGTTGGTACTTCTGAATTATCTCGGCATAGGATTGCAGAACACACTTGACTCAGGACGGCTAAACTTTTGTGATTAGATAATTAAACAAAAATCAGTTTGAATAAGGTTCGTCAGTACAATGTTGAGTTTGCTCGTTTGGCGAGCGTTTGAAAAATGAATTATACACGCTGATCTCTCAGCAGGCGTCACACTTCAAATATTACTAATTAACAAAACAAAAACTAATCAAAGGAAATGAAATTTTGGATGTCAGCTGGTATTCAGTTTAGTATCCAACCTTACATCACTAACATTGATTTTTCCCTTATGTACTTGACTTTCAATCTGTCTTTGCATTGCATTGTTATTACATTTCTATGTATAGTTGTCATTTGATGATATTATATATAAATGTTCTTATCTGTTCATTTAGCTTCATTATGTCACATTCTATCGTACATTCAAACTTATATTAGTTTATCCAACCTCTTTTGTCCAACAATTTCTTCTTTACAAAGTACTATCATTTAGTGTTTCAGATGTCCCGACATATTACCACAAAACTTCCTCCGCTGGGTCGCAAGTTCGAATCCGATGTGGAGCAACAGCTAGAAACAGACCGCTAATCGGTAGTTTTTCTCCGGGTATTCCGGTTTTCGTCCACCTAAACATTACACTTCCTTAAATAGCTCTAACTGTATGATGATTAACCAATGAAACCATAACTAATCATATGACCAATTGGTTCAACCCTATTGTCCAAATAAGTAGCTTTCAAATTTTCATAAAATTGTTTTCGATTAGTCTAACCTTCTTTTATATGGTCGTATATTATCATCGGTTAGTTTAACCTCCTTGCTCAACGGTCATATACATGAACAATTATTTGTCATCTATTAGCCTTTTACTTATTTGTCACATGGTTATGGAGTCATGGTAATTGTTGAATGGCCCTCAGACCCAAAGTTCAGCTTACTTTTATAATTATATTTCATAATAACAGATTCTTAATGCAGCGTTTGAGCATTCGTGCATAAGATTTATGATCCCACCATTGCAAGACTCTCCTAAAAAAATATTGTTTATTATAACATGAAACTCATAAAATGGCTGCATCAGTCGCTGCAGTATTTGCAGTCCACAACCAACCATGACGCATGCCTTAAAATATGTTTTAACAGAAATTCCCACTGGCTTGAGTTTTACGAGATGATTTCATTTTGTGTGCTTCCAGAATTATATTACAACATTAAGAATCTATCAAATACACATTCTCTCATCCATGTGACCCAGCCATGTCAACATTCATAGGTTTCGGATATTTCGGCGTTCAGACACCGTCCCGTGCCGCTAGATCATAAACAGTGTGGTTGGATCCAACAGATCGCGTTATTGTTTAGACAAAAATCTATATTCCCCTCCTCGGACAGACACATTAAGACGATCTCTGGATCATTTAGACAGGCCCTACCATCAACTCCAATGAGGCACGAAACACACGTCCTTAACGCATCTCTCTTACATAATTTTTGATGGTCTGGGCACACTAACTTCACATCATTGAAGGAGATAACACCATCTGATGTAACGCCTTGACATTTAGATGTATAGCTCGATTGTTTAAAGAAATATTAAACAAAGTTGGTGCAATAGTTTTTAAATGACACTTTTTTTATTTTAGTGAACGAGTTTCCTTAAGTATCGACTGTTTAAAACAATATCAAATAAAGTTGGTGCAAATGTTTTTGAACACACCTTTTAGTGACAGAGTTTTTCTTAAAACAATTATGTATCATGGTAGTTTCCTTGAATATCGAATGTTTAAAGCAATATTACTTATTAAAAGATGGTGGTGCGATAGTTTTTGAACGTCACTTTTTATTGAACGATTTTTTAATGATAAATGTTTTATAAGAGTATACTCGCTTATAGTGACAAGGTTAAACAAATACACACGTATTAACATTGACCTTGAGTTGAGCGTTCACCTCTGGGAGGAAGACTCTTAAAGCAGTGGTAGTTTATGCTACTTCACAAAGTGAATTGTTGAGCAATGACGACCAGTCTAAATACGTTCATTGGCCTTCAAAAAGTCGTTATATATCAAAACGATTATCAACTTCTGCTTACGTTGTCCAGTTTTGACCATTGAAATAATGGAAAGGCTTCGTGTAACTTTAGCATAGTTCTTAAAATAAATTTTGAAAGTGAAGCTGTTTGGGAATTTCAACACGTACATAGCCAGGCGGGAGGACGTTTTAGGATTACCATAATAATATGACTGATGGCTAGACCTTAGGGGGGGGGGGGAAGATGTTTCAGTAACCATTAATTATGCAATGTTAATACGTTCAATTTATGGAAATAAAGGAGCCGAATTTTCTGTCTATTTTTTATTCATATATTTACACCTCAAACCCTTATTTGGTAAAGGAAATCCACACAAGAAAGGGAAGAAATTTTTATTTCTGTAACAGATATTCCGTTTTTGGCCAGTGGATTATATTGGAAGGTTGTCTATCACTTGAACGCTTGCAAATAAAGAGAAATATCACTGAGCTTCTGCAAGATGAAGATTAAGTTTGTCGGATCATAAAAGCGTTTGAATTGCTTGATTATGTAATGAGCTGACTTCAAAGCACCGCTTTCACGCTGACGGGATTTTTTAACAGTGGGGAAAAATGGCGGTCGCAAACTGAAGTTGTCAGTGTGTAGCATTGAATTTGAAAGATTGTGGGTTTTTAATATTTTCATGTATGTGTTACCTTAGAAGTGCTTCGCATTTCGTACCCGAATTAATTTCTTCGCATGCAGAGCGATTTTGATGGAGAAAAAAAAATCAACACCTTTTTAACGATTTTCGCCTTTCTTTGTCCGACTATTGAACCACTCGCCACCAAGACAAAATGGTGGAGGGCTAGTGGTAGATAGTCAGATACGTTATACATTTGACCACCAAGACACAGAGGTAGAGAGCTAGACAGGCAAACACTTTAACCATGTGGTCACCAAGACACAATGGTGGAGAGCTAGTGGTTGATAGACACCTTAACCATGTGGTCACCAAGACAATGGTGGAGAGCTAGTGGTTGATAGACACCTTAACCATGTGGCCACCAAGACCATGGTGGAGAGCTAGTGGTTGATAGACACCTTAGCCATGTGGTCACCAAGACAATGGTGGAGAGCTAGTGGATGATAGACACCTTAACCATGTGGTCACGAAGACAATGGCGGAGAGCTAGTGGTTGATAGACACCTTAACCATGTGGCCACCAAGACAATGGTGGAGAGCTAGTGGTTGGTAGACATCTTAACCATGTGGTCACCAAGACAATGGTGGAGAGCTAGTGGTTGATAGACACCTTAACCATGTGGCCACCAAGACAATGGTGGAGAGCTAGTGGTTGATAGACACCTTAACCATGTGGCCACCAAGACAATGGTGGAGAGCTAGTGGTTGATAGACACCTTAACCATGTGGCCACCAAGACAATGGTGGAGAGCTAGTGGTTGATAGACACCTTAACCATGTGATCACCAAGACAATGGTGGAGAGCTAGTGGTTGATAGACACCTTAACCATGTGGCCGCCAAGACAATGGTGGAGAGCTAGTGGTTGATAGACACCTTAACCATTTGGCCACCAAGACAATGTAGGAGAGCTAGTGGTTGATAGACACCTTAACCATGTGGCCACCAAGACAATGGTGGAGAGCTAGTGGTTGATAGACACCTTAACCATGTGGCCACCAAGACAATCATGGAGAGCTAGTGGTTGATAGACATCTTAACCATGTGGTCACCAAGACAATCATGGAGAGCTAGTGGTTGATAGACACCTTAACCATGTGGTCACCAAGACAATGGTGGAGAGCTAGTGGTTGATAGACATCTTAACCATGTGGCCACCAAGACCATGGTGGAGAGCTAGTGGTTGATAGAAACCTTAACCACTCTCCTTCAACAGAACAGTTTACGAGTAAGTCACTCCCAGCGTTCATAGGCAGCATTGGGTGCCATTTTTGAGCTCGATATGTAGACGGATAGTCTTTCTGAGAGGGAGAATGCACAGCCTAAAGGCCAAGAGTAAGGGATAGCACAGAGATAAGGTCGTGTATATAATAGACATGTGTTTGTCATTTGTGTCATCGGATCGTCTACTATCGTATACTACAGATCAAAGACCCCATTAAGAGACAAATCAGATGTGGTGATTCCGTTGCAGAGAGTATTAATATAGGTTTGTGCCGGTCTTATATTTTGTATAGTTAGTTAGTTTGAATTTGAGGTATACTTTAGGTAGATATATGATATTTGAAACTTAAAACTTTAAACAAAAAGTCTGGTTTTGTATAAGTTGAAAGTACGGTTTTGTAAGTTGAAAGTTACAAGTACTTTTCCATCCGAACACTTCTTTATCTCAACTCATATGAACAATTCGTATCTGTTTCTAGAAACCTGGTCGGAAAACGCTAATATCCCCGAATTTACATTTAAACGGTGAGACGAATTTCCAGACGTTCGATTTTAAGGGTCTCGGTTAAAATTTAGGAAATCACGTAAAATGCATGCGGGTTAACCATCGATTATCGTACAGGAAACATGGATTCGGTTCCAGTATATGTGCTTATGTTGATTACAAGTATGAGGGGATTTATGAATGTTTTGGGGGGCTGTGGTAATGCCTGCTCGGCGCGAATTTACCTTCTAGTGTAAGTAATTCTGTAATGAAGATCACTATGTTCATAAATTGCTGTTTGCCTTTGAAACCGACTTTGAAAAGATGTTTGTTATAAGTTGAAAGTACGGTTTTGTAAGTTGAAAGTTACAAGTACTTTTCCATCCGAACACTTCTTTATCTCAACTCATATGAACAATTCGTATCTGTTTCTAGAAACCTGGTCGGAAAACGCTAATATCCCCGAATTTACATTTAAACGGTGAGACGAATTTCCAGACGTTCGATTTTAA
>SAYR01035159.1:1163586-1190236 GCA_004382745.1 Argopecten irradians irradians
CAGAGAGTATTAATATAGGTTTGTGCCGGTCTTATATTTTGTATAGTTAGTTAGTTTGAATTTGAGGTATACTTTAGGTAGATATATGATATTTGAAACTTAAAACTTTAAACAAAAAGTCTGGTTTTGTATAAGTTGAAAGTACGGTTTTGTAAGTTGAAAGTTACAAGTACTTTTCCATCCGAACACTTCTTTATCTCAACTCATATGAACAATTCGTATCTGTTTCTAGAAACCTGGTCGGAAAACGCTAATATCCCCGAATTTACATTTAAACGGTGAGACGAATTTCCAGACGTTCGATTTTAAAGGGACAATTCAGTGAGGCTAATTCGTTACATAACCACGAAACAAAATATGACATAAATTTATTGTTCTACATTCCTTATGAAACATATGATAAGAAATAGTGACAAATTTCACAACATTGTTAAGTATTTTTATTAATACCATTGAAATTCCAAATCGTTGATCAATACGATTAAGCAGGTACAAAATGTGCGCTGTACCCTTACCCGAGTCAAAGTCACGCACGTTAAACAAATGCAATACATAACCACTGAGAAGTTGATATAATTGTTTTTAGACAAGAATAAAAATTCTTTAATACACAGACAAGGGTCAGGGTTCGGCATACAAGGCTATGTGTAATGGTGATGGAACATTTCACATATATTTGGCTACAGTAGGCTTTTCTAACATATCACAGTTAAACCAACTAATTTAATTGCCATTAGAAGTGGTTTGTTTCCGTAATATGTGCAAGTTTTAATGTACCCTTAGACCGAATTGTCCCTTTAAGGGTCTCAGTTAAAATTTAGGAAATCACATAAAATGCATGTGGATTACATGTGGATTACGTATGGAATTACATTTCGATAAATGGGAAGGAGAAGGCTAGTACATTTTACCATTAAGCTATGGGAACATGCCATGCGGGTTAACCATGGATTATCGTACAGGGAACATGGATTCGGTTCCAGTATATGTGCTTATGTTGATTGCTCTGGGTCAGTTTAGTTTAATGTCTCATCAAATATATAAGATACAAGTATGAGGGGATTTATGAATGTTTTGGGGGGCTGTGGTAATGCCTGCTCGGCGCGAATTAATGAAGATCACTATGTTCATAATTGCTGTTTGCCTTTGAAACCGACTTTGAAAATGTTTCATCTTACAACAATAGATCTACTGTTTTGTCTGCAAAACATTACCATTGGGGTGACACATGAAGAATGTCCCGAATAAACTTCGATGTCAGGAGCGAAACTCCATTTATTAGAAATAAGGAATTTCATTTCCTGGGCCAAAACTTTCAAATATTTGTTTTGCCTATACGAAATGCTATTTTGCACGCGAGACTTTCTTTTTTCTTTGAAACACCATCTTGTCTTTCAAACAATATTTCTATACTTTAAAACTCTTTTTTGTCCTTAAATCATTTGTCTTGGAAATATTCCTCAAAATAACATTTCCTCTTAGAGACGTTACCTTTTCTATATTTTCTGCACAAGATTCCGAATGTGCAGATGTGTGACCAAGGGATTTGAGTGAGAACCAGTAACAAGTCTTCGAATCGTCAGCTAACGTTTACAATTAAACGATCTTTTACCTATTCTGTGTGAAATATATTGTTTTGTATTTGGTAACATCTGGTGGGTAAGTTGTTCTGTGTGGTACGTCATTAAAAGTAGAAGTTCCTATAGAAGAACAACCGACCAATCGTTGGTTAGACCCTGAATCACAAAAACAGCGTAAAACAATATAGAATAGAAAGAGAATGACATCTTGACAACTAGGTTACCCCAAATATTATGTACATGTACCTCTTCGTGCACCAGTTATCACAATGTGATTGAACTATGCAGGCGCAACTCACTTTACCATTCACCTTATAGAGGTTCCCATTTTATATGAAGCGCTTCTTTAAAGATACTCCAAAAATGGTATTTTTTCTTTTTTATCAAAACAGGAGCAAACAAATTAGTATTTTTCATAAGTTACAAAAGTTACTTACTTTTCACCATTACCACCATCAAAAAGTTTAAGTTTCTTGTTTTACTTCAAGATGAAAATAACAAAATAATTATTTGCGTCCAGAAAAAAAAATCGGTGACACTATGTCCTATATGGAATGAAGTACTGATTGCGCATGCACCAAGAGCAAAATAACTTATTTCATATGTTGTTTTTTTTCTTTCTTTTGTTAATAATACATATATACACGATTAAACACCAATTATTAATCAAATGATGGGTATCGTTTATACTCTGTCACCGGTGGAACATCTTTGAAATGTCGTTGTCCGGTTGGCATTCCTTAAAAATGCAACTGAAAGTCTAGCAAAAGCAGTTCATTGTTAAAGTGAACCAGTGTTCACAACGTGGACTAGACGTAAGAGCCACACACTCTACCGCTCACCTCTAGGGAGAGATTTCACCGTTTGATGTATACGGTAGTTACTTATAACGGTGTTTGATCTAAACATCATGACTATATACTACTGTATAGTCTATGTAGTCTGCGATACGTGTCTGGATCACCGGTACACAACCATCCCCATGTATGTTTGGTACGATAATACAAAGCCTGGAATTACCGGAACAGCCTCCGTACCAAACAGAGGATTTAGTTTGAAACGCTAATGGTACACTTCCTGTAAAAGATGGCTACAGATTAATCAGATACACACAAAAACTACCTGTCGGTTTTTAGAGACAAATTACCTACATCAATTCCAGCACAGAGGCACTAGAAACGGCATGTTTATCGGTATTATATTCGTTGAGTATCTTCTTTGGAATTTAACAAGGTTCTTCACTGCTTGAAAATACCTTATAGTTCTATCAGAATATTTCATTTACTTTCTTTGGAAAATCCAAAAATTTAAGGGAAAACTTATCCAAGATATAACAAAAACGCACAAACAAACCAATATTTTAGTGAAATTTGTATTTCGCAGTAGAAAACATATACACTATCAATATCCCCAGTGCATCTTCGCGTAGCGCAATCAACCGTTGTTCTCCGAAGATGCTAAATTCCAAACCATGCTGCCTAAAGGTAGGACCCTTTAAGCTGCTAACAAATCATATTGGTTTGTGTGTATATGGGTCGGCAAGGTTTATTTCCTCACAACTGGGCCTGTTTCACTATTTTTAGATTTGTATGTTGGGGCATTAAGTTCAAAGATATGTATACACTAATTATCCATACCGGAGTCTGTCGTGTATAGCAATATTTATATTATGTATATCAGACCAACTCCGGATTCAACCGGTGGAGCCGCAGGATTTATACATACTAGTTTTTCACATACTTACTACACATGTTAAACGCTTCTCGTACAAACATATTGGTATTTTTTCAACCATGATTACGTAATGTATCTAATATCGCGCGCATTACACGTGACAATTACTGCAAGATTTAGTAAATAACTCATCAGAGAGCTTGTGATTTAGTGCTCTCGGTTTTTTGTACTTTCTCATCATTGCACGTAAATAAAATGGCGTCGGCAGTTGACAGTCGTGAGAAAATAGGCTATTGCGTAAAACTTCGTGGCGCGAGCATAATTTGTATGACAATTATTATACGATTTGGCAAATAACTAATCAGAAATATATTCGTTCGTTAATATATTTTTGCATATTGCGCATGATGGTGAAATCTTTAAAAGATTATAATATTAATTATGATATTATAAGATAATGCTAAGAGAAAACAATATAACTGAACGTATATATCCGGCTGTAATACGACAAAAAAAAGTCAAAAGCAAATGTCTACAAAAGAAGTTAGTTCGTACATTACACTTCAGAATATACATTGTTATATCTAAAGTCTAAATTACCATCAAGACGATACACACACAAGACAACCATTATACTCCAAAACAGCCATAGATAGTTCTTCAGACATTGATATTACATGTACCAGGGGGATTATAACTAATCGCTGTAATGTTATTATGATGTGCAGCTTAGTTTAGTGGCTATCAAATCAAGTTATGATGCATTGTGCTTTTCTGCTGTGTATGTTCATAATTATAAACACATTGATATTAATCTATATATATCCGGAAATTGTTAACCGCTCCGGATCCTTTGTACTAATTTAGTATGTACTTGCGTCTCTAAAGTTCAGAGAGATGGGCCTGTTCGTCCAACATAAGAAAGCTTTTACACAATCTTTTGTTAACTTTTGTTAATATTGTGATATCATAAAAGCATGAAAACATAAAATTAAGATTCCCGACGATTTGAAAGTTCTGACAGGCCAGATCCTCAATGCCGAACGTCTAATATTATTGGATTAAAATTTAGAATCGATTATCCGATTATCTTCAAGTCGATAACGTTAACAAAGTGCTATTCGAAAAAGCTCCTTTTCAATTTTTACCTTCGATTTTATTCACTGACAGGATTTTATAATTGATTCCGATTTTTATCAAGCTCCTATAGGTACATTTCTAGAAATAGTCCTTGTATAGACTGAAAGAAATACATTTGTATGTACCTGTGGGACAGTTGCTAGGCGGTTTTTCTCCGGGTACTCCGGCTTTCCCCCACCTCCTAAATCTGGCACGTCCTCAAATGACCCTGGCTGTTAATGAGGTGTTAAAAACCAACCACACATACCGGTGATGGATTTTCATCAAAGAAATCTTCTCAAACCATGGTAGGTTTCCCCATTTAAAATAATTCAACGCAGATATCACTCACTGCATGACGCCACTACCATTTACTGTAATGAGTACACTATTATCAGAACAATATCTTCAACAGGTCATCAAACTATCTATAGGCAATCTGGCAAAACGTGAATTGAAATGATAGAATAAAACAATCGATCTACTCATCTCACAAAATCACCAACTCTAAATTTAAAGCTAGCAAAAGATGGAATAAATATCACTCTAAGTTTGAAGTTTAATTGCACTTCTTTTGTTATGTAACAAGAATAAAAGTAGTCAACCAGAACCTTAGAATATTTCAAAGTTAACAAACATGATGGTATAGGTTTAAAAGTAGCACTAATTAAGGGATTCATCTATCAACGCCGAGACCTAATGTCATATCAACTAAATTGCAATAATTACAATTATTGATCTTGAGAGAAGATAAAATGAGCTAAATGGATGAATATATGATGTATATCAAGCTGTTTACTAAACCAGGGGAAATTGTTTACATGTGTGTATATAACACAAGATCACTAGGACCGTGCACTCAACACCTTGACAACAGCTGTCGCCAAAACAGGGGTAGGATCACAGGGGTCTGATTATAGGGGGTCTGAAAATCGTATATGATGGGCAAGTAAGGGGTCGGATCACAGGTCTGACCACGGGGATACGGGTCTGATCACATGACCGGATCTGATCACATGACCGGGTCTGATCACAGGGGTCTGTGGATCACAGGGACAGGGTTCTGATCACAAGGGTCTGATTATATGGGTCTGAAGATCATATGTGGTGGGCAAGCAGGAGAAAATGTCCTGTGACGGTAAATGAACTACTTGTTAAATATACTGTTATATTTTACCACATTTTACTCCATCTGGACGGCAAAACGCCAGAAATAATTATCTAGGATAATGATATAATATAATACTGGTCTAATTACACAAAAATTACTAGTACTTTCTTACCCCCGTATGTCTTCTATTGAAGAGAGACATGTAAGTATCACTTGATACCGACATGACATGAGTGTCAGTCATAAAATATGTAGACATTTAAAAAATTAAAAATACATCGATAATATTTTTTTCATATATTAGAAAATAAAACAAACTTACAAATCCTTTTTGTTGTCCAGCGCTTTGGTCCATAGTTTGTTGTAGAATAAAATCAGCATTGATAAGTGAAAAAATATTTTTCTTTGTATAATCCAGATTCGCATCCTTGAGAGGTTGAACTTGGACCTGACGTACGAAGTAATATGTTCCCAGTGGAAAACCGCGAAGGGCACTTATCCTAAGAGATATTCCGAAGAATAGAAGAACAGAATAAAAACTGTCCAGCGTTCTGGTGTTCTCCTATGTCCAGTATATAACGGCACTAGAACCATTACTACTCAGGGGAGCACATGCTGAAATCCTGACAGGAAAACACGAGGACACGTAAGCGACGACCAATTAACTTGATTACATATCTTTATGTAAGTAATTACACCAAGTAAATCAGCATCTATTTTAGAGAGAAAACACACGCGCACTTACACATACATGCACACGGGTATGTATATAGAACATATACTACACAAGGTAAGCATATGATATATAATTATATATAGCTAATACTCAAAAAGTGTAATAAGCCGGCGTATTCCAGGCCAAATACATGTTGCATGTCACGTGATTTTAGACTGCTGTATACCGCAGTGATGGGAAGGCGATGCGGGGCCCGGTGTGCCTCTCTGCGTATGAGCCAGTTCGTATAAAATGGGTGGAAACTTACAGTAGCCGATCGAAATCAGCTGATGGATTTACTAGTCTTGTTCCGTTCTGTTGCATACCTTCCGTTGAACTCGTTTGGGGTCAACCGCGATAGGGTAAGGTGACACATAAAACTAAAATTAGAATGATGCGAGTATATATCCGGAATCTTGACAAATCTGACTGGTTTCTGATCGCGTACAAAATTGAAACAATGCAGCGCGTCTTCTGAGTTTAACGGTGCTCAGTATACATGTGTTTACTTAAAACAAAGCGTATCGAAATATCAATATCTATCGTATGAAGACACAAACCAGAACCGTCTTTTGGGACGTGAAACTGACGCTATATCGACATTTCTAACTGTGTAGCATCCCGAACTAAGATTACTGGTGAAACGAGTAACGCCGTGTTCCTTTGGCTCTTTGAAACCGAACAAATGTAATATATTTACTCTTTTTTTAATATTCCTATATTTCCCCATAACATTTCCAAACCTTATATTATCTTTTGTACTCTCCTCAACAATGAAAGCCGTGGACACCGGGTAGAAAAAGGTTAAAATGATTTGTAGTTTAGTTTGCATAAAACGACCAAATGTAATATAATGCTCTCTACAATTCAAATAATCATAGATTTCTCCATATAGCACTACCAAGCCCTTATCTTTTGTCCGATTACCAATTAAAGCCCGGACCCAGGTACAGTTAATCTAAAAACAATTCGTAGTTCATTTTGCATCATAGATTTCAAAGGTTGTAAAATCCTTGTCCCCTTGCCATCACTTGATCCCCTCATGTAGCCCACAATATTGTTTTTTTACTTTTCCACCCCTTTACAAAAGGGAAGTTTGGAATATTACTTAATTGCACCACCCCTTAACATCAAGTCATTAGACTATCTTTTTTTCCATTTTAATTGCGTATCATTAGTCACAAAAACAAAATAGTATACAAAAAGAGATTAAAATTTCCGAGTTCGAATTCGTGCCTTTCAAAGCCAATGCGTAATTAATTTTCCCTCTATGCTTCTCGTATTACAATTTACATAACATATTGCGTCACTTCCTGTTCCCGGTCGTGTTCCTAGTAATACATTCGTCACCCCTTGCCCTCCCCGCACCCGCGCGCGACCAACTCCTATACCTTGTGTATACCCCGCACTGCCAGCAATACAAGGACACGCCGCAATTTGTTGTCGTCTGTCAGTGTCTGGCGCGTGGAGCACGTGCTCGTGTTTCTAATTATGTATGTACGGTACTCCCTTTGTGCCATGGTAATAGTGCTATTGGCATATACACTAATCCAATATTAGCCCAGTGACATAATATTCCACTTGTTATATTGGATCTTATCGAGAATTCTGTTCGATAAATCGTATATTTGGTTGCGCGAAGATTTTGTTGAACGCCGCCAAATTCGCCACACGCGTATGACGTCAGCTCGATATCCCATTCTGACCATTCATTAATTATCGATTAATGACAAAACGCGGGGACACGACTCGGTGAACTTGGTGCACGAGGGAAAAGTATTACCAATCGTATCTCAAAGGTCATAATTATATCCTTAAAATTTTACGGAAAGTGCCGATGATTTCTGATTAACACGGTTTTAATTGAGGTCATTGTTGGGAATTGTAGAGCGATTGATTTCATTTTAGCAATAGGATATCTTTTGGACTTTTCGGCGAAATAAGTAAAATCACACGAGAACTAATGAACATGATACAAGTGTTGTACAAAACCTTAGATGTATCTATACTATCATGTGCAGTAGCTAAACCTAAGATGTATCTATACTATAATGTGCAGTAGCTAAACCTAAGATGTATCTATACTATCATGTGCAGTAGCAACATCTAGATCATTTGTCACAGCCAAGCTCATTCGTACCTGTAACTTTTCCTGTGTCAAAGTCGAAGGTACGATGTCTCATATGTTTTGGGAGGTTTTTGCATATTTGTATGGTGTCTCCTTGTTATAGTGAAACTCTTACCCTTTTTAAAGTGCTCTCCCTCTAGCACACCCAAATGGTCACATGATGCTGGCAACTGGCAAGCCAGTCGCCATAATTCCTGTATGCTGAGCGCGAAGCAGGATCAGGAACTACCACTTTTATAGGCTATGGTGTGTCTCGGCCAGGGTACAGAACCAGAGCCTTCCTCACAGGGGCGAGCGCTCAACTGAAGGCCAAAAGTGAGGCGTTGTCGAGAGAGACGTTAAGAAGAACAAAGCCAGATAAGAAGAAGTGAAAAAAATAAATCCTTTTAGTCGTCTATCTGGCAATTGGGAAAGCATCAATTCTAACGTCCTACCAGCAGAGAAATTCGCACTATATAGTCCAAACATGGAAAAGTAATGGTACTGAACCCTAGATATTTTTGTTACAAGTAATTATTGTTATGATACTATCTGTCGTTGGTAGTGAGCTCGTCACCACCCGTATTCAGAGCAAACAATTGCAATTTCTTGACAAAATATCCCGCAATCTATATTCTTGATTTGGTTTTCTGGAGATATTGCTGACTCATTGGATTCGAGGTCAAAACGACTTAATTTGTTAACATAAAATAGGTTACAAAAGCGAAGGACTGTTGACATCGCCTTGGTGCACACCTTTGAACGTTTGAAACAATCAAACCTTCGAGTCAACGCTCACAAAGCATTCGTACTACATTGTACATCATCTTTAAAATAGGAGATCCATGTATACTACAAGTTTAGATATTGCATAAAAAAAACCCATAAAGTATACATATGATCTGCATCCTTTTATTTGAATAATGCCATGATGCATTTTTACGTTGATTAACTAACTGTTTAAAACAAATAATATTTAAGGAATTATTTCATACCGATTTGGGAATTGTCATTATACGAATAACATATTTGAAATAACCTTTTATACAACTTAGCCCAGATGCTTATGACCAAGAATATGTAGATTGTAATTTAAACGTGAGCATCATTACCATGTAATGCACATTACTTTCTTTTCAACATAGCCAAACGGGGCCATATGTCGTCATATTTTCCTTTCGATACCCCTCGAACTTACGTGTGTAGTAGAAACATATCGAATACACTTGAACAGACATTGGTTCTTTCTTTAGACCCATAGGGCTGTTCAATACACATAAATGCCAACTATATTTAATTTCTAACTTTATATTGGTGTAATAAAACATAAAAATATCATAATTATTTATCATTTTATCATTCCACACGTTTATATCAACGTCACGCCGCCTTTGTTTGGGCTTCTTTTTATGTAAACTCTCCCCAGAGTTTTATTACGGGTTCTTTTTATCAAGGTATAGGAGACGCCATTCCAGTAGCCTCGAACCAAAGTGTCACTCGGTGTATAGCCTCTAATAAATTCCGGACTTAAGGAACATTGTTTTCTCCATGTTAAATAAGCAACGCCATTGATCTGATCAGATATAAAATTAGTTAGAATCGATCTTCCTATCTTGTCGCCATGGTAACGTTATTTTATATACAGTTGTTGTCCCATCAAACAATGTTTCTATTCCGGAGAATTTGATTCCCAAAAACTAAATGAAAAACAGATCAATGCTCATGAGTCAGGCCACGTTATGCGAACTATACGCGGGTTGCATGTATATTGTATGTAAGTAATGGAGTACTCGGTCTTTATGTAATATACAGTCAAACCTGCCGTAGCGACCAGCATTGTGCCATCTTCCAGGGGTTACTATCCTTGACGTTATATCCACCCGTGGACTATTTTTTAGTAAAACTTGAGGCAACAGTAGGCACAGGTTATTTGATCATTTGATGTACATCAAAGGAATTGTATAATCTGACCAGTGTCAAAAAACTGACCAATCCTGTAATTGGTCAGTAGTTTTCTCCTGAACTGCCTCCAGTTTGTTTTACTATGAGATAGCTCTGGGGTGGATGTAACGACAGTGATAGTAACCACTGGAGTATCGAAAAGGCCATTGTGTATACACTACTTGCTCCAAAGGGCCAATTTCTTCTAACACTTAAAATTGTCAAATTCAATCCCAGGTCACTTGGCTTTTAGGCGATTTTTAACCTCTTAGTTGTCTTTTAAGTTTAAGGCCAAGCACATTGAAATGACAGTTTTGCTACATTTTCACTTGCAGTATAGGACGACATTCATAGTATTGTAACAAGGAACGTGTCTACGAGAATGCATTATATCGCTTGAATCATATCTAAAGCAAGGTTCCATAATCTATATTTCATGTAATATCATAGTTTTTTTAGGTTCAGTAGTATATTCTTATTACTTCGGCCCCTTTTCGATCTGCATCTGTTGTTTAATAAGCCATGTTCAACTATCTCAACCAGCGGAAGTAATATCTTATTAACTTTCAACCCGAAGTTGGTTGATAGTCGTACCGGAATTCAATCAATCACTTCATTAACGAAAGCAACATTAACATGCAGGAAATTAAAATCTTAATCAATCAAGCGAATTCAAAGTCATTGCCCTCGTATTCCGAGAACAATAGTAAAATCAACGTAAAATTTCGTTACATGTGTTTGTTTTCCGATTTAGAGAGACTAGTGGATAAGAGATAAGAGTGTCAGTGTAACTTTGCCGGATTGAATTTAACGTTGATTTGCCGTTCCTGAGTCTCATTATACTGCCTCATCCAGGACACGTCTATTTGGCCGCCACCTTCTGGGGCAACTTTAAACCTGGAGAGATAAAAAGTCCAACAGTGAGAAGAAAACATACATCGAAATAGAACTTTGCGAATAGTGACAAAAATAAAACCGGTATATAGCCGGTTATTTTCGCTGTTCAAAATTTTGAAATTTTGATTTGAATAGAATTTACTTTTCACCAATAAACATTTCGCGTTCTGGCTATAGACATATACATATTTTATATCATTTACTCTTCATTTATATTATTTGGTGGATGAAATTGTCTTTAAAAAACCGTGAAAATTACCTTCTATAAGGTATACTTCACATATTAATTAATCACTCAATGATATGTATTATATATTCGCAGAAGTGTAAACGTTATTTCTGTGTTAGGGTCGGCTTTGTTCGCGACACAAGTGTTCATCGGCGCGCATGGTCTGTACAAGGTGTGGCGAAACAAGCATATACTTTCCCGAACTTCAACGGAAATGGCCAATGTCTAACGATAAAATCAACCACATGGAGGAAGTGACGTCACACCAGAAGTGAGATGTCGTGGTGACTGTTAAGTATAAAAAAGTTGTTGCTGGCATTTTGAATATATAAGATATGGATCGTTGTTTCCTTTCACAAATGACCCGCCTTATCTGTGTTGGTAGTACAGGGCATTTAGCAATGTCAGGCCAAGTATTTGCCATGAAGGCACTAATACAAACTGATTACGATATCGTCGGGGAGTCCGTTGCTTTTTTTTATATCAGAAATGTACAATTACTACCAAAGCTAAGATGATTAACCCTTCACCTGACAAGAACCCTCGAACCACCTGTGTTCTGTATCAGATAGAGCCACCAATGGGAATTAAATGTACCACAAACGATCTCTCCATCAGAGTTAACGATGCCGCCACAGAAACATGGCGTTTTATTTGTAAATCCAACGATAGTATGACTTGATCTTGGGTCACAAAACTCAAACATTTATAACCAACCCTTTGCCCCACATAGGCGTTTTCATAAACACAGACTGTGTATTAGAATAATCAGTGTGGTTTTATAACAACCCAATGTAAGACAGGTAAAATCGCGGCCCATTATTACTAAGCAGACATCGTCGTCAATCGGGACCACGTGGGAGTTGGTAGTAACCACAACATACATATAGTTATATCTAAACTGGTAACATGTCAATGACCTCTGGCCCTCCAATAGTTCTCTAATTTCCGTCAGACTGTACTATCGACAATCGGGAATCTTCGGCACTTTCTCGTAGTCGCGACACCCCAAGGAAGCCTACGGAAAGTGCCGACGACTTCCGAAAGTAAGAATTGGCATTCGAAATGTCTTGGCAGCAAGCAACCATCAATAGTTCTGAAAGCATGTTCCGTCAGACCGCACCACCGACAATCGGGAATCTTCGGCACTTTCTCGAAGTCGCAACATCCCTGGGAATTTTCCCGTTTACGAAAATTCCCGACGACTGTCAAATGTCAGAATCGGCATTTGAAACGTCTTGGTAGCAAGCAACCATCATAGTGTAAAGCAACGCATGGTTAAGAGTAGAGAATTAAGGAAGAGAACCTGTCAATAGTCTCTGTAACTCGGGAAATTCCGAAGATTGACAGAAATTTCCCCGTTGAACGGAAGCAGGCCTATATCAATATCCGTGATAGACTAATATGACATAAAGGATGTGATATAGTTTGAAGTAAAGGTCAAAGAAACCTCTACGAGAATTTGTATACAAGAGAGGTAAATGTATAGGAAATCAGTCAAAATAATGACTTGCATTATCTGATGTCTATACAAAGCATTTATTAATATTTGAAATCTAACAGATAACCAGAAAAGGTGAGAACGGTCTATGACGTAAATTTAGTCTGGGGTTAATTTAAACAATATTCGGTAAACTTCGGCACTGTTCGTAAACGAAAAATTGACAGCGAACAATACCTACATCGTAGCAAGAACAGAAGTCATGAGGATACCTTAAAGACGTTAATGAAATGGTAAATCTGTCGACGACACAAGATAATGACATGCATTATCTGATATCTATACAAAGCATTAATTAATATTTGGAATCTAACAGATAACCAGAAAATGTGAGAACGATATATGACGTAAATTTAGTCTGGGGTTAATTTAAACAATATTCGGTAAACTTCGGCACTGTTCGTAAACGAAAAATTGGCAGCGAACAATACCTAGTACATCGTAGCAAGAACAGAAGTCACGAGGATACCTTAAAGACGTTTATGAAATGGTAAATCTGTCGACGACACAACAAGTTGCAGACATTTCGTACAAAAACCTATGTGTGTATGTCTTGGCGTTGTTTTGACAATAATGCCAGTAGGAAGTTGTGTATCGCTGTTAATTGAATGTTTGTTTTCACAACACCGGCATTTTATTTCTTTAATTAACATGGAGCATATGGAAAAGATGAAGCGAGATTGTAAACAGAAGAACATGCCGTTTCATCGCGTACTGACACTCTTCAATCAACACACTGCCTACTTTAGTGATCGTCTGCTAGTTCATGAAAACACTATCAGATAGATATGATGGAAATAGATACGGAATTTCAAAGAAATCGGTCGATAATGCAAATTAAAGGACAGACAAGGTCAGCCAATGGACGACATTAAAAATTAATTACTTATTACATGCATACTGGTAATACTTAGCTTATTTCTTAACCATACATTGTACCGCTATTGAATATGATGTACATTAAAAGATCAAACTACCTGTATCATCTGTTGTGACATAAATGGGCCTAGACTTCAGTTTTGGTATGACAAAGTCCAGGGGTGGATATTACGACAGTGATAATAATCCATACAATATAATGGATGTGATTGTGACTGGGCAATACAAATTATATTTCTCGTGATTTTATATTATTTGCTATAAAGTCCTCTCTTCTTTTGACCTGGCAATTTATTTAAAGAAATGATGAAATCTACATTCCTGTTTGGACCCCTGTATCAGTATAATTTGGCTGAAGAAAACATGTCGGGCGGCTTTCTGTGAGTCATACTTTCCAGCAATGAGAGGGCGCCATTTTTTCACAAATCGAGCAGGGCTAAAGTATGCATTACAAAAACAAGGAGAGGAATCATTATCTCTTCTGTGTTGTTTGTAAATACTGTCACAGTCAACTTCGAACTTTCTTAACTAAAATACCAAAGCAGCTCCACGTGACGATATCTACATGTCGCTAGGCACTAGTAAAAACTGTAGTGAAATCCACTTGAGACTTTCCGGAGTAACGTTGAAATTGGACCTTGAATGCCAATGAAAATGGACCGTGCCCATTAGACATAGACAACTTCTAGTCCCTATTTGAAACTGGGGGCCGCGTTGGCCGAAATTTTTCGAAAATGATTGTTGAAATGAATAAAACTGGTATACAGGTGGAAACATTGGGTGTACAGTCGGTACAATTGAGTATACAGTCGGTATCATTGGGTGTACAGTCGGTATTATTGCGTATACAGTCGGTACCATTGAGTATACAGTCGGTACCTTTGGTATATAGAAAGCACCGTTTGTACTATATAATCATTAATTATTCATAATCAATACATTTTGATTACTCATTCTGATTCTCACTAATATGTGATCTCATTAAAATATGGAAAAGTGACATATTTCATACTTCACACCGAATTTTATCATATCTGAATTATATAAAATGCATTATACTATCATGTTAGCAAGCGCAGAGATAATCTGGACAAATATTAAATTCAGGTTTATTCACATCAAACTACAGGTTAAAGTATCAGGATAAATAACAATCATTATAAAATACTATCTAGATAAAGAGGTACAAATTGGTGATGATAGTTTGAAAGTGTCTAAAACTTCATCAATGGTCAGGTTGATGACATCTAAGTTTGATTAATGGTTATTATGGTTAAGTTGGAATCAGCTTATATTCAATTATGCAGACATCTAATTTACTGCGCATGTTCGTATGTAGTATTGGTCGAATAAGAATATTGTTCCGAACCGAAGTCCGTGGAGATGATTTCTAGCTTTCGAGATGTAAACAGCTAGGTACATTGATAGTCCGCGAGAGTGGGACTTAACCGTTTGTTCGTCATGCGTATCGAAAGTGTATTGAGCAGTAATATGTAACCTTTATTTTTGTAACTTAATAAAAGCTTTACGATCATTCAAGTAGACGGAGGTGTCGTTATTATGCAACACGTTGACATGATAACAATTTGTTTTAAGGTCGCTGTTTAATGAGTCCATGTTCAATGTGTCGGTGTGAAGAATGCGCTCAAAATTAAATTGTCAACGGTATTCAGGGCCGTTTTCAACGTTGAAAAAATACCCGGGATCAATTTTCAACCAGAGGGGCAATTTCAGCGTTACACCTGTAATACGTTTTTAGCAGTACATATCATAAATAGATATAATAATAGTGTAGATAAATATAATATTTCTATTGTACTTATAGAAGTTTAATTTGATTTCCGACTTATATGTACATGTTTGTTTATAGCCTAATCCCCAATCCATTCACAGGGACTTTGAGATATCGACTATCATTGCTGAAAATACTAATACCTATAATTCTCATCCTATACGATCCGTGCATTGTGTACTGATAATGTATATATTCCCCGCAATCAAATTCAACTTCTAGCACAAAATCAATTTTGAAAATGAAAATGATATCATATTTAAGAACCGTTTTCTTTCATTAAAAGGCGCAAAATATTATAGTTATAAAAGATATGTTTCGTTTACCGTTTCAATTTATTTAAATCTAAATTAGTCCATTCCCGTTGATGAAATTTAAAGAAAAGTTATGTTCTATTAATTAATTTTACATATTTAGAGATGGTAGCAATTGTTTCTATGTTGAACACATACCGTGTGTATCCGTACCACTTGTACTAAATTGATACGGCACCGCCAAATGGAATGCGTTTGGATTTTTCCATGATGACGGCAAATATATGAAAAATACGCTTCGAATATAAAGGCCAAGTTTTTTTATTGTAAAAAAAATAGATGTGTATAAAAGTAAAACCTGAATAGTTTTGGCATACATTGAAATAAATAAACCATGTAATTTCATCGGATATAAATACTCTCTGTCTTGTTTTCTTCAAAGAAAACATTACAAATGAAAAATCGCGAGTCTGCCATCTTGAATCCAAGTGGTACCCTTCTGAAGACGAACCACTGTTCTGTTCCTTTTGAGATACATCAGATTCGTTTCGAACGCACTGTCAGTTCATTTGTATACGAGTTATCTTTCTTACACTCAGAACAGTTTTTAGCACGCCTATTCGCATCCTCGATACTCCAGGTCTTCCGATCACTTACGATCTCTACACCCCTGGACTATCTCATAGTGAAATTGAAGGCAGCTCAGCGGAAAACATTTGACCAATCACAGGCTAGCAAATATTTCATATGAAGACTACAGAGAGAGCGACGCCTAACATCAAAGCCACAGAGTCAACCACAGTGTACCGTTATACGGCTCTTTTGATGTACATCAAATGACTAAGTTACCTGTTCTATTCTGTTGCCTCCAGTTTTACTATGAGATAGTCCAGGGGTGTAGAGATCGTAAGTGATCGGAACCCCTGGAATATCAAAGATGGCCTATTCGAAGCAAGTTTCTATTTTGTCAATTGTTTAAGCATAAGTCATCATAAATGTTTATGATTTTATTTTCCTAATGTGTATGGATGCTGAACGTGATAATACAACCAATTTGGGGCCCTTTAGGTTTTTTTGAGTCTGTTAATTTGTCATATTTCCATGTTTAAATAGTAAATACTTGAACATCAACTTCTTCTGAATAGGTGAGCTTTGCTGTTCTGCTCTAACAAGGAAAATGAATACGTACCAGCGTTTCCGCCACAGAACGACAGCTGCAATAATACATAGTGCTAAAAGTCCCCCTAAGGCAGCGCCAACCAACAGTGGAATGTTATCTGTAAATTAAATATAACGCTTTTGAAATTACGTACACTGTAATGTATAAAGTCCATTTTATTTATGATAATCCGGAGACTGTCAATGTCAATAACTTGTAAACTATTTGTTAATATCACTGCGTTCCGAGGCTTTAAATTTATCGAACGAAACAATAATTTGATACACTGAAATATAGCCTTTTCTCTTGTCTAAACATAATTAAAATTATATCATATTTAAATCATATACATGATATCCATGTATTGTCATTACGTAGAGAGAATTCAATATTGACTCCCGTCACTGGCGATCCAATTTTGTTTTCGAAATAAAAAGCTGTGAAAATAACAGTATGGTGTATATATCAAACGTACATGTATAATGGTGGGTATGTGTGCACTTATGTAAGCCAATGTGTTCTTCGTGAACCGAATTGAATTTCTTAATTACAGTATATCCTGTCTACAAAGAATAACTGATGGATAAAGGAACAATGGTCTTTATACATTGTCAAAGAGTCTTGCTATTTGTCGTTTGGTACCTTATGAAAGATGTCGTTTTTAGAATGCAGTTTTTATACAGAGGTGGTCGCTAAGGTAAGTTTTACTGTATGTTTAGCTGTAGATTGATGAGTGTCTGAAGATTTTGTATACAGAGAGCGTGTGGTATGTAGATTGTTAAAGGCCCACTACCTTTCCGAAACGGCTTTTAATTTTTTAAAGGGAATATAAAACGAGATCGGTCATTTTGTAGAGTCGTAAAAATTATTAACTTACCATTAATACTACACTTATCATCGCCTTCTCAACAATATGATTAAAATAAATAAAATGTTAATTTTCATAACGCGGGTCGTTTTATGTTTCCCACCGTCGCTCTAAATACCGCTTGAAAGTTAACTATCACTGCGCCAGACGGCAAAACAATGAAATGACTCTCCAATGTTATATATTACGGAGAAAATCTTGCATATGTTTGGTGTTATAAGCACACCTTAGGCCGTCGGTATATATTTTCTGATGTTATTAATGTTTTTATAAAACCTTTATGTTTTACTCCAGAAAGGTAGTGGGCCTCTAAGACCGATGATGAAAACCACAATTCCGGTTATTTTCGACAAATCAATCCATAATAATTCATGAAAAATTATTCAACCCTCCTTTCTAACACCATGGACTAAACACAATTCAGATTGTTTTGTCCGACATATCCAGTCTGTGTCATTTACTGAGTACCAGGTTTAGAAAGTAGATGAAACCCGAAAAACCCGGATAAAAACCACTATCTAAGGTCAAAACCTGGCAACTATTTAAGGTAGGATTCGAATTCGAAACAGTGAATTCTAATTCGAAACTGTCCTAGGCATGACAGTGGAAGAAACTATGGCTAATGGTAGAATTGTGGTTTGAAATCTTGTTGCTCATTGATGAAGCTTACTCGGACTAAACGATAAAGCTTTGGCACATTATAATAATGCTTGTTATTTGATAAAGTTTACTGAAACTACAATAATGATACCCGTTTGAAAAAAAGATTATCCAGACGACAATAATTGTATTGCCATTTGATAAAGCTTACTTGGGAGTCCCTCTCATCTCTATTCAATGGTTACGACCAATCGGATCCCCTTTTTCCGGTAATCTTCGGAATAGAAATATTTCCGAAGATTGACGGAAATTACTCCGAGATATCGCGATTGTGGTTACGACCAGCTAATTTCTATATATCAATTACACAAATTGTACAATGCAAGTTTGTATATTTTACCTTGTCCATTTTTCCGGTTAACTTTTTGTTGGTTACCAGACAAACTTAGCGCGGCGGACATTTTCCCTGTCGTCGACACATTACTGGCGTCTCCTGTGTTTGACACTTGAGGCGTACCAGCTACCCATTCGTGCTGATTCGTAGTTCTTATTGTCGTTGCCAATAACGACTCACCATGACCCTTGTCGAGGATGGGGGACCCTGTCTGTTGTTTTGAAGATGTTGATCTTGCCTGTTCGCTAGAGGTCACCGTGGTCGAGGTCAAAGGAAATAGACTGTGGGGTATGGTATGTTGGGTGGTAGGCGGTGGGGTAGGACAGTTCAGTAAAGCATTCGCTCGTGAGGAAGGGTCTAGCAAGGTCAAAAAATAAAACATATCAATAAGTTTTTCATCATTTAAATAGATAGATATAAAAGTCCTCTTTGTCTTTTCTGTTTTCCTTTATATTTTTCAATACCTCGTAAATATGGGTTTTTTAACATATCTACAAATTTCGTCATCAAAATATGTCCGTATAATTCACTAGAATTTCGGAAAGTCAATCAAGGTACAAAACTCTTACCTCAAACTTACCAAGTTTCGGAACAAGTGCCGGTACCAAATTACACAGATATATAAAAGAGTCGACTTTTTGAACATAATATGAATCCGGATCACTCGACACATTTCGGATCTCTTTATTACTTTCTGATGCCGCATCTCCGATTCCAATGACAAATATTTCGGTATTGTTCAAAGACTTAAATATTTTAGTTTCGTTCATTGTTCCAACAGGATCGTCAGATTCTCCGTCCGTCAACAAAACTATTGTCTTGTTAGCGCCAGGCCGTCCGCCATTTCGCGGAAGAAAGGAATTCAGGCGTACAAAACGAAATGCTCCAGCGGTGTTAGTGTTGCCTCTTGGCGCTTGGAAACGTGTTCCATTTAGATTTTGAAGAAGTTCATCACTTGTGTTGTAATCAGCTAATTTGAAAATCTCACTGACATTATAATTAAATGTTACAACAGATACCCGGATGTCGTCTGGTCCGATCGTCAGCCATTTTGTGACGTTGCGTATGAAATCAACAGCTTGCATCTCATCTTGGATCGAAATACTTAGTGACGTATCCAAAACAAAGACGATATCTACAAATATAAATTAAGTGTATGTTGCTATGGAAAGATGACAATATCGTATATCTATTCAACAGATCTTGAAAAAAAAATACATGCATGCAGGAATGCTCCATTGTGCGCTTTACGTTTAAATTATCGGTCTTTCTTTAGATTTTAGATTATCGTTTTCACAACTTAAACTATAAAAAAAATACAGACGGCCAAAAAGTTTAGACGTACGTTAAGATATACGTTTACCTTTACACAGTTTTGACTTTTTACGACATTATCAAGTTCGTTGAGCCGCGACTCTTGAAAAAAATAACAGATGCAAAACTACCAACTGTAAACTGCCTCGTATTCTTCAACTAGCCCTACTCCCCTTCTTTGCTTGCTCGAGATACAAATCGTGAAATATGTTGGTACGGGTCCATGGGTTTTTACTAAGTACTGTCCAAATTTAAACGACGTTGGTTATGGTTCTCTCGGTTTCTTTCCAAACCACATTGCTTCAATGACCATAACTATTGAGGTATCTTAATACAAACAAACTGTTCTATCAAGTTAAAGGCAAACAGAATACTGTAGTTTGATTTCATAGTGTTTAATTTTTTTTTATTAACAACAAATGGTTCCATATTCATTATCGTGGTTACCTGATCAGACTATGTCATCAGTAATTGGATCATGCCCCTGTTACTTAGTAAGACCTCAAAATGGTTATGGTTTGATGACTTCCGGTTCCTGTTTTCTCAAGTTTACGCAAATATATTTATCAAGAATTAAATCATCAATATGATGAGGACGAGACTAAAAACTTCTGTACGACGAAAATTCCCTAGTTTCATCTGAAAATCAGAACGAGACACGACGGGACGGACATTATTTTTTACCGTGCATCTTTATTTCTTTAAAATTTCATTTTTTATCAAGCATCGTTTTTTTATTAAAAATAATCTTCAGATTCGAACAAAATTACATATATATGTCTAAGTCAAATGGTCGCTGTTACAGTATTTCTACATTGAATAGCCTTTGTTTTAAAACATAAATACCATTTTTGATTGCTCCTATTTCCCTGGTAGAAAAACACAGAATCAATGCAAGTAGAATCGAAAACAGCTGGACGTACATCTTCCAAAATTCACTTATCAAAATGCTAGTCTCTTATATTTGCCGATATCGTCGAATTAATTTGTTCCATTTTTTCCCCGAAGCAAATTATTCACGTATAAAAACTAGCGTTAAGGTAACACTGCATAAAACGAATATATTTTACATGGCGCAAATTATCGAACAGGTTTCAAACAACTGGCGTTTATATAGTGGCATGACTAAGTAAGTAAACAGTTTAGATAAACTATTGATTTTTAAATCTATTATATGTGTATCGTTACCACACTTGGTTAGGATATTAATGATCATTCTGGTGCACCTTTGATTCGACAAACACCTGGAGTATAGCTCCGTAGGGTCGAGTCTTGGACTATTGTCAATAAAGTGAGAACAGGTAATTTACCATAAATTCCCCACGTAGATATATTTCGGCATTACGTATCAAGCCTGTTTGATTTGATTCAAATGAAACGCACTTCCCTTTTAAGGTCATATTTGTCGAGTTTTTATCTTTCAATCGTTTTATAATGTTTACAGTAAAAGTAAATTGTTCCTTAAACAACCTAATACCACAGTAAACAACAAAATAAATTAAGTTGAAGCATTATTAGCATCCGCAGTATCATGTCATGTAGGACTAGAAAGGACTATTAAATAAGAGTCGGGGACTGGGCAATAAAATGTGGCTTATTTTCGCGCGAATTCCCTTTCCTGGACATGTATATTCTAAAACGACATTGTCCATCGAACTTTATACTATATGAAATTTACTGTGAAAATGTCATCATTTTTCACATTGTTATCTTCTTGTTAACATTTTTATGAGCGACATATAATGGTAACGCACTCGCCTTTCACGAAGTCTGGCCAAGGTTCGATTCCGACAATCGGACTACCTGTGATAACACATAGTGATCTGGGAATTACTTACAGTTTTTATGTTAGTATTTGTACCCACCAGAGTGCCTATAAGTCCTTTTTAGACATCTTATGGGTCTAGATTAGAAATCGGAAAAATCATACTCGACAGCATTATACACCATGTACAACATGATTGTTACCGAGCTTTGATCTAGACCCCTAAAACCTGTTTAGTCCAAACATATATATATATTATATCAACTTAATTAATTCCCATATCCCTTGGAGATTATGTAGCCCTGTACGACAGACGAAACATTTCTGACCGATAGTCGTTGCCTGATCAAATTAAAGTGAAGACAGCATATGGTGATCATCTGCCCGATCAAGTAGATTTTACCCGGGTAATTCGGTTTCCTCCCACATTAAGACATATTTCACGCTTCCATCGGGTCAGCAAGAGTGATTGATAAAAGATTAAAGTTTAATCTATATGTAACAACAAGACATTTAATTGATACTTCATTTAAAATTGCGCCTGTTGAATTCAGTAGAAAAACTCATCTTTTCAAAATAGCATACGAAGGTGAAAAGAATATCATAATAGAAGCACTGGTCGCGTACTAAAGCACACTTTGATTGCCGCATAATCCGTATCTTTCAGGGTCCGTAAAACAAACAAAACCAAGATATGGTGAAATAGCACTAAAAAGTTATGAACTTTCCCCAAATTACAGATATAAATATGCAAAATTTTATTTTAGACTTATGAGCGGTCCGACAGAAAGTCAAAAGTTACCGCCCCCAAAGCCTAGAGATGCTATTTTGCGCATGTCCGGAAATAAAAGTTGTTTACCGCAATGGAGCTTTCTTTCAGAGAAAGCTCGCCGGCTTAGAATCAACTGCTGATTCGAAGTGAATAAGGAGTTTGTTTAAACTAAAGAATGTTGTGAATAGCTGAGAATATTATATGGAAACGAATTCGAGCTATGACAACAACTGTGATTTGTGAATGATCTACCACAACCACATAAACTGACTTCTCTTCGTCTCTAAAAGGTGAGTGGGACCCCGAAGGGGTAACAGTTGTATAGGCCTATTCTATAAGTGTTTGGTCGCTTTTTGGAATTTGTACCATAGTAAAATAGAGATTAGAAATCAGGAAAAGTGTTGATAAATTGGGGAGCATATAACAGATTTAATCTTGGATTACAACAGAAGCATACATAGAGTCGTATTATACGCGTTTCCCTAAAAGATGATCGCATTCTTCAGTGTTACGTACGATATACATGTAAGCTAAGTTACTGTTACAGCGTCAGGAGTGTGATATCTTTTCCGATATCTATTTGTGTATTTATTTATATGCAGTGATATATATCTTTTACTGTATGTTATGGATATTCCTGTATGAAAGAAGCCACTTTCAAATTCACTTCATCAGTGCCCGTGTGTGTAAGATTGTATTTTTTTAGACTTACAGTCACTTAGTCACGTACTCGTTATCCTATCTGCTGGTCTTAATTATGTAAAATTCACACCAATACATCACAAAGTGGTGTAAGTAAGGAATAGTAATTGAATTTTTACAATATGTTATATATATTATGTCCAATACATTTAGGCTACATAAATTCTGGCACTAGTACTGCTAGTACCATTATTCTTCACATGAAAATGCCTAGACCTCTGAAATTTAAGAAATGACTCAGTAGTATCTAGTGGGGTTTGATTTTGATAAACTTGTGTTCAAAAGATGTGTAATTGTTATAAATTTGTGTTTGACAGAAAAAAAATGGAACTAGTTTGTTTTACATGTAGGCTTACACTGGGAGATTATGTACATACATGTATATACAGTATTTATCTCTGTACATTAGCTGACATTTACTCCATATTTTCTTTATAGAATGTATGGGACCTTCCACCAGATGACAGAAGTGCAATATGTGATGGCAGCTCGCCCAAAAAGAAAAGGGAAAAACAACTACATGTATCTCTGAGATCAAAACTGACAGTAAAAAAAAAGTCTGTTTGTGATGTACCCATTATGAACCAGAAAGATATATATATATGATTTTCAATAAGGAAGGACAGATTCAAACTTGAAGTACAAACCTAGCATAATTCTTTACTATTATTTCCAGTATGTTTTTTAATAATTTATTTCTTTTTCACACAAATAAAAAAGGAATAATAATGATTATTGCATGTTTACATACCTTGTATGTATAACTTTTGAATAATTTATGACCAATAAACCAATTAAAATAATATATGTCATTTGTCTGAGTTGTTTAATTATGTAGTGTTCATTTTAGAAATGTTCAAATACAGAAAATAAATAGCAAACAAGGCTGAGGCTAGATCAAAAGTCAGTGTCAAGATTTTGGCTCTATAGATATACAGATATCCCTATGTGTAATTATAAAATTTGTTGTGTAATACACATATTGCACATGTATAAGAATATCCATATATCTGTAGAGACAATAGCCTGTGGTGCCTGTTGTTAAATTGCATTATTCATTATTGACTATTTTTAAGTTGCAAAGTTTTGATTGAATTAGAAAGGAATAGACTGACAATAACTTTGATTAGTCCAGGTGAATCAAGGTCTACAGGTAAAAGCGCTTAGCAACTCCACTTAGTGTTTGGAGCAATATCACACTATGAAGGAATTCTGATTGCTTGAATATATAAAAATAAACTAACAAAATAATTTAGTAAAGTTAGATTTTCCATCAGGTTAGACTATATACATAGTGAAAAATTAATTTTTACTGCAATTACTTGATGACATGAGAATCACATGCTATGGTCAGCTTAATATGCTATTTTGAACTCCAGTCATTTTTATTGACTTAAAATTCAATGCATAATATGTGTACATGTACATTATACAATGTATATGTATGTGCTATTTGTGTATGAATATGATTGTATAAGAAACACCTAGGTTCATTTGATTCAGAGGCAAATTATGGACATCATATAATATGATAGCTATATGGTTCATTGGCAAACTATATGTACATGTACATCACAAATTAAACCAAGAGAGCTGTCTTCATTATCTACACAGAAAATGTATACATAATTGCATATCTGACATTCAGAACTTATAACACACACTAAACCGCCTTATTTCAACCTCAACCCCTTTCTTTCTTTTATTTTTTTTAATTTTCTGTAATCCTTGAAATCATGTAACCAAATGTTTATAGATTCACCAGAAAAATTTATCATCATGTTTTTAACGAACATGGAGCTTTTCCAACATAAATATCAGCAATATATATATGTACATACATGTATAAAAGTTTTATACTCGTTTATGGCGGTACATGGTGGGTTTTTTATCACACATTGATATGTATACATGTATACACATATGACTTTGAACAAAAATGCATATAATGTCAAGTTTGCTCTCCGTGCTTACTTTACTTGATTTATTATTGTATTTCATTTGGACCTTTATAAATCAAATGGTTATCCAAGGCAAGTTAAATATCGTCTGAGATATTTATTTAAAAAGTATCACCAGAGATTTACATGTAGATAACCATTTTTGTCTCTATCTAGTACGATGTATCTTGTCTATTTTATTATTCATCTGGTACATTTTTGTACAATTTATTATCTAGTCTAGTACGATGTATTGTATCGCAACACGTATTTTATACGATGTTTAAATACCGTTCCAACAAAAATCCCTCCGGTGGCCCCCGGAAATTAGGCAAAGCATTGTCAACCGATCGCCGTATTGTAAACACTCAAAATGACCGAATGGAAGTATGTGTACACGACAATAATGTATATTTATTGTTCTGGGGGACTCTTTAACCTCATCACAATACAAAACATTCACATGTTCATGATAAGTAACAAGTTCTTCTGCTAACATGAACTACACACTTTTGACTGGGCACGTCATTTCGTTTGGTCTGGAAAGTCACGTGATCGTCTAAGCATTGAAAATGGCGCAGTATGCATATTCAAACACTCGAACTTTTAATCATTAATTTCTTTTGAACTCGGGACTTTTTTGGTGAGTAATTAAGGGAAAGTTGATAACTTTTCATAATATATACATGTACACTAATTTTCTTTTGTTGATTTACGGATTATGCGGCTTTAAACCACAGGGGCCAACTCGATGAAAATGGATATAATCAATTATAGGAAATTTCGAGTAAAATTCTGAGGTTGTGGAAACCGCAGGGACTTGGCACGAAATCGTTCAACCAACAGTATACACACACACACATGTATTTTGATACTATAATATATATATATATACAATGTATACTGTTGGTTAACAAATTTCGTGCCCTGTCCCTGTGGTGGAAACCACATACAGTTGGTAGTAGACTAAAGGTTACGCATTGTGCACACGGTGTGAACTACGAGTGGACACGGAGTGCACGAGGTTTAGACTACAGGTAGACACGGAGTGCACGAGGTTTAGACTACAGATTCAAAATACATGTGTGTGTGTATACTGTTGGTTGAACGATTTCTTGCCAAGTCCCTGCGGTTTCCACAACCTCAGAATTTTACTCGAAATTTCCTATAATTGATTATATCCATTTTCATCGAGTTGGCCCCTGTGGTTTAAAGCCGCATAATCCGTAAATCAACAAAAGAAAATTAGTGTACATATATTATGAAAAGTTATCAACTTTCCCTTAATTACTCACCAAAAAAGTCCCGAGTTCAAAAGAAATTAATGATTAAAAGTT
>SAYR01035159.1:1190246-1204420 GCA_004382745.1 Argopecten irradians irradians
AACTTTTAATCATTAATTTCTTTTGAACTCGGGACTTTTTTGGTGAGTAATTAAGGGAAAGTTGATAACTTTTCATAATATATGTACACTAATTTTCTTTTGTTGATTTACGGATTATGCGGCTTTAAACCACAGGGGCCAACTCGATGAAAATGGATATAATCAATTATAGGAAATTTCGAGTAAAATTCTGAGGTTGTGGAAACCGCAGGGACTTGGCAAGAAATCGTTCAACCAACAGTATACACACACACATGTATTTTGATACTATAATATATATATATACAATGTATACTGTTGGTTAACAAATTTCGTGCCCTGTCCCTGTGGTGGAAACCACATATCGATCAAATTTAATTGTAGCTAGGGAGAGGTGTCTGGTTGTACAATCCCAACAAACGATTACTAGTATACTGTTCATGTAAGAATACTAGAAAATGGTTTCCGCTACAAACCAAATCTAAATAAGGTCGATAATGAATAATAATCAAGCCCCGAGTTTGACGAAGATGTGACTAACACACTATGCCAGTCTTCTCCCTTTCGCAATAATATGTGATATTTTAAAGGAATAAACTTTTAATCATTAATTTCTTTTGAACTCGGGACTTTTTTGGTGAGTAATTAAGGGAAAGTTGATAACTTTTCATAATATATGTACACTAATTTTCTTTTGTTGATTTACGGATTATGCGGCTTTAAACCACAGGGGCCAACTCGATGAAAATGGATATAATCAATTATAGGAAATTTCGAGTAAAATTCTGAGGTTGTGGAAACCGCAGGGACTTGGCAAGAAATCGTTCAACCAACAGTATACACACACACATGTATTTTGATACTATAATATATATATATACAATGTATACTGTTGGTTAACAAATTTCGTGCCCTGTCCCTGTGGTGGAAACCACATATCGATCAAATTTAATTGTAGCTAGGGAGAGGTGTCTGGTTGTACAATCCCAACAAACGATTACTAGTATACTGTTCATGTAAGAATACTAGAAAATGGTTTCCGCTACAAACCAAATCTAAATAAGGTCGATAATGAATAATAATCAAGCCCCGAGTTTGACGAAGATGTGACTAACACACTATGCCAGTCTTCTCCCTTTCGCAATAATATGTGATATTTTAAAGGAATAAATGAAGGCGTTCATTCCAGTACATTTCTTTTTCTGAATTTTGCACTATTCAGTTCGACCAATGAAGAAATCAGAAATTCAATCGTAGTTATGTGGTCTTTTTTCTCAAAAAGTGCTACTAAGGATGTGATAGATAATGATACAACTTTATGTGGTCTCCTTAAACAAGAGATCCCAGAGAAATAATGGCGCCCACCATTGAATGACTTATAGCTGTCAAAGAAAAGAGGGACCTTTTTAATTTCTCTGCTCCTTCTAAACTATCAGAATCTAAGATGGCCACATATCGGCCATTTTGTCTTCCAAACAGTCCCAAAATGTAATGTGTAAAACTAGGTACAAAGAGGAACAAATGAAATACTTGAGAGAGACCCCTTCAATATTTTCTGAGAACTAACATAAAAACTTGAATTGTCAAAATCCAAGATAGCAGCCTGTCAGCCATCTTGTTTTTGTATCTGTCCCAAACTAGAGTACATGGGAAACATACGTTTGACACTTGTGAGAGATCCCTTCAGAACTTCCTGACAAGTAGTGGTAACACGAATTGCTAGGTGACAGCAACCCTGACTTTTACAAGAAGTTCTTTCATTTATCAAATGGAGAAGCTAGGGTTTTGAATCGCTACCTATATGTGGCCCTTTTATTGCTCCTATTTCCCTGGTAGATGAGACAAAATGATTATTTGATCATATATATGTTGATGAGGACATCTGCTTAAACTGATTGGTATTTTCCAATATTTTTGTAACAGCTAGTCTTTTAAGGATGTGCCAGGTTTAAGAGGTGGAAGAAAGTCACCACACCTACACTCGACAACTTATAGGACTAAATGCTCTACGTTATGTTCCAATACAAGATCCAACAACTCCCTGTTCAGGGTCACCTCAGCATGACCTCTGACCTAGAATTGGAACATCTCAGGATGAATTTGTAGTGGAGCCGAATAACAAGTCTAACTTTAATTAGATTTGAGCAAAGTAAGATTCATATTGAACACCGGAGATGGAGAGCTAGTGGTAATATGTCAGAGCACTTTTACCACTCCACCACGGTGTCCACACTCCACCACAGCGTCCACACTGGGCTACAGCAGCCCCTCTAAGTTGATGTTGCACACAGATGGACAACAGATGATCAGAATAAGTCACTTTAAATTTTCATGACTAAAACATCAACATAACAATCAAAATTAGTCAGTTGTTTATTTTTTGCATAAATTTAACAAAATAAAACATTTCATATATCAAATCCTTTCAATAACATGAACAAAGCAAATGCTTATCACCAACAATCAACATTTCTGTATCTGATAGACAAAAGATGCTCAACTATGTACTGTAAACCAACTGATTTTCTCGTGATTAACTGGGGAATAAGAATTTTGCTGGCGATTAGAAACTGTGAAAAGTAGTCTTCGTGAAAATGTCTTCTGAGCACAGCTATAATGGCACTATATACTGTTAACGTGGATATTTTCGCGAGTGCTTAATTTTGCGATTTTCACTTATCAACCTTATGCGGTGTGGTTTTCTCGCGAAAGATACACTTTGCCGGGAAATTTTCGCAATCAAGCGGTCTTCGCGTAATTAGCATAAATTTCCTCCTCGCGAAAATTTCCTCGTTTACAGTACAATAAATCGTTTTGAATAGTCTTTAGAAATGAAAACACAAAATTAAGAAAATTAGTTTACAACAAGGCTTAATAATGACAAGATCTAACAACATACATGTACTAGAATTTTAGTGACATACTTAAAACAGCAAAATGTAGAACTTTGATAGGCCTATTTATACATGGCACATAGCACTATTAAGAATCATATACATATGATTGGTGTAGTAAACTATCACAAAACCACTAGTATCACGAAATCAAACGTCACATATTTCTGCAAACTTCAATCCATTTTGAATTAGAATGCATACCTAATAATGATTGATTTTGAATAATTTTGCAGCAACAAAAGGTCCAGTCAAATGAAACTTATGTCTTACACCTGTTTGTTTGCTAATACAGTAAAGTATGGTAGAACTTATGTCACATCGCAATGAGGCTATCACAGTGTCAACAGATTTCAATGAAGTCTGGCCTCACATAAAAAAATTCTTATATTGTTGCCAGTCCACCATGAATCTTGATAACCTTTCAACATACAGAATTGATATTGGCCATGGAGAAATTTGCCACAGCTTGTGTAAAGTTGTTCAGTATTATGATATTCATTACACGACAGAACAGACTGTTCATAGTTGAACTAGTCTATATAAGAGTCTAGCATGATCAACAGTAACAGTTCTGGTTGTTCTCCACGGAGATGATTCTGTTTGATCTGGGCTTGAACTTTAGCAGTCAAGATGTCATCAGCAGGCCCAGATCTGACGTCCAATGAAAACTTTGATGGTCATGGCTTCATCAGCGAGCATGTAGGTCTTGAACTTTAGCCTTGACCAGTTGTGAATATCCACTGTAAAAATAATTGTCAAAATAATTATTTTATGCCCCTGCTAAAACTAAATTACTGAGTTATGTCTACTGCTAAAAAAGTCAAGTCTCTGGAACAAGAGTTATGTCCCCTGCTTAACCAGTTGTATTGAGTTATCCCCCCTGCTAAAACAAAGTACAGTGTTATGGAAATCAGGATTATCTTGTGAATACCACATCATGTGTATTTGTGTGATCACTTAAAAGAATGAAGCTGGATTATCATGTTAATGTAGTTTAAGTATATGACTGTATACTGTACTATATTGTACTTTTTACAGAGAACAGCCAGAAAAAAAGTAAAGTTCCTCTTAATTTTACTTTAATTTTATGTAATCACCAAAACATCAGGATAATTAAAAAAAATATATAAGTGGGATGATTTAGAGTATTTTTATAGGATAACATCACCTTATCCATTTTTTTTTTTATAAATTTATCTCAGATTTTGATGAAATCCGAACATATTCCCCCTACTCTTTCTCCATGTATACCTTTTTAACAAAAGCTTTTAGTGATTTTTTCCCCTTTATTCAAATATAATTTGAAAGCACACTCAATAACTTACTTTGAATCTTTGCGGACCTTGAAGAACCAGTCAACGTAGTCAGACCGTCCCAGGAGTTCTACAAAGTCCTCGTCGTGGGTAATAACTACCAGCTGGAAGTTTCTCTGCTCCTTCCTGCTCTTAATAATCCTGAAATCAAGGGCGGACAACTCATTAAATAGCTTGAATGCATGATATTTTACCTAAGAATTAATGACAAAAAATCAAATTATAAATATTTCAATACATTCCAAGCCAATTCAGGATTAATTAGCTGAGAAGAACTAAATGTAAAATATCTTCCTTTACTAATTCATTATAAAGTCAGAAGCATCATCGATATCTTTAATTTTAATCTTTCAAGTAAAATGGCAATTAAATGCCACAAATTATCACTTTTTTCCAAATGTACATAGTACAAACAAATGAATCATAAAATACTAGCTCATCAGTGTTTTTTCAAAAGCCTTACTCAACAAGTGCGAAAGCCAAACTCTCGATGTTTTCTCTGTCCAGGTTTGTGGTCGGCTCATCCAGTGCCAGCACTCCACAGTTTAGGCAGAATGTCTCGGCCAGGGCCAGACGGATGATTAGAGAGGCCAGCACCTGTAATACAAGTTCTACAGTTAATGATGGCTGTCATATACCATAGAACAAGAACCTACTGCTGGACCAGTGAAAATGTAGAAACACTATAGACCTACAGTTTGTGTGTTAAACTACCAACATGTCAGTGTCACCAATAATTAATAAAATTTCCTTACCAGTTCTTTCAAATTTCTTTTATGAAAGAAATCCTCTCTTAATTTGATTTCTAACTGGCATACTCAACTGAATTCTGACCCTTGTCCTTACATTTTGACCAACACTACAACGCTCTCTCAGAAATTATGACCCTTGGCCTTACCTTTTGACCTGCACTATAGGGTCCTATCAGAAATTACTGAACTCTGACCCTTGGTCTTACCTTTTGACCTTCACTATAAAGTCCTATCAGAAATTAGTGAACTACATCCTCTAACCTTAATTACCTTCCGACCAGCACTACAGTGCCCTCTCAGACATTACTCAACTATGACCCTTGGCCTTACCTTTTGACCAGCACTACAGCACCCTCTAAGACATTACAAAACTCTGACCCTTGACCTTACCTTCTGACCAGCACTACAGGGCCCTCTCAGACATTATTGACTCTGACCCTTGACTTTACCTTCTGACCAGCACTACAGCGCCCTCTCAGACATTACTGATTCCGACCCTTGACCTTACCTTCTGACCAGCACTACAGCGCCCTCTCATGTCCAGTGCTGCCTCTCCCTTCAACATGACAACTCTGTAGTTGTACGTCCGCCTCGTCTTCATCCCACCCTCATCCTCATCTGACCTGATTTCGATCGTGTCAATATCTAAAAATAATTATCCAATCACACAAACAGTTTATATTTTCTAGATTGTGTCAATATCCAAAAATAATCTCTCCAACCTCATTATCAGTAAGCTTGACATTTTGTGTTTTGTATGATAAAACATTTTCTCGGACATTGAATAGGTACACATACGTTTACAAGCACAAGTCGTGGCTACATGCTGCCTGGCGATTTGTCAACTACAAAATACCAACTAAAAAAAAGAAGATAAAACCAAATTCCAATTTATTTTCTTGTCTTTTATATTTTGACGAACTTAGACTAGAATAAGGTAAACTTGATGGTAGAGTCATTCTTGTTATACAAGGAGTTTACTATAACTTTAGTTAACAAGGGCACCTTGACACATTCGACTCTATAGCTCACTCATCCACCCCTATAGACACCTTGACACATCTGACTCTATAGCTAACTCATCCATCCCTATAGACACCTTGACACATTTGACTCTATAATTAACTCATCCACCCCTATAGACACCTTGACACATCTGACTCTATAGCTAACTCATCCAACCCTATAGACACCTTGACACATCTGTCTCTATAGCTAACTCATCCACCCCTATAGACACCTTGACACATCTGACTCTATAGCTAACTCATCCATCCCTATAGATACCGGGGATTTGACAAGGTCGTACGTTGAGGATCATTTCGCATCTTACCTGTCCCTTGAAAAACACCTCAACCGCATGCACTATTAAAGCACCGGTGCACCCTCATATAAGCAATACAACATTTTTTATCTTGAAATTACATTTTTAAGAAAACCATGCTTCCTAATAAAATAATGCATTTTGTATGATTTTAAAATCATAGGTTCAACCAGAAAAAATCTACATCCTACTTTCTAGAGACCTTAATTACCTTTTGTATTCAGGACATACGATAACTCTACGTCTTGAATAATGTCCCATAAGGTCAAACTAAAAGTACTAGTCTCAACTGAGACATGCACGTCAATGTAATTATATCGCCGTTCACTACCCACATGCCATCCTAGTGAACTGCCCGATGTATACTAAACTATGACCCTTTGCACTTTATCGTGTATATTGATCACAGAGCACCTTACAGCGCCCTCTTCAGACATTACCTAAACTTTATTGTGACTGTCTTGGCATTACCTTTTGACCAGCACTACAGCGCCCTCTTCAGACATATTACTAAACTATGACACCTATAGGCAATTACCTATTATGAACCAGCACTACAGCTGCCCTCTCAGACATTACCAAAAACTCTGACCCTTGACCCTTACCTTCTGACCAGCACTACTCAGTGCCCTCTCAGACAACTAAACTTTATGACCTCTTTGGCTATTACCTTTTTGACCAGCACTACAGCGCTTCTCTCAGACAATTTACTTAAAACGTATGACCCTATGGCTAAATTACCTTTCCATTGACCTCAGCACTTTACAGTTGCCCTCTCAGACAATTACTCAACCTATGACCCTTGGCTAGCTTACCTAATGTAATTTGACCAGCCACCTACTCCAAGCACCCTTCTCCAGACATTACAAAACTCTGGCCCTGACCTTACTTCTGACCTAGCACACATACAGCGCCCCTTCACCCAAGACAGATTACTGATTCCAGACCTCCTTTGATAACCTTATACACCTATTCAGACCCCAGCACTACAGGGCCATCCTTCCAGACATTATTGACTCTGACCCTTGACCTTACTTCTGACCAGTCACTACAAGCGTCCCTTCTCATGTCACTAGAGTTGCTGCGCACTCTCCTCTTTCAACATGACAACTCTCTGGTAGTTTGTACGTCCTCCTCAGGTCTTCATCCACCCTCATCCTCATCTGTACCTGATTTTCGTTGTGTCAATATCTTAAAAATAATTATCCTCAATATCACCACAAAACAGTTTATATTTTCTAGATTGTGTAATATCCAAAAATAATCTCTCCAACTCATTATCAGTTAAGCTTTACATTTTGTGTTTTGGATCATGATAAAACATTTTCTCGGACATTGAATAGGTACACATACGTTACAACCACAAGTCATGGCTACAGCTGCCTGGCGATTTGTTCAAATACTCTAGCGATTTCCAGAGGGATCTTGGCGCCCACCTCAAAGAAGATCTAATGTCCTGACACAATTGGAAAGAAGTGTGTATCTTTCTTCTACTTTTTTAAACTTTTTCAAACATATACTACACATAAAATGTTGAGACAGATCGGCTTCAGTACTCTTCTGAGAAATAGAAGTCACAAACTTCAACTATCAAAATCCAAAGATGGTTCCTTGGCGGTCATTTTGTGGGATGATCCGGTCCTAAATTCGCAATTATGCATCACTCTCGGGCGCTTAGGGATAACCTACATGCTGAAATTTTTGAGAATGATCCATTCAATACTTTCTGAGAAATAGCATATAACAAACTTTAAATACCCAAAATTCAAGTATATGGCTGCCTGGCAGCCTAGTGTTACCGTTGCGTTGGTCCCAAAACGCAAATATGCACAACTAGCGTCCCTTAGGGGAACCTACATATGTTCATTTTAGAGACAGATCCCTTCAGTACTTTCTGAGAAATTAGCGGCATAACAAACTTTAGCTATCACCCCTAAATCCATGCGATGGGCTGGCCTGGCTGGCCATCTTGTTTCACCGATTTTGGTCCCAGAACGACGATCTTAACGGCAAACAATGAAGAAGATTTATTCGTAGTTCCCTCGGGGTCGGATACCATATATATGAAATTTCTGGAAACAGATCCCCTTCAGTACTTCTGAGAAATAGCCATAACAAACTTTTAACTATTCAAAATCCAAGATGGGCTTGCCTTGGCGGCCATCTTGTTGAACGGATGATTCGGTCCCAAAAATGCAATATGCACAAATAGGGCCGCTAGGCGGAATCATTTCATCATGAATTTTGAGACAGATCCCTTTGGTACTTTCTTGAGATAATCAGTTTTAGATAACAAGAATTGTTAACGGACAGGTCTACGGACGTACGGAACGCCGGGACCAAGGACAAAAGCTATTGAATAGCCACCATCTGATGATAGGTGGGCTAAATACCAACTAAGACGCTTAGAAAAACCCAAACTCCAAATTTTTTCTCTGTCTTTTTATATTTTGTACTAGCAGCAAAGACTAAACATCAGGTAAAGTTGATTGGTAAAATCATTCTTGTTTATGTTAGTAAGAAAGTTTTACTCCTATAACTTTACTGTAACAAGGTACCCTTAGAGATATATTTGGAACTCTATAGCTAACTTCATCCATTCCCTTATTAGACACCTTGACACATCTGCACTCTATAGCTAAACTCATTCCACTCCTCCCTTATAGCTAACTTCATCCACCCCTTTCATAGACATACATTCTTGACTCATATCCTGACAGAGCCTCTATAGCTAACTACAATTCCCTAGATCATCCCAATAGACCACGCTTGGAGCACCATTTTGCTCTCTATATTCCTAACTTCTATCATCACGCACTATAGATCACTCTTGATCACATATTGGCACTCACTTTCATTAGCTAACTCCTCGCAAATGTCCCTATAGACACCTTTTATTGACAACAATTAAGTACATATTATCGGCTACACTGCATCCTACCTCCTTAATCGAGGGAGCAACTATTCGGACACTTACTGACACACTTACCCCTATCAGTCCTAACTCCATCCCACCCCTATAGAATCACTCCTTCGTACTACATACTGCTCTATAGTTTAACTATATACCAACCCATTATTGGACACCGTCCTTGACAACATCTGACTCTATACGCGACTTACATCGCTATAATCTCCCAATTACTAGGAACACTCTTGACCACATCTGGACTCATATAGCTAACTGCTATCCACCTTCTCTCTAGAGACATCCTTGACACCATCTCTGAAACGTGTTATTCAACGTTTAACTCATCGCCGAATAATTCTTCCATCTTTTAGTTAGTAGAACATCTCAATTGGTCAATCATGCTGACGCTCACTCTGCTTAGTATAGGTCATTTAGTTCTTCAATCTCAAATTCCCCTCAATTAGAAAGAAACTATATTGATGCACAGTATATGTCTTCTGTATAGCTAACTTACCACTCCACCTTATAGAACAGCTCTTGACACACATTCTGTACTCAGTGATTAGCGTCAACTTTCTAACTTCTCTCATCGCCTTATAGACACAATTGGAACCAACCATCTGACTCTATAGGCTAACATATCATCCTACCCCCTCTCAGACACCTTTGAACAACATTTTAGACTTCGCTATAAGCTGTATACTAATCCATGCCGTATCTGACACAGTCCTTATGGACACATCTGGACTCTATAGCTGACTCATCCATCCCTATTAGATACACCTTGGAGCTATTCTGAACTCGGTAAGTTTATTTAAAACTCATCCACCCCTATAGACACCTCGATACAATCGAGCTGACCTCATATAATAGCTTTTATAAGCTCAACTTTCCCACACACTCCTAATTAGACAACCTTGACACATTTTGAATCTTCCATATGATAGCTAAACTCAATCCATCCCTATAGACACCTTTACAAGCATTCACTGACCTCGCTTATAGTTAGACTTTCGCAATACCCCACTATAGGACACTTGACACATCTACTCTATAATTAACTTATCCACCATTCATATAAACACAGCACTGACACATTTGTGCTACTCTAAGCTAAACATTCATCTCTATCTAATATAGAAACACCTTGAAACAACTATACTTACTCATGATTTAGAATCTAAATTACATACACCACCCACCATATAAACACACTGGACAACATATTCGCACTCACTCAATCTAGCATAAACTCTACTCTCCTCACCCCTATAGGTATACACCTTGACAACATCTAACTCTAATAGCTAATCCATCCACCTCCTATAGACACCTTGCACACATCTGACTCTATAAGCTAAACTCATATCCATCCCTATAGACACCCTTGACACATTTGACTTCTATAAGTTTAACTCATCCATCCCTATATAGACACTTGACCACATTTGACTCTATAGCCTAACTCATCCACCCTATAGACCACCTTTGACACATCTTTGGCTCTATAGCTAAACTCATTCCATTCCCTATAGACACCTTGATCAACATCTTATGTCTCTATAGTGATACTAACTCATCCACCCCTATAGACACCTGAGACTCTGCTCTCACCATTCTTAACTGACACAATTTTGGACTCTATAGCTGACTACTACATCCATCCCTTTAGACACCCTCTTTGACACATGTTGATCCTTATAGCTAACTCATTTCCACTCCATATAGCACATTTGATCACATATGCACTCTATATATAATCGTTCATCCCACACCTTCCTATCTAATAGCTACACCTCCACCATATTAGACCACCTATCTACAATCTTCTTCTATAGTTAATCTCAATGATTGACCACCTATGAACCTTGCAATTCTACTCTTAAACCTTATCATCTATAGACACTCATTGACACATTGGACCTCATGCAACCTCACTCTTAGACACTGCAAATCTGACTAAAGTACTCATTCACTATAGACACCTGAACAATTACTCTTATACTCACATCCACCCTTAACACCTGCCAATTATCTTAACATACCCTATAGACACTGAACATCATGACTCTATAGTTAACTTCAATCCTACCACCTTTATAGACACACTTGACAACATTTGTACTCATATAGATTAACTTCATTCCACACCCTAGATAGACACACTTTGCACACAATACTGCAAGCTACTCATCACCCTTATAGAACTTGACACGGTCTAAGTAACTTCACCTATAACCTTGCACATCTTTCATAGACTCCCTATAGAACACCTTGACACATTTGACTCTATAGCTAACTCATCCACCCCTATAGAACCTTGACACATTTGACTCTATAGCTTAACTCATTCCACCCCCTATAGATCACCTTGACACAATCTGACTCTATAGTTAACTCATCCACCCCCTAATAGACACCTTCCAATTTGAACATTCTATAGCTAACTCATACCACCCCATATAGACACCTTAAACATTTGGACTCTATAGTTATAATCTTCCCACACTCTTGACACATCTACCTATAGTTAACTCACCACCCCTGTAACACCTTGAACCTGACTCTATAGCTACTCATCCGACCCTATAGCCCCGACACATTTGACTCTATAGCTAACTCACTACCCCTATATGACACCTTGACACATATTTGATCTATAGCACTACTCATCCACCCCTATAGACTCACCACCATCTGTAAGCATTTGAGCTCTCCGTTAAATTCGATCTTAACACATACCCTATAGCTCCATCCCTATAGACACCTTGACACATTCATTGACCCATAGCTATACTCATCCGACCCTCATATCTTAACATCATCCGACCTATAGCATCACCTCCCACGCTCTATAGTATCCACCTGACACATTGACTCTAGTACTTCTATAAACTCATCCATCCCTATATACAGCGTCTATTGACACATTGTGACCTTATGCTAACTCATTCCACCGCCTTAACTCACACCACCTTGACCACATCTGACTCTATAGCTAACTCATCCAGCCCCTATATAACACCTTGACACTATTTGAGACTCTATAGCTAACTACATCCCATTCCCCTAATAGACACCTTAAGAACATATAGACTCCTATAGGCTCACAACTACAGATCCACCCCTATAGACACCTTGACACATCTGTACTCTATAGCTTAACTCATTCTACCCCTATAGACCACCTTGAACATCTGATCTATTATGCTATTTACTCATCCACCCCTATAGACACCCTTGAACAATCTGACTACTATACGCTAAACTCATCCACCCCTATAGACACCTTGACACATACTGACTCTATAGCTAAATCTCATAGTCCCCATAGTAATTCCCTATAAGACACCTTGACACATCTGACTCTATAGCTAACTCATCCACCCCTATAAGACACCTGTTGACACAATCTGACTCTATAGTCTAAACTCATCCACCCCTTCGACACCTTGACACATTCTGACTCATAGGTATCCACCCCTCTTGACACCATTTCTATAGTTGTAACTCTATCCTCCAACTCCCTCTTCATCTAGACACTTTGACACGCTGACTCTATAATTAACTCATCCATCCCCCTATAGACACCTTGACACATCTGACTCTATAATTAACTCATCCACCCCTATAGAAACATTGACACATTTGACCTCTATATAATTTAATTCAATCCAACCCCTATAGACACCTATACTGCACATTTGAACTCTATATACTAACTCATCCACCCACCCTATAGACACCTTGACACACATCGTGTACTCTATATCACTACTCATCCACCCCTATAGACACCCTTGACACATCTGACTCTATAAGCTAACTTTCATCCACCCCTATAGACACTTTGACACATTTGACTCTATAATTAACTCATCCATCCCATATAGACACCTTGACACATCTGACTCTATAGTTAACTCATTCCATCCCTATAGACACCTTGACCACATCTGGACTCTATAGCTAACTCATCCACCCCTATAGACACCTTGACACATTTGACTCTATAGCTAACTCATCCACCCCTATAGACACCTTGACACATTTGACTCTATAGCTAACTCATCCACCCCTATAGACACCTTGACACATTTGACTCATATAGCTAAACTCATCCACTCCCTATAGACACCTTTGACGCATCTGACTCTATAGCTAACTCATCCACCCCTATAGACACCTTGACACATCTTGACTCTATAGCTAACTCATCCACCCCTATAGACACCTTGACACATTTGACTCTATAGCTAACTCATCCACCCCTATAGACACCTTGAAACATTTGACTCTTATAGCTAACTCATCCACCCCTATAAGACACCTTGACACATCTGACTCTATAAGTTAATGTCATCCACCGCCTATTAGACACCTTGACACATTTGACTTCTATAGTTAACTTCATCCACCCCTATTAGACCCCTTGAAACATTTGACTCTATAGCTAACTCATCCCACCCCTATAAACAACCTTGACACATCTGACTCTATAGTTAACTCATTCCACCCCTATAGACCACCTTGACACATCTGACTCTATAGCTAACTCATCCACCCTATAGGACACCTTGACACATTTGACTCTATAGCTAACTCATCCACCCCTATAGACACTTTGACACATTCTGACTCATAGTAGTTAACTCATCCACCCCTATAGACACCTTGACAACATCTGACTCTATAGTTAACTCATCCACCCCTATAGACACCTTTGACACCTGACACATTTGACTCTATAGCTAACACATCGATCAAAATGTGTCAAGGCTGCCCTTTGTTAACTAAAGTTATAGTAAACTCCTTATATAAACAAGAATGACTTTACTCCATCAACTTTACGTTATTTTAGTCTTATGCTCGTCAAAATATAAAAGTACAAGAAAATAAATTGGAGTTAATTAACACATCCATCCCTAAGACACTTTGACACATTAACTCTATAAACTAACTCATCCACCCCATTTAAGGACACCTTGACACATATGA
>SAYR01035159.1:1208500-1228286 GCA_004382745.1 Argopecten irradians irradians
TAAATGTGTTTACTGTATACAGCTACAAAAGAATTGTTTAGCTTAAATTTCTAAGTTTATTTGTATCTTCCTTTTAATGAGGAAATAAGATGGACAGATAATAAATCATTCTTACCTCCTTGATGAGGTCCTCCTGTTGGTTGATGAGACGTTTCCTGTCCCGCTCCAGATTGTGAGCGTCCACACCACCTAACTGCTCCAGAAGCTCACCAAGGACCTTTTTCACCTTCTCAATCTCTCGGTGTTTCTTCCTCAGTGATAAATTATCCAGTAACTCACGCTCACGCACCTGTAGACATTTTCAAAAATATTTTTACAAAATAAAACAAAATATTTTCTTCAAATCAGAGATGAAAGAGACTTTATGGTTTATTTTAATGTCATTATCTCTAGTCATGAGCATTTGAATTCTGTAGCTCCCCTCACCAATATTACAGTAATAAAGATACCAGTGGAGTTGCCAGATTTTTGTTGAGTTTGTCGATACCAGTGATAAATACCAGTGGAGTTGCCAGATTTTTGTTGAGTTTATCAATACCAGTAATAAATACCTGTTGAGTTGCAAGATCTTTGTTGAGTTCATCAATACCAGAAATAAATACCTGTTGAGATGCCAGATCTTTGTTGAGTTTATCGATACCAGTAATAAATACCTGTTGAGTTGCCAGATGATTGTTGAGTTTATCAATACCAGTAATAAATACCTGTTGAGTTGCCAGATCTTTGTTGAGTTTTTCAATACCAGTAATAAATACCTGTTGAGTTGCCAGATCTTTGTTGAGTTTGTCGATACCAGCTTTCACTTTCTCCTGTTCCTCTTCTTTCTTTTCCATCCTTTTTCCTATCTGTACAAGTTCCTCTCTCTTTTGTTCCAGCATGTCTTCTTTCCCAGACTGAATATATCTGATAAAGAAAATGATTGTGTGTGCCCAAAAGACAATGGTATATTGTGATGTGTTCTTTAAAGACAACAGTAATGTAAACTGTGATAAGAAATCAAATTTATTGACTTGATGAAAATCACATTTATTGTTCAGAACCCAACATTTATCTAAGGTGTGTCCCACTTGTAACTACTTAGGGCTGTTCCAGTAAAACATATATGGTAGGGGGGGAAGGCACTTTGAAATTGGGAGACCCACCGATAGAAGTGATTTTCAATTTTGTTGACCCACACACATATCTATTTTTTTGTGAACAAGACCATGGCATAGAAGCGATTTAATTTTTTATTTCACTCCGATTTGTATTTGGATTTACACTCTTGATTATTTTGATTTCTAGCATCACCAAAGAGTCCTAGGACAAAATTGCACTGTATAATATGGTGCAGTGAACTTTTGTTTGATATGTTGCATCTACTACTAAATTTGTATAAGGGTACAATCCTTGTAGAACCAGCGTAAAATCTTCTAAACATACTGAAGTGTTTCGCAAGCATAATGCAAGAGTAGACATCTGAACATTCACACTTAAGCTTGTGAACTGCAACTTTCTCCTCGACTTAATACCATTGAATTTAAATAAAGATCTATTATTTTGCCAAAACTAATCTATTGTTTCTTTGTACCATTGCCAAGTTTGAATGAATATAATATGTTTTAGATAAATAGTCTATCATTATTATATCAAATTACTCAGAAAATAAAATAATTGTTTTTTTATTGAAGATGAACTACACATTAAATATTGTCAGAAATTAACATTTTTTTCAATATTTATTTTTTTGTATTTTTGTAGTCAGGATGACTGAGCAACATTATAAAACATAAAACTTGCATTTTATTTCAAAAGGTTACAAATGCTTCAGATAGGCCCACCCACAGAAGGGATTTTATTGAAACGCCACCCTGGTACAGAAGTGATTTTATTTTGAACCCACCATGGCACATACTATTTTTTAAAGTGCCTTCCCTGGGTGCCATATATGTTTTGCTGGAACAGCCCTTAGCTGCATATGCACAAGTTACATCACTAAGATACGTACAGAATAGTCAGTTATTTTCATGGTTCAAATTTTTGTGAATTTGACCTAATAAATAATGGGAGTATTTATTTATGTATTTATTAACAGTTTTTAAAAATTCGTGATCTGGCTATAATGGTATGATCATATCGTACATTCTATGATTCAATTAATTTTTCTATTATTTGGGGGTAAAATTTTCCCAATGTAAAACTAAATTGCACAAATATCTTACCCATAACAAAGACTACCTGTACAGTAATATACACTTTTGAATGATCCTGTTGGATTTCCTTAGTAAAACAGTTTTGAAAGGAAACAAATATGAAAACTCTATATTCAATTAACTTAAGCACTTTTCGAATATTTACAGATAAACTTACACCTTCATGTCTTGGTTCACAGTCTTCACCTTGGTGGCGTCACTTTTGACCTTGTCAATCTACACAAAGAAACATTTCAATAGTAAAACCATCTTTCATTTTTTAAACAATCGGTTCAATGAAGAGTCTAGATAACCAACAGTTCTAAAATAACATCAGTAAAAAGATAAGATAAGAGAATGTATTGAAGGATATGCCAGGTCCAATTGGGCAACTGCCCCACATGGGATTCAAACTCATGACCCAAGTGCTTGTGGTAATATGTCGGGGCATCTTAACCACTTGGCAACTGTATGCAGGCCTAGGTTATGTACTAAAACAAAAGTATATGTAATAGTACAAATGGTGTATGCTTTTTATTTTACATGATATAACATCAACAATGCCAAGCTAGTTTATTACAAATTTATAATACTTGAAGAAACAAGGTTTACCATGGCTTTTGTTTGTTCCATTTGGTCTTCCTTAGCCTCCACTATATTCTGTTTCTCCTTGGCTGTTTTGTCTATCTGATTCTGTAATGTATAAATAATGCTAGTACAATATCTGTATATAATAATCTATTTCTCCTTCAGGCTCTTGTCATATATATGGTACAGATATGAACTCATATAATGTATATGATGATTCTCTGAGATGAGTGTGACAATTTGATACAATTTAAATACTATTAGGTTTATGATATCATTCCCCCCCCCCCCCAGTAATATCTATAATAACAATAATCCACTACCTAACAAAATTATTGTGTTTAATCTTACCTGTAGTGGTTTGATCTGTGTAGCGGCCTCCTGGAACACAAATATCAAACTTTAGACTTTCTACGCCAGTCAGTATTCATGAGAAAGAATATCATTTACAGAAAATTATTTGTCTTTGGTGACGTTGGAGTTCATTAAAAATCATTTAACTTTTGTTATTCATGTAAAACTATTGATCTTTATCTTTCTTGTTTTAAATGTAAAAATTTTTATCTGCTGTGTTCTACAAGTAAAATTTTTTATTTTCTATGTTATTCATGTAAAATTATTTATCTGTTGTGTTCTTCATCTAAAATGATTTATCTGCTGTGTTCTTCATGTAAAATTATTTATCGGCTGTGTTCTTCATGTAAAATTATTTATCTTCTGTGTTATTCATGTAAAATTATTTATCTGCTGTGTTCTTCGTGTAAAATTATTTTTCTGCTGTGTTCTTCATGTAAAATTATTTATCTGCTGTGTTATTCATGTAAAATTATTTATCTGCTGTGTTCTTCATGTAAAATTATTTATCTTCTGTGTTATTCATGTAAAATTATTTATCTGATGTGTTCTTCATATAAAATTATTTATCTGCTGTGTTCTTCATGTAAAATTATTTATCTGCTGTGTTCAGTGAATTATTTATGTTCCGTATCATAAGATAGAAAACTTTCACATCAAACTTCCTATATTCCCACATTCATTTATGCTGTGTTCATTGTTGGTCCCCCGAGGTTCGTTATAGCTGTGTTTTATTGTATCAATCACGTGGTTGCATCAGATCATAAAATAGACAAATGGTACAACATACCACCAGTGGTGACACTGATAGAGATATGAAAACTAAAGAGGGAAAGTCAGACATCTTATATACCGCTTGGCAACAACACGACAACCCCTTTCGTTGTGACCAAATAAAACAAACCTTGATTTCCTTTTCATATATTTCATTCTCACTGAGGAGTGTAGCTTTGTCTGATTCGAGTTTGTATCTCTGCTGGAGATCATTGTCAATCTGAAGCTTTTCTTCCCTAAGGGAGTTGATGTTGCTTTTCAAACGTTGGACTTCCTCGGAATGGTCGTTCAATTTATGCCTCTTGTGGTCTAATTTTCTGGTTATGGTATCTCTGTGGGGAAAAAACCATTAAAAAATATGTGCTATTCCCTGATTTTGTCAGTCTTTGTAAATATAATTATTATTTCATATGTATTTGCTTATTACAAATGGTTACAAATAACATATTCAACCCAATAAACACCACAATCTCCTAAGTACCCTTTTCCCTTTTAAAGGCATCAATTTTATATTCATTCTCTTATAAGTGCCCCCTTATCTTTTAACATTGTGCTCCCTTATTTTTTAACATTTAAGATCTAGAGCCCAAAACAGTGTCTATGAATCTTTGAACTCCAATCAGATATAGACTTCGAGCCCAAAACAGTGTCTATGAATCTTTGAACTCCAATCAGATATAAACTTCAATTCTTTGTGTCTTTATTCAAATAAAACAAGAATCACTCATATAGGAATTACTACATCAGGAAAGTAATACCAGTTATTCCAATGTGTTGTACTGAATATGTACTAGGATATACTCACACTTTCATCTGTATATCCTCCTTTTCATCGATGACATTTTGAAGAGTTCTTCCAGAATCTGAAATAACATTAAATAATGCAATCAATGTTTTTCAATACAAATAGAAAATACTCTATTAAAGGAAATAAACAATTTTACTAAATGAACTTCTACTTATGAATTTTTGGTTCTTTTTTAAACAAAACCCTTCTTCCAAAAGTAATTTTATGTGAAGCTTTCTGATTGAATTATCTTCCTTGCAAAAGTCAATTTCCTAAAAGAGTTACCTCCCCCTGATTAAGTCAATTTTCTGAATGAATTACCTCCCCAGACAAAATTTCTGAATGATTTATATTCTCCTAATAAAGTTAACTTTCTGAATTAATTATCACCCCCTAACAAGTTAATATTCCAAATGAATTATTTTCCCACCTCCAAAAAATTTACTTTCTTTTCTGAATAAATTACCTCCCCCTGATAAAGTTGCAGCCTGAGTGGCTATCCTTTTCTCCAGCTCTGTCACCTCGCCATGGTAACGGTCCATGAGGACGACGTCTGGCTGGATTTGTTTGGCCATGTCATGGTCCTGTTCCTTCGTTTCGTGGTCATCAGTGAACTGAAACATGGAAGGAACTTTTTCTATCATTCCCTGTATTGAACCCAGTATCCCTGTTACTACGTAATTCACATCAGATGTTGCTGTTCTCTGCTTTTCTATTTCTTCATTCTCCATATTGAACTATTATTATTCATGCCATGTAACTTACTTTTCTATTTCTTTGTTCACAGTATTGAACACTACATGCTTGTCATAAAATTTACATCTGATACAGATTTTCTACTCGTTTTACCCTCTATTGAACCCAATCATGCCATGTTAATTACTTAATTTTTATTCCCTTTTTGAAACCTATCCTAAATGTTATATAACTTACATCTGATATGGCTGTTCTCAGCTTTTCTATTTCTTCGTTCACCTTCCTCACTTTACTCTTCATTTCTGGAATTTCTTTTTCCTCCAAAACGCTCATCTACAACAAATATCAACAATTAATTCTACAGACATGTATCTCATACTAAATTATCCAACTATATCCAGAATCTCTGGTACTGTAGTATTATTTCTTCTTCTGATTTAGAGAAAGTTTGACAAGCAAAATGATTTAGTATCATTGTTATAATGGGCCTAATTCATGTACCACTCGATACCCATTAACCTTTGCGCAGGACTTATGTCTCCATGGTTGATAGAACACAACTCTTTGAAATTTTCTCGCATAAATGACGCTAGAGCAGGATATCATCTTTTAGTGTCATTCTTTCATTAATAGAAACAATAGTCACTCACAAACATTATCAGATATCAAGTGAAATTAAATAATTTTTTGTACATTATATTAATATCAAGTGAAATTAAAGAATTTTTTGTACATTATATTAATATCAAGTGAAATTAAAGAATTTTTTGTGCATTATATTAATATCAAGTGAAATTAAAGAATTTTTTGTACATTATATTAAGAATTAATTCTAATCAAGTACCAGATATCACAGATCAGTAGACTGTTATTGAAGATGACTCTCGCTTACATTTTCCCTTAAGGGTTTGAGTTGCATCATGGCGTCATATTTCTTCTCATATTCCAACAGGTCTTTTTCAGCTTTTCTTAATTTGGTGGGCACCTGGCGCAGTTTCTCCTTCAACTGTAAAGGACAATGGAAAAATATCTAAGTCTACATATCTATAAGTGTAAGTAAATCATTATCTAATAGAATATCAAATCAAGAATGTCATTCCATGACTTGTGCTATCATGTTTTTATAATAGCGTAAGTAAATCATTATCTAGTAGAAAATCAAATCAAGAATGTTATTCCATGACTTGTGCTATCATGTTTTTATAATATCATTTATGGTATTGCTAATGAATTTCATAAATCCACTTCACAAAATTAAAAATTGAATAGAAAAAAATTGGCCCACAGAATTACCATCATTGATTGTATTAATGTGAACCACTAAGACTATATAATATGAATATCATTATTATAGAATGGCCGATATAAAATATATAAATGTAACACAATTTCTTCAGTCTCTGATACGTTACCTCCAGGACAAGTTCCTTGGTTTCCTGTTCTGTGTCAAACTCGCGTCGACATAGAGGGCAGCAAGGTTCTTCTTGTTCTAGTTTTTCAACATACTTCTTGTAGAAATGCTCGGCACCCAGCAGAGACCCCTTGGAACTATCAACATATAAAGATGGTAATATCAATAATGTTTTCACCATAATCAGTGCCCCAACTCCCATAAACACCCCTCCCCTCTATTGGGGGAGTTGAGTTATATAAGTGTCCCTCTCCCCCCCCCCATCCCATGGATTTAACAATGTTTTACAACTTTGTGATGCTTATAACATTGGCACTGTATCCCATATTACATTAACTTGCGAGTCTTTCACATATCACATGAATCACGGCATAATAACTAATGCATATCAAAGGAAAGAAGACAAATTCATGTTTACTGTGACAGATTAAAAATGTAATTCCAGTAGCAATTTTAACAATTTCAATTGATAAATATCAGAGATAAAGTCACACAAATCAAGTGAAGGAAAAGACAAAATAGTCAATCCTATGCCATAATGATGGGCTATCAATCAACCATGTTAAAATATATAAAAGTTTTAATAATCTTAAGTTGTAATTATGCTTACTCTTGACATTGAGCCTTTTTGGCCTGTAACACTGCTATGCCATCCTCAAAGTTCTGACTTCCACACACAGAGAAAATCTTCTCCTCCATATCTACAACGTGAAGATATAACACTGAATGGAGTTTAAGATGTATCACATGCCAGCATATTAATTCCAGATAAAAACAAAACTTAATTATTTATAATATTAAAACCAGTATAATACACATGAAAAAAATTAATGGTCAGATTCAATGCATTTTGGAAATCATTTCATTTTCATGCATATTTCATAATTTTTTTCATGGTATTGATGCTTTCTAATAAAAGTCATACCGGTTGTTATAAAAAATGTAACTTACTTTTCAAGTCATCTTCTTTCTTTCGAAGTTGTTCACTGAAGAAAATGTCAGCTGATTAGTTGGGAATAAAGAAATCAGTTCAATAGGGTTGACTGGTTTACTATCCTAATAACAGTCAAGGTCATTGAAGGACGTGCCAGGTTTATTTTTAATTAGGAGGTAAAGGAAAGAGGGAATTAACAGTGAAAAACCATCAACCTACCGTCAGCACCTGACAACTGCCCCACATGGGATTCAAACTCACGATCCAGAGATGAAAGGCTTGTGGATATATGTCAGCCATCACATCAGTGCAATCAATTAAGAATGGAGTACATTAATTTATACATAATATATAAGGCCAAATGCAAACAGTTTTAGTAGTCTATTACAGTAATTATTTACATGATAGACTGACCTCATCATCTTTTTCTCGGCTTCCTTTGATGACAGTGATGTCTGGGATCTCTGTAAGTCTTGTGACAGCTTTTTAACAGATTCATTCTGGTTTCTGGAAACAAAATAATGATAAAATTGAATTATAAACTTATCTCTTAAATAATAAAGGATTGGTAAAACATGTACTGGTAACTACTAGTCAAATTAGTTTAACAGTTACTTTTAGTTGATCTATTTCTTTCTATACCTGTATAATTTGTCATATTATTGTCTGTTTGTTGTATTGCATGTCAACCCAATGGGAGATCAGCCATTGGCTCAATGGGTCATCAACATTTAAATAAAGTTATTATTATCATTATTACTACAGTAAAACTTGTCCAAATCAGCTCTTGTCTAATCCAGATCCCTCTCTATTCTGACATAAATCATGTTATTTTCCTATTAAATAAGTGTAAGTATAACCTTTATAATCAGGACACCTGGCTATACCAGCTAAATGTCCCTGTGACATCCTGTTAAGGCAAGTTACACTGTAGTACTACAGTGTCAACTTACGCTATGTAGCTTTCCAGCTGACCTCGGATGTTACTTGTCGGCATATGGCCCATTAGATATGATAGTGTGTCTTCATGTTTAGCTCGTCTGGAAATAAACAAAATATATATGCTTTGGCATCTACTAGATCGACACACAAAATTCCAATGCAATATCTGTACAGAATCAAGGTATTCCGACATTACAAAAGATTTACTTTCACTTTTAAATTCATATGTTGAAAAATGTCATGCCACAGGGGCAGTTATTGGAATAATTACTGTATCTCATTTTTAAAACACATTTTATTCTACATATAGTAAACTCCATATTTCACAAGAAAACGAAAGAGATGTCTGCTACATAGTGGAGAGAATTTTACCATGTAAATATCATCAAGAAGACTTACAGACGGCGAATTGTCTCCTCTTTTGATATTTTGTCCTTCTTCAGAACATCTAGTTGTGCTTGGGCGCTTGACTGGAGGTGAAGTCTGTTCATCTCTGAACTAAAATTCAAAGTATAATTAACCTTAATATTTGAAACTTTGAAAAGTGTAAATTCTGCCAAAAAAAAAAAAATTGTGACTTATTAATTTACAGTAAAAAATGTTCACAGTACTATAATTCCTCGATCTACAGTTAAAAATCTTTTAATAATTGACTTGAAGTTGACAGAAGGTTGAGGGAGTTGATTGTTCTATATCCTGTAATACCAAAGTGAGATCACATATGTCTATTTCAACACAATATGGGCTCATATAGAGACCAGCTAGCTATAGATTGTTGTCCATTTGTTGGTCTTTATATACAGGTTTGTCTATTTAAACCTTACTCCCATAAAATCATAACTGTGTATCAGTTTCCTTCGTTACCTTAGTTCTGCGATCTGTGTGTCCAGTTTGGTCTTATCTTTAGTAAGCTGTGAAATTTCCTGTTTTGTCTTATCAACATCAAGACTTTCTTCAGCTGTCTGCAGATCATGATCCTAAAAAGAACAGGATCATATCATTTTTACTGAACTTAAAACAAAAGTGATATGAAATATTTGTTATTAAGTATGTCAAACATTCTCCACATTTTATTATTATATGTTATTCTATCAGCGATTATAACATGTGTAAACAAATTTGTAAGTATTTATTATATGTTTAGATTTGAAGGCATATTCCTTTGATACAAAATGTAGTGCATTATATTGACCTGTCACAAATCATGATGGGTCAATAGTTTGAGAAGACTTTGTAGTCCTGATATCTGTATCATATCTCAGAGAAGAATCTATACATACTGCCCGTTTAAGCTCCCTCGTCAATTGATCCAGTTTGCCCGCCGACGCCTCCACTTGACTCAATTTCCTGTTGATCTGTTTCATCTTGTCCATATTGTCAGCCTGTCAATAAAATCATTCTCATCTGATCTAGGGAACTTCACTTTCATTGGTTTAATATGTTGATTAATCTTAATGAAAACAAATTTCACACGCATAATACTCTTTCATTGGTTTAATATGTTTTTAATCTTAATGAAAACAAATTTCACACGTATAATACAGTAAAACTTACTTCTGTATAAAGATCACATGGCCCCAAAGAAATTGGTCTAATGGGACTCATTCACGTACCACGTGATACCCGATAACGTTTGTGCGAGACTATTGTTTCTATTGGTGATGAAATGACGTTAAATGACGTAATCGCGGGATAACGTCATTTCAGCGGGAAGATTACAAAGAGCTATGTTCCATCACCACTGGAGATACTAGTCCCGCACAAACGTTATAGGGTATCACGTGGTACGTGAATTAGTCCCATTAAGCCAGTTTCTTAAATTCTGTTTTCTTACGAAATTTTTTATGTTTTCTTTAATCAGTTAAGGAGTATTTATGAAACTTAATTTTATCAATTTCTTTGTGTCGTCCAAAAGGTACTTTCTTAACATTTTTTTTTTTTAGAAAAACTTTACAGAATTCAAGGAAAACGTTCATTAAATTCTAAAATTCTGTTTTCCTATGGACATTTTTAAGTTAGGGAATTTCCTTTATAAATTAAGGAGCATTAAAGAAACTTTTACCTACTTTTAATTGGACTTTTTTGTGTCCCAAATAGCCAATATCATTACAAATTGTCAAGTGTATATCAAAACATTTCACTTTGTCCTTTGGGTGGTTTTAATAGACATGTTTTCCTGTACTCATATTTTTTTTCAAATAATTTGAGAAGCTCACCATCATATCTTTTTTGATTCGTTCATTTTGTTCCAGCTTGGTCTTGTTTTCTCTTAAATCATCCATCTTTTGTTGTAGCTCTTCTTCTTGTTTCTCAAAGTCTGCCTATAACAAATCATAACTTTTATAATACAGTAAAATTCCTGGAATTTTCTGAGGCTTCCAACGATATCGATGAGAAATAGCATCAAATTTTCATGACAATAATTCCACAATATATACATGTACATGTATACTTTGAGAAACCAATAAAATTATCAAGCAAAATCGAAAATGAATCCAACACTAAAACTAGTTGAAATACAAAAGTAGTTAAATAACAACAACATGAAACTGATATACTACCACACTTCTATTAAGAGCTATTTTCTATTATTTTAGTACAGCCTTTGGACTGACTGATAAGACGGCATGTAACATACCTTGAGTTGCTTCCCTTCATCCACCATTGTTACAAGTTTCTCTCTGATGTTTTCTACGAACTGCCGATACTTCTCTTCCGTTATTTCTCCTCGTGAAAATCCTGTAATAGGGTCAACTTACAAACTTCATTAAATTCATTAATCTCTAAATGCAAGATCAAAACCAATTAAATAAAACCGTGATTACTTATTGAAGAAAATGTTGCCTTTTAAAAAATTTAAAAAATTTAATACTAAGATAAATTATTCAACAGTTTACAATAAACAATAAAATATAGCAAAAATACCAACCGTCAAAATCATACTTGTCAGCCATCTGTCGGATCAATGCATCACGTTTCCGGGTATTTTCCTCATGGTTCTAAACACAAATAAACAAATTATTAGGACAACTCTGAATTCTATAACAAATCAATTTTCAATTTTGTTTTATTTACCGTATTCTACCCGTTTTTGAGGCTTTCATTTACTAATCTTGAACTAAATGCCGACTGAAAATATCAAAACCAATGACTTCATTATTTGATTTCTTTTGCAAATAGATTGATGGCTTACTTTGTGAAATATTTTTGCAAAAGTTACCAAGTCATCAAAATTTGGTCCTATTAATTGCTACCTCATTTCTTTTAAAAATTTTTTAAAAAGCATCTTGGGCACTTATTGGGTCAAATACCGTATTTTCTTTCATATTGATGTTTCAAAACCGTAAGAAACGAAACTGTAAACCAACAAAGGAGAAGGTACGTTAAGACTCGAAAATGGCCCCAAAATTAATTCTCCATTAAAGAACAACATATTTTGACATATAACTGTTGAATACATTTGCTAACACATTACATCCCGAAAATATCCCGCATTTGTGCCAATTATGTTCACTATGACGTCATCAACATGCAGTTTCCCGCCATTTTTTAATATTATGGCCTTTACTGCTTGACCAGCTGAGCCTTCTTATGGCCATGTCAGATACACTGCATATCGCCATCCTCAAAGTTAACTGGTACCATTCCACACGACTATATGAAAATCTTCTCCCCAATCTCTACCAACAGGAAGACTGATAACACTGAATGTGAGTTTAAGAGTAACTCCACGAATCCAGCATATTAAATTCCAAGAGTACTAAAATCAAAACTTAAATATATTATATCTAAAAACCACGTCATAATAATACACATCATGAAAAAATATAATAATGCGTCAAGATTTCAAATGCATTTTTGGAAATCATCCATTTCCCAATGCATATTTTCATAGAATTATTTTGTCATAGATGGGTATTATGCTTATCTTGACTCTAATTAAAGTCATACGGTTGTTATAAAAATGTAAAACTTACTTTTCAAGTCATCTTCTTTTCTCGAAGTTGTTCACTGAGAGAAAATGCTCAGTCTGAATTTAGCTGGATAAGAAATCAGTTTCAATAGGGCTGACTGGTTACTATCCTAATAACAGTCGCAGCGTACAACCTGCTTGGTCGTGAATAACAACAACGAATAACCAGACCATTACCATAAGGACGAGCCACAGGTTATTTTTTATTTTCATAGGACGCGGGTAACAGGAAAATTGATTCAGGGATCGAATTAACAAGTGAAAAACCCATACAACCTACCGCTCAGCACCTGACCAAATACTGAGCCCACATGGGACTTCAAAACCTACCGACTCGCACGAACAATGAGAAGGCCTTGGGATAATTGTCCAGCACATCACCATTCCCAGTGCAATCACAATTAAGAATGGCGCACCCAAAACGCCAGACCCGAATACATTAATTTCATATACATAATATATAAGGCCCAAAAATGCCAAACAGTTTTTAGTAGTCTATTTACAGAATACTTTACCGCGCGCGATATAGACACCTCATCATCTTTTTCTCGGCTTCCTTGAATCGACATAAGTGATGTTCTGGGATCTCTGTAAGTCTATCTGGATGTGACAGCTTCCATCTTAACAGATTCATATCTTACGTTTCTGGAAAACCAAAAAAATGATAAAAATTGACGATTACTAAAACTTATCCTCTTAATATAATAGAGATCTGGTCTAACAAACATTCTGATGTCCGCTCTATGGTAAACTACTTAGGTCACAATTAGATTTTAAACAGTTACTTTTAGTGATTCTATCTTCTTTCCTAAAAGCGTCACTTCATACCTGTATTAAGTTCTGTCAAATATTTAAATTGTCTGTTGTGTTTAATGACATGGTTCAACCCAAATGGCAATAGAAATCAGCCATTGCTCCGAAATGGTCCATTCAACGTTTAAATAACATTCTTATATCATTATGTACTACCAATGTATACAACTATGTCCCAAAATCCAGCCTCTTTCTAATCCAGATCCCCTCTCTTATCTAATGACATTAAATCATGTTATTTCTAATTTAATACAGGTGTAAGTATAAACCCTATCTATTAATCATGGGGACACCGAGCCATGCGGCTCGTATTACCAGCTAAGGATGTCCCTGGACATCCTGTTAGGCAGTTACACTTAGTACTACCAGTGTCAATTACGTATGTAAGCTATTCCACTTGACTCGGAATACTTGTCGCAATATGGCCATTAGATATGATAGTGTGTCTTCATGTTTAGCTTCGTCTGGAAATAAACAAAATATATATGCTTTGTGGCATCTACTAGAATCGACACAACAAACATTACCAATGCAATTATCTTACCAGAAATCAAGGATTCCCGACATTACAAAAGCATTTACCTCACTTCCTTTAATTCATATGTTGAAAAAAATGCACTTGCCACGCAGGACTCCGTCCCATCAATCTGGCCAACACCCAATAAATCTACCTGTCCATCTCCCACTGAAAGACACATATCTTATATATCTACACATCGAGTCAAGAACTCCATAATTCACGGAAGAAAAACTGAAAGAAGATGTCTGCTACATCATTTCACTGTGTATCGTATGATTACCATGTAAATATGTATAAGAAGACCTTATATGCCGATATTTCTCCTTTTATATATGTTTTTTCATGAACATTCTTTTAGTTTGCTTGACTTCTTCTCCCTTTTTGCGCGTTTTTTTTCTCTGTTTTATTTCTTTGTTTTTTGTAGTTTTGTTAATTTTATTTTACCGTCCTTTTTTCATCTTTCTGAACCCTAAATAATCTATATTGTAAATCTAACCTTATATATTGCAAACTTTGAAAATGTAAATTTCTAGCCCCAAAAAAAAAAAAAACCTGACTTAATGGTACCTTATTCTACTTTACGCCTGGAAGTAAAACTGACAGTAATATAATCATCGTACCTCTACAACTCAGTCTAAAACGATCTCTTTGAATAAATTGACTTGCAGAGTTGGACAGAAGATTGAGGAGTGATTGTTCCTATATCCTGTAATACCAAAAGTAGACTACAACAGCTATGCTCTATTTCAACACCCCAACTGACCTGGGCCTCACTATAGAGACAGCTAGCTAATAAGAATTGTTGCTCCATTGTTGGTCTTATAATACAGGTATTCCTGTCTACTATTAAACCCTTCCCACCTAAAATCATTTAACTGTGTTATCCACGTCTTCCCCTCTTCCCGTTACCACTTCATGATTGAGTCTTACCTCAGGCGCATCTGATGTGGTTCCCAGTTTGGTACACTATATCTTTATCGTAATGCTCGCTGCATGAAATCTTCCTGTTTTAGTAGAGTACACTTTAACCCTATGCCTAAGAACTTTTCACTCCGATCTCTACGTCCCTCGTCGATTAGCAGGGGCGCGGTCCCGCTGTTCTAGGTCCGTCATTGCCCATCACAATGACCCTAAAAAAGAACAGGATCATATCCAATTTTTTTACTGAACTATTCACAAAACCTGCTTGATATGAATAAGCAGTATTGTTATTAAAGATTGTCACAAAATTCTCCACCATTTATGTACTATTATGTTATTCTATCCAGCCGATTATAAACATAGTGTAAACAACATTTGTAAATACAGTATATTATATGTTTAAGATTGGATGGCATATCCTTTTGATACAATGATCAATGTATTTAATAAGTTGATTCCTGTTACACAAAAAAATGACTCGATCAGACGCCGATTCAATTAGTTTTGAAGAAACTTGTTAAGTCCTACACGAAGCTAAATCTGTTATCATATCTCCAGAGCAAATCTCATACCATCTGGCAGGACCAAATGGTTTTTAAACTCACTCCTTCACATTTCCCGTCCATGATTAGTTCACCGGACTTATGTGAGTCAAAGACAAGATCGCTCATCCCACTCTCAGAGTGAAATAAACAGAGGAATGCTTAACCTACTTTACATCTCGTTGAACTCTTACCTCTCAACAACGTGCGCTGGAGTATATTATCCACCGTTGAAATTGAAGAAATATCCCACAGGGTCTTCTCATCTTATTATGCTATATGAGGGTCCATACGTGTATTTTACCGGAGCGTTGGTAAAGCTTTAATCACGTTCAAAATGATTTTGACTACTATAGTAAAACAATCCTTAATCTCTATGACGATACTCTAACCTACGCCCATATCTGCGATACTTCAGTGCGTTACTCCTTCACTGCGAGCCGTATCTATCCATATCCGTTCCTCGGCCACTATCTCACATCTTTAAAAAACACTACGATCAGTGGTCCACGAAATTGACCCAACTAACAGCGCTGCTGCAGACGACTTTCATTTGGAGCGATTCTACAGTAAGCGAAGAAACATAAAAAAAAAAACAAAAAATCCTGCTCTCTTCAAAGTCACCATGTTCACAAATTGTACCGTCATTCGACTTGGCGTGTGTATACACAGTCGTGACCCAAGAACCCTGGCAGACGGTGCAAATCAGCATCCGCTCTGAGTGTTGCCCCGCCTCACTAGTGACATCTAATATAACCCTCGCTGCGTGGAGTGATACGTAATCTGCTCCCAGTAACCCCTAGGTCGAGTTACTTCCTATGGAGGATGTCATCTTATATATAATCTTGTCGCACTTAAGACTTAGCTCAGTTATTACGACTATTAGTGGTTTCTTACTTTGACCCGAAACAATTGATTCTATTTATATACCCTGACATTATCGTAAATGGGTCCTACAAAATAAAACATCTACCTCAATAGATCTGCAATTCAAAGTGCCCTCTAAAAAGGGTCCGTCAAAGCAGATGTTTCGAGTGGCGTAGAACAACACCTTTATCATCTGCCCTAATAGCTTTCTCGTGCAATTCTATGGAATAAACGAGGGTTTTCGAAAATTTCTGTTTGGATTTCTTTATTGTCATAAAATTCCACTAATACCTCCACTATCCGCGTGTGTGCCAACACTTACCATCTCTGAGAACACACGAGCAGGAAAGTGCGTACATCAAAGACGCAGGAGCCCTTCCTCCTCCGTTCACCAGTCGGTACCCACGCGCTCCCCACATTCACGCTGATTATTACATTCGACGTTGCAACCCATATCCTTCTGCATGCTATCTCGATAATGCGAGCGCCTGCAAATAAAGAGCAGAACATCCGGAACGGCTCTGATACCCATAACTACATACGCCTCGAGAATAGATACAATATATATATATATATACAGTCGATTCAAATTTTGAAAAGCGTTTGAACGGCTGCGGGATTTATCTATTTTAATTGATGCAATAGACGTTACAAAGTGCATCGCATCTAACGCTGATTTTTAAATACAGTGAGTTTAATACAGTGTACCTAGCGTAAAGCGAAGATATAAACCTCTCTAACAAAAGAAAGGCTAAAGATTATATTGTGTGTGCGATTATCCGGTCTAGGCGAGCTCCACGCTTATAACATGGGTAAGGAACGACCACACTCTGATATACCTCCACCGAATTTTTCACTACCATCCTATAACATAACAATACACGCGAGATAACCTCCTTTCTCTCACTCTCCTCGAGTGCTAGCTATACACACATTCTGCTAATATATAGCGTCGGATCTCTCTATCCTCTCTTTAACTTTGTAGGCATTTTCACAAGCTTTATTATATGTAAATCTATAAACGTTCGATCGCACAATGCATGGTCCGGAAGTGTTAATTAATATCTCTATTGTAAATAAATACATATATAAAATAACCTATATTAATAGTCTCGAACAATGGCCCCGTAATTCCAGTCTAAATCACTAAATTCAACCATAGTTATATACGAACCGAACATATGTTCTCTTAACCATGGTTGAGACATATTCTTCCTCAGAATAAACATTAACAAATGTTTCACATCAATTTAGACATATATTACCAATGCTATCTGACATACAGTTTAAACTCAACATATATATATATATTAAGTGATTAGCCAATCGAATATCAAGCTAAATAAGAACAACACCAAATTTTATTAGGGGACAATACCTTGTTAGCAATTATCATGAAACACAAAACTCCAAAACGATTAGCTACACAACGACGTCATCAATAGGTCTAATGGACATCACTATCCCTTAACACGGTGATCCCGATAACGTTGTTGCCCAGACTATTGTTTTATTGGTGATTGTGAAATGTACCGTTTAAATGAACGTAACGCGAGCGATATAGACCCACAATAGCCCCCGCGAACCAGCAAATAGTAAATACGTGGAATGTTTGCCCGTAGATAACTCATTTTCAGCCGGAAGATTACAAAGAGCTATGTTCCATCACCCACTGGAGATACTAGTCCGCACAACGTTTAGAGGAATCACGTGGTACGAAATTAGTCCCATTAAGCCAGTTTCTTAAATTCTGTTTTCTTACGAAATTTTTTATGTTTTCTTTAATCAGTTTAAGCGAGTATTTATGAAAACTAAATTTTTATCAATTTCTTCTGTGTTCGTCCAAAAGTACTTTCTTACATTTTTTTTTTTTTTAGAAAAACTTTACAGATTCAAGGAAAACGTTCATTAAATTCTAAATTCTGTTTTCCTATGGACATTTTTAAGGAGGAATTTCCTTTATAAATTAAGGAGCATTTAAAGAAACTTTTACCTACTTTAATTTGACTTTTTTGTGTTCCCAAATAGCCAATATCATTACAAATTGTTCAAGTGGATATCAAAACATTTCACTTGGTCCTTTGGGTGGTTATTAATAGACATGTTTCCTGTACTCATATTTTTTTTCAAATAATTTGAGAAGCCTCACCATCATATCTTTTTTTGATTCGTTCATTTTGTCCAGCTTTGGTCTTGTTTTCTCTTAAATCATCCATTCTTTTGTTGTAGCTCTTCTCTGTTTCTCAAAGTCTGCCTATAACAAAATCATAACTTTTTAATACAGTAAAATTCCTTGATTTTCTGAGGCTTCCAAACGACATCGATGAGAAAAGCATCAAATTTTCATGACAATTATTCCACAATATATACATGTACTTATATACTTGAGAAACCAATAAAATTATCAAGCAAAATCGAAAATGAATCCAACACTAAACTAGTTTGAAATACAAAGTAGTTAAATAACAAAACATGAAACTGATATAATAACACACTTCTATTAAGAGCTATTTTCTATTATTTTAGTCAGCCTTATGGACTGATGATAAGACTGGCATGTAACATTACCTGAGTTGCTTCCCTTCATCCACCATTGTTACAAGTTCTCTTCTGATTGTTTTCTACGAACTGCCGATACTTCTCTTCGTTATTTCTCCTCGTGAAAATCCTGTAATAGGGTCCAACTTACAAACTTACATTAAAATTCATTAATCTCTAAATGCAGGATCAAAACCAATTAAATAAACCCTGGATTACTTATTGAAGAAAATGTTGCCTTTTAAAAAAATTTAAAAAATTTAATACTAAGATAAATTATTCAACAGTTTACAATAAAACAATAAATATAGCAAAAATACCAACCGTCAAAATCATACTTGTCAGCCATCTGTCGAATCAATGCATCACGTTTCCGGGTATTTTTCCTCATGGTTCTAAACACAAATAAACAAATTATTAGGACAACTCTGAATTCGTATAACAAATCAATTTCAATTTTTGTTTTATTTACCATATTCTACCCTTTTTTGAGGCTTTCATTTACTAATCTTGAACTAAATGCCGACTGAAAAATATCAAAAACCAATGACTTCATTATTTGATTTCTTTTGCCAAATAGGACCTTGATGGCTTACTTTGAGAATATTTTTGCAAAAGTTACCAAGTCATCAAAATTTGGTCTATTAATTGCTGACCTCATTTCTTTTAAAATTTTTTAAAAAGCATCTTGGGCACTTATTGGTCAAATACCGTATTTTTCTTTCATTATTGATGTTTCAAAACCGTAAGAAACGAAACTGTAAACCAACAAATTTACGTGTACAATTATGTTTTTCGGGCAGTTAGAACCCACAAAAATTGTACAGGTCCTACAGAACCATTACAATATAAATCATGAATTAAATCTTCGTGAAAATGTTGCTAGCTTTAAATGCGAAAAATAAGTCACCACAAAAACAAGTTGGATTAGAGTAGCTTCACTTGAGTCGTCATG
>SAYR01035159.1:1233539-1271544 GCA_004382745.1 Argopecten irradians irradians
AGCTTATGGGGATATCCGCAGACGTGCTGGCGTGCCGGGCGTCCGGCGTCCGGCGTCCGTCAACAATCGACTTCTTCTCCATAACACGCTGGTCGTATTTCAAAACAAAATTTGACTGTGTAGGCAATCGCTTTGCGGCTACTAACGTGAAAATTGCTACAAATTGATGGGCTGACCGGCCTCTCGGGGCCTGAGGGGTGGGCGCTAAAAGGGGTCAATTTGGCTATTTTCATATATAAACGAACTTCTTCTCTGAAATCAAGGCATGGATAAGCAACCCATAATGCAAATGGTAGCTGCCTTAATAGGGTGGGGAGTTCAAAATTGTAAGCAAATGATGGGACTAGACGCCCCCCTCGGGGGGCCTTATAGGGGCGGGGTCAAATGGGGCAATTTGGCTAATTTCGGCATATAAACGACTATCTTGCTCTGAAGGCATAAAGGGCAATAGAGAAAGTAGCACTCATAATGGCAAATTTGTTAGTAGTCGTTATAGGGTGGGGGATTCGAAAAATTGTTTACAAATGAATGGGGACTAGACGCACCGTGGGGGGCTGCTAGATTTGAGGGCGGGTCAAAAAGGGGGTTTAATTTGGGCTTATTTTCAATATAAATGACTTGCTGTCTTTGCAACTAAGGCATGGATATATGCACCCATATATGCACTGGTAGCATCCTTGTAGGCTGGTGGATTCCAATTGTGCAAATAATGGGGCTGACGGGCGGCGAGCCGTGGGGCCCTGAGGGGGGGGTCAAAAGGGGTCAATTTGGCTATGTTTCGCTAAATATAGAACGAACTTCTTCTCTAACAAACTAGGGCATGGTAATAAAAAAGCACCAACATAATGCAACTGTAAGCATCCTTAGTAGGCTGGGGATTCAAAATTTTGCAAATGAGTCAGGGCCTGACCGCCACGCGGGGGGCGCTGAGGGCGTGGTCAAAAGGGGTGCATTTTGGCTATTTCCTGATATAAATGACTTCCTTCTCATGCACTAAGCATGGTATAGCACCGCATAATGCAATGGTAGGCATGCCTTGTAGGCTGGGGGATTTCCCCCCTCAGGCCCCCGGGGGGTCAGCCCCATCATTTGTACAATTTTCAGTTAGTAGCCCATAAGGATGCTACCAGTCAAATTTTGTTGAAATCCGACCAGCGGTTATGGAGAAGAAGTCGATTGTTGACGGACGCCGGACGCCGGACGCCGGACGCCAGACGCTGCGGTATCCCATAAGCTCACCTCGGTCCTTTGGACCAGGTGAGCTAAAAATTATTCCAGTCTAGTACTGTAATTACGGAATCGTGGCATATAGCAATCTTCCGTAATTTATAAGGTATCAGTAAAAATTCTAAGTATGTATTTTCACCGTTTCGAATCTAAATGTACATGTATAGTCATATAAGAAGGGTTACAACATTATCACACTAATTATATATAAATATACTTATTTTAATATCACTTAGTATATTTTTAAAAAGGTACAAGATATATCTATTTATAATGCCTTTATACAAGTAATTTCAATTTTCATTTGAACACATTATGTGGTTTCTTTTTGGATTATACGATAAATGTTCATATATCATACTATTAAATCTCGGTAAGATATACAAAACAGTCGACAATGAATATACCATTTTAAGGATTTAGTATAATTTTGAAATAATGAATTTAAATCTACACTGTGATTTAGGAACATATATCAGAAATACCATTGATGTATTTCTGCTTTTTAGTAAATGTTATGGATAAAGTTTCCAAGGCAACAATATAGATATACATATTATTTTCTGTATAAGTTCAGTACTGTTACTCCAATATCACATAACTGATAACCGTCCACATTTTATTTTTACTCAAAAACTGTGCTGTGTTTGCATCGTTATAGCAGAAGTTTGAAATACTAAACATGGACTCTAGATATATTCATGCTAAATTTTGGGATTTCACCCGTAAAAAGATAGTGTTAGATTATACTGTTTTTTTTATTGCACTGAAATTTACATCATATGCTATCTAAATCTCAGTCTAGACTGATCCGAACATCATTTTGATATCGCTATCAAATTTGACTTATTATCTAATCTAAAGTTAGATATATGCTTGTCTTAACTTTTTGAGTGGTGTAAATTGAATGTTTTGAAACTGAAAATATCTACATCATAAAGCTAGAATAACCATTTACTCGAAAAACTCATATTGTAGATAACGTATACTTATATATGCTGTATACATGTATAGTACTAGGCTTACCTTGTGTAGCCGCTGACTACTCTGACATCACAAGACCACGTGACCACCTAGCTCATTATCTCTGAACCGTAGTCGACATTACCCGTAAATCACGACCAAAACCAACCGATAGCGCTAAAAGATAGGCGATTCGTTGGATGGGACTTAATTTTTCATTCATCCAAAGCAATATCCTGACGTATTATAAAAAAAAATTTTGGCTGCACAAATCCTTTAACATTATTAGATGCATGTTCTTGTCTAAAAGTAATTTCATCAACTCCTCAGTGGTTATGTATTGCATTTGTTTAACGTGCGTGACTTTGACTCGGGTATGAGTACAGGGTACATGTTGTACATGCGTAATCGTATTGATCAACAATTTGGAATTTCAATGGTATTAATAAAAATACTTAACAATGTTGTGGAATTTGTCACTCTTTCTTGCCATATATTTCATAAGGAATGAAGAACAATACATTTATGTCATATTTTGCTTTGTGGTTATGTAATGAATTAGCCTCACTGAATTGTCCCTTTAAGAGAAAAAGAAATTTGTGATCAAAGTAAATTATTAAAAGTTTATCTCCAAAAATATATATTAATATCATCTTAATTAAGCAGTATGTTCCATTTCAACTTTTATTCCACATAAGTTATCGTAACATCACACAATGTATTTGCCATGAATGCTGGTTGACAGTAAGTGTGTATGTGGTATCCCGATACTGTACCTGGGCCGCCTTGTCTTTATGTTGTTTGAAAAAGACAATGTCTGACCGCTGCATTTTCAGCTCAATGTCCTGTTGAAATGTAATAAAACATTCACTTAATTTCCCATCAAAATCACTTTGCATGCGAAGAAATTGATTAATATTATAGGAATCCTAAAATGCCCTCCCGGCTGCCTATGTTTGTGTTGACATCCCTATGCAGCCTCGCTTTCAAAGTTTATTTTCAAAACTGTGCTAAAAGAACTGTGCAAATCTGCTGAATGGATTGCTTTGAGTGTGGAAAAGCAACACACACTTTTACTAGTGTTTTACACTGGGATTTTCCATAATTTCAATGGTCAAAACTGGCCAACGTAAGCAGAACTTGACCATCATTTTGATATATAATGTCTTTTGGAAGGCAAATTAACACATTTAGACTGGTTTTCATTACCCGACTATTCACTTTAAAAGGCATATGTTTTGACCAAAATATGAAACTATTGATAAGTATTTTTGTTTCAGGCTTACTATTGAGATATGAGGGTATTAGAACATTGTCAGCTGCATTACTTGTATTAAACTTCCAACAACTGATAAATGACAATTTTATAAACTAATTAAGTTCAAAATCTCTTGAATTTGTTTTCATCATTATAAACATTAAAACAACCTGGTTCTTTTTGAGCTTCATGATTGTATCCAAAGCTTTCACATATCTGGTGGAAGCGAAGATGGCATCAAATTTCTCCTTCAGCGCCTTGCCCTCACTGAGCGGCCAGTTAGATTCCTCCTGGTGACAAAAGATCACATTCTCCAATACTGGCTTTGACACTCCCAGGGATGTTATCATCTGAAAAAGGAAGACAGGGTTTGGGTTTAATTTGTTTTATGTCCTATTCTGTCTTTGCAAATTACAGAGTAACCTCCCTTGAGGGCAGTTGTTCCTTGTGATGTCATTATTTTGTGAGAGCAACTCACATCGTTTTCTCTGACCAGTATGACGTTATCCTCACAAACACTTGATATCATAATCAATACCTACCCACAAGGGCAGATAACTCTGTAATAGGCAAATGTGGAATTAACAACAGGCATTATTGAAGGATGTGGCAAGTTAAGGAAGTTGAAGAAGTCAGAGTACCCCAAGACAAACTACCAACCTATAATTACTATCTGATTCTGCCATCTGCCCCACAGGGGTTTTGCCTGTTCAACATTGGTTATTACATACATGTAATATGTCATAACAAACATTAACTAAACCACTGCAGAGAGCAGACAGTTTCTAGATCTAATATTTCAGAATGTGCCAGTTAGGAATTGATGGTGGATGAACAAGGATTTTTTTAAACATCAACTTACAAAATTACATCAAAATGACAGAATGTTTTATGTAGTTTCTACAAAAGTATTACAGCAGAAATTGTCATTCTACAGTACATATATACAGACCTCCCGGTCCATTTCTGCACACTTGGAACTGATACTTTTCTTTTCTCCTGCTGCATCTCGTCTTGTTATGACTCCCTCCAACGTCCGCATCGTGATATTCTTTGCCTGTCAATAAACCAAACCGATAATTTGTTTTGCTTTTGGTGGCTGCGTAGTCAGTACTTCAGAAGTTCAAATTGTTCAATGGTGGTAATGGTGTAAAGTAAGTAACTTTTGAAATTGCTCCTGCCTGATGCTAATGCTAAATCTGGTCTAAAATTTGGCCCCTGAAGTCAAATTTCGTAGTGATCTAAAATCTCATCTGGACAATGTCTAGAAGAAAACATCATTAACATATTACCTAATTTGACCTTTAACCTCCCTAACCTGACTCTTTGACCTTTTACCTTCTGTGTGACCTGTAAGCTCCTCTGTACAATGACTGTTTGTCTGGATACATCCTTGACCTGTAACCTAATTTGACCTTTAACCTCTCGTTCATGAGCAACCTGCAAAATTCAAAACTATTATAATTAAAATGATTATTTTAAAAGATGTCTATATATCCTACACAAACACTAGTGAACATTATGAAATCATTAACTTCTAAATTGTATGACTACAATGTATATACATATAAATTATCAATTTCAAGAGATCATGTGTTGTTAGGATAATTTGAGCACATCAAATACATTTTGTTTAGAAAATAAATTTTGGAGATATCGTTATTTAATGGCAATAAGTGAGTTTATTACACTCAGTTTCCAGTTTATAGAACAAATAAAAGTATAGAACATAGTTGGTGGCCTTACCTTAGGGTCATGAACAAACGCCCCGCCCTTTGATCCAGGGGGCATAACTCCAGTTGTCATATACTTCAGGCATTCAATCACAGTCTAGAATATAGATGTTTGGATTTAATATTGTGATATTGACAGTTTTTATCGAAATACCAAAAACAAGGTGGGTAAAGTATGATTTACCATTAATTAGTCCATCTTTTCGAAATTGTGATTGAGACGTCGTATGTATTTTGACATGATTTTGTCACTATTTTTGTGATGTCAAAGTCACAAGAAGATGGGACTTATCAACGGTAAATTGTACTTTACTCAAGTCATACATTAAGAAATATACTGTCAATATTATAAATTATAAATTTCAAACAGATCCTCAATATAGATTAGACAAATGATTTTTAAATCATCAAATTGATTGCAGTTCTCAACTAATTATAAAATGACACCATTCAATGGTTCCAGACATACATACTTAAATCCATACAAAAATTTGTATGTACTTATAGTTTTGTTTCTCCAAATTATACACTGTTGAACTAGTGTAACCCTGATCAATAACTAGCCGCAATGTATCGCTCGGCTAGAGAGAACTTCTCTTTTAATAGTTTGATCGGTTGATCATCAGACTAGTAATCCAGAGGTCCCCAGTTAGATCCCTTGCAGAGACAGGTATTAAATTTAAATCATGCACCCTGTTATACTGAACTGTCAATCTATTCGACTTACAGTTTTGCCTGTCCCATTTGGTCCCAGAATTAGAGTTAGAGGGTTGTAAAACTCTATCATCTGTTTCTCAGAGTCATCAGGACCGAAACTCCGGATTCCCTGGATTGTCATTTTCTCTATTGTCGACATCTTTAATTCCTTTTATGTTCTTACTTCCTATAGAAAGATCATAATAAAGACAATTGATAAAAAAAAAGTATTTATATAATATACAATAGAACAGTATTTAAGTTACATCGTACTTATAGCTTCTGCTAAATGTAGATCATAAGCTTTAATCATTTACACACATGTACATTGTAATTTCTGTTTAGTTTGCAATAAAATAGTGCTCAACATCAACACTCATGCTAATAAATGAATGATTTACAGCTGTACATGTTTTGCATGAAACAAACATGCGTCATCATGTACCCTAGCTGCAATATTGTAGCTCAAAAGACTTTTAGACAGAAAATGGTGTCGTCTTTAGAGCTACAATTGGTGCCTATTACTGCTAATGGAGCAAAGTAATGATTATGCAAACCACTATAAAACGTTTGTTTGCATTTTATCGTACTTGTTTGATATGACTTACCTACTAGGCAATAAAACTGTCCCACATAAAATATAAAATTCTCATCGAAGCATGATATTTTTTCATAATACATATGAAGGTCTTTCTGAAGGGAATTTATACGGCAAGTCCCCAAATTGTGAATTTGACGTCGTATGAGCGGTACGGTAGATATAAAGAATGGTAGTTATGTTTGTTTTGGACAAAAATAATATGTTAATGCATGTATACGCATAAAATAATTGGAAACCTACAAAAAAGTATAGAAAACTGTGCCCGAGTGATTTTCGGAGGCAGTGCTCCACTACGACACATAGGGACCAATTTGTACCCAGCCGAAAGGTACAGTTGGTAGTAGACTAAAGGTTACACCCTTGTGCACACGGAGTGCACTACGTTTAGACTACAGGTAGACACGGAGTGCACGAGGTTTAGCTACAGGTAGACACGGAGTGCACGAGGTTTAGACTAACAGGTAGACACGGAGTGCACAAGATTTAAGACTACAGGTAGACACGGAGTGCACAAGATTTAGACTACAGGTAGACACGGAGTGCACTACGTGTGAACACGGTGTCCACTACAGGGTGGACATCGTGTCCAGGTACATTGAGACCTAGACAAGACAAGGTTGATGTGTTACAGTTAGGGAATCGGGGAAGAATAAGTTCTTCAATTTGAAAATATACATAATTATAATTTTTTAAGTGTTTATTTTTTTTAATTACAACATCTACAATTTAATGTACAGTATATATAACTATATAATAACAATAATGTTTTAGTATACATGAATAAAACCTTTTCACTGCAAAAAGTAATAAAGATTGATTTATATTCATTAAGTATAATGTCTATTTTAATATTATATGCAGTAGTTTTTCATTTCTTATCTTAAATTGTCTATATTACGTTTTCAAAAGTAAAATGTTTTTATGGGTAAATATATATATCATTTACATCAAGCATTTTCAACAAGTCAAAAAACTTTGAATTGCAGCAAAAACCAGTCCTAATGTGCTTTTTGAGACACTTTTTCTTTTATAATAAGCTTATCAGTAATACAATCATAATACCGGGTAATACATAGCTTTTAAACAAAAAGATTTGGTGCCTATCATCAGTTGTCTAGCGATACCCTTGTAGATCGTCTTTCATTAAAATATATACACTTTTATAATATTTTTCTTGCTATTTTAAGTTCTAAAAGTATTGTACGTAAAAAAACTTAATTACATTTCTTAATAAAAACTGAACGTCTTTAAAAAGATCATGCAGAATTAAATCCACTTCAAACTATATGACGTCCTCCACTAATTGGTGGCTAGTCTACCTACAAGTAACCAATTCAGCTTGTTTTGATTCTTAATTAACCGGTACAACAACAATAAGTTTTATGATCCCAACCCCGCAATTATCTTGACCGTATATTGGCGTCATGGTCCAATAATTATAACTTGTCAAACATACAGGTAAGCCCACAGTATCCAGCTATACAGGTGCCCTCAAGGTGACGCATCGATAGATGGCCAGAGGGCAGAACCGTTACCTTCTGTGTTTGCAACGGCTTTATGAGAATGGGGGCAGTATCCTTATATAATATGTGATTTTAGAATTGTTTTCTATGGAAGTTTGTTAAGACAAACAAATATACTTTACCGTTTAAAAATTACACAATATGTTCATGAGTTTGATACACATAAGTACCATTCTTCTTAGATACATGTACATGCTAGAGCCTGGGTAAACATGTACACGGCGTTCTTGGGGGGGGGGGGGGGGGGGGAGCGTGAAGTTGGAGCTGACTTGGTTAGCTGTACAATGCAGTAATAATGCATGTCTGTCACAACTTGAATTAACCCCAATAAATACATATATATATTTAAATCAAAATTAAATGTAGATTAGGAACTTATGTCAACATTGTAACATGGTATTTTATATACATAGTCATGGTAATCAGGTTTCTGTGTATAGTGAAAAAAACCAGTGGTAAAAAAATTAAATTAATGAAAAGATATTGGATTGAAATTATTGATATTCCAATAATCTTGAAATAAATGTTTTGAGTTAACTAATACACTTTGGTTATTTTAGATTTATTTTTAATTTTTAATATATAAAAGCTTCAATTAGCAAATAAATTAAAATGCACTACTTAGTTAAAACACATATCCCTATTTGACTAGCATTGTTGTATAACTGTACGTATTTGTGTTGATGAGTACAATTGTATGTATGTAGAGAAGGCTGGCCAACCTAAGTACATGCATGCTATAAATGGACCTCTCTGGGTTTGGGATAGCAGGTACTACATGTATACAGGTGTTGGTTAAGTCTGCGATACACTGACTTGAACAATTGGAAGGGGTGGCCCAAAGAAGCCCCAGGCCCCTGGTCCCACTCTGGCCATGTTAGGTTAATTTAGATTATCAATACCGATGTGGTTGATGAACAGTATGAAGTCCAAGTGGACCATGGCAACTGCAGTCCTAGCCTAGGGGGCTACCCTTTCGAGCAGGCCAAATTTTAATGAACAATTATACTACATGTATGGATCATTTACATTAAATATATATATATTGTTATCATATAACTCACGCGTTTGTAAAGGAAGGTCCAAAATTAAGGATATTGTCAAATTATCAAGGTTTCTAGAATTAAAATAATTATGACAAATTCAGAATCTAATCAAACAAACTATGAATCCTACAAGTTTAACTGGGCTAGAAGTTTTGGAATTTATTTTGATTTGCTGTTCTGTTTGTTATCAGACATGTGACTACATTTAGCGATCGGTCCTTTGAACCATAAACAGGTGTTGATGCTAACGAGCCAGCCAACATTGCCCGATAATAAAATTTTTGCTTTTTAAGCCAGTGCTTTACAGGTTTCTCATTCGGATTGAGTGTAATAAAGTGTAAATTTCTAATGCCGATTTTTAACGTCTATGAACGATTTCTCATTTTCCAATGCTTTGCAACGCGCCAGGTTCCATGTAGCAAAGTATACGTATTATACCAACTATTTCGCCACCTTGCCGTTTAGGAAAACTATATTCCAAACATACATTAGTTTAAACATTTTATGAAAATAGTTTAATTTGTTTATGTTTATATTGTCCTTGCGTTTATAATGCCGCATCAATATATTCTTTTTAATCAAAATAATTTGCCGGATCAAAAATATCTCTTTGGGCGACGATTTGCTTATACTAAAAATCTTACTCCACGCAAGGTTTCATCATTTATGGTAGAAAAAAAAAATTCATCCCTTTAAACTACTTAATCATAGCCTAAGAAAAAAACAGTTTTTACTGGGAACTATCCATTGAATGAGACATAACCGGTAATGTGGTTAACCTGTACGCAGTTAATTTCAACGCAGTTAATTTGCTTTTATAAATCTTAATTAACGTCCTTATTTTATAAATTAAATTGTTTGATAATATATATTGATACATTTACTTTTATGTATCTATTCAAAATAAACATTGCCAGTACAAATGATTTCCAGTAATTTAACGGCAATTTTTATGTTGCAAATGAATATTATGTTTCTGATCGCAATAAACTATTTCTATCTGTCAAAGTCCCAAATAGACTGCAGAATCAATACATATTTTTCTCATATTTCTGTGGCAAACATCATCCTGGTCTGTCTGTGGTCTGGATGTAGTGACATTTTACCTGCACACGATGTCCACCTGTAGTGGAGCTCCGTGTTCACACGTACGTGCACTCCGTGTCTACCTGTAGTCTAAATTCTTGTGCCACTCCGGTCTACCTGTAGTCTAAATCTTGTGCACTCCCGTGTCTACCTTGTAGTCTAAACCTCGCTGTGCACTCCGTGTCTACCTGTAGTCTAACGCTCGTGCAACTCCGTGTCCATCGTAGTTCCACCGGTGGTGCACAATGTGTAACCTTTTTAGTCTACTTACCAACTGTATAGTAGGCCGGGTACGTATATTCGTTCTACATGTACCCATCTTGGAAATCCAGTCCCTTATCAAATATAACTGTAATTAACATTGCATGTTGATCCTCATTCACCCCTGAAATTCAATAATGGACTAGTACTGCGGTCCAGTCTTTGCTTTAGAAGAGTCCAAATGTGTTTGCGGGGATGTTGCAACAATAACACACAAACAAAAATTGTAGACAAATGTTTTGATGTTATCAAATTTTAGGGCAAAATAAATCAGTATAACAATGTGACATCTACTATAATTGTAGCAGAGATAGTGAATCTAGACCTATAAATCTGATTTAAGGTGGTAAACAGACTTCAACTCTAGATAAACCACAGGCAGAGGGACTTGTAAACACTAGTGTCCAAGTGACCAAGACATTTCGTCCCCGTTTAAAACTTCAAAATAAGTTGATATTTAGTTCATCATTTTCAAGAGGATACTTACAAATAAACGGATTCACATAGTTTATTTATGTTGATAAGGCCACATGGACTTATAAAAACCGAATTTCAACTAGCCTAGTGCATAGATCACGTGCGTTTGTTTACAAATGAAAAGTGAAATGTTTGCTATATTTTTATTTCAGATCTGAAGCCGTTTAATAAAGCTTATTTGTACATATTTTCCATGTGTTAACGTGCAAATTATAATATTGTTATTACGTATAACATTTTAGTTCTTACCAAGAGAAACTAACAACAAACCACTCGACTCCTCTTTCTACATCGTCAGCATCATTTGTTTTAGCGCGGGAGTGTTCATTATATACCGGAAGTATACAATTTTCAATGTGCTATCGGAGTTACTTCCCTTTAACTGGAACACACGTGTTCGGAGTGTTCAGGAGTAGCAGGACACTTTTTGCTCCCTAAGTTTTGAAAATTTGAAAAAGAAAGGAAAAAACAAACAAAACATACATTATTATACACCAAAATGAATGTCAGGATATGGTGTTTCATCTCTGTATTATAGCTTTTACAGGAAATGTTCATATAATATATCATTGAAGAGTCTTATATTGGAACCCAAACTCACCATGCTTTCTACAAAACTTTCCCATAATTGTACACAATTTCATAATAGATATTTTGTACAGATACCACTGGAGGTTGGGCCACTGTTATATAGCAAGCCAAATTACTTTTTATTCCGAATATCCGATATAGGAAATTCTTATTCCGATATCAGGCGCGGATCCAAGGGGGGGCGGACCCGGCGTACGCCCCCCCCCTAAAATAGGAGAGAGAGAAAAAAGAAAAAGGAAAAAGAAGGGGAAAAGAAAGAGGGGAAGGAAGGAAAAGAAGGAAGAAAGAAAAAAAAGAGGGAGAAAGGAAAAGGGAAAAAATAAGGAATTAGAAAAAGAGTGAGAATTAGACAGAAAGCTCCATTTCCTACCTTTACCGTTTGATGTTATCATTTTAAAATCTAAATGTATTCGACTTTGTGGTACATACATGCATGAACATACTTGTATCCAGGCGCAATGGAATGATTATATTTTTTTCGTGTAAGTTAAGGTTTTATCTCCGTCGCTTAAAAGTTACAATGTAAATCCCTTCAAGTATTTACTTTTTCCAAAACAAAACCGATAAAATCCCAATATATTAGATAATTTATTGTCTTTAATATTCAATATTGACAGGTTATATCTCGATATCCTTAGCAATAAAAGAAAAGGGGGAGGGGGTGGGTGGAAGGAATTGTAGCTGGCCATGAGTCTTTGCTGGTTGACTATATGTCATGCCCTTCGTTTTCCAGGTTGTAAATGATATATAACACATTTTTGAATCAGCATTAAAGTCCTGTATTAAATCCGACTATCAATTCACAAATGTGTGCGTACTTTCAAAACGCCAGTTACAAGATCACTACTGACGCCGAATGCTTCTAGAAGCCTTTTATTTGTCCTAAGAAAATGCGTGTAAAGAAAAAAGTGGAAAATCAAACCAAATGGAGAACCAAATGCGACAGAAAATGAGAGCTTCTAGGGTCTGGGTGCACCCCATCGCCAGATGCCTTCTTTTTTTGTTTCAACAAAAACATATCTTAACGATAATGTTATAAGATAGGACAAACGATGTTAAAAATTAATGCACATGACAAAAGGCTCCCTATTAGAAAACAGGATGATAGCAATGATTCCTGGCACCGTATGGCCATAGACAAGACCACTAGCCTTCTTTTCCTTCATTGTCCAATACACGAATTATGAAGATTGTGTAAGTTAGGGAAAATGAATTATCTAATCTGACAGATAATGTATAAAAGTAAAAGCTTATATCGTTAAAAAAGTTCACATACACTTCCATAGGTCCTATAAAAACCTTCAATAGGCGACCCCTAGCTGCAATATTGTAGCTCAAAAGACTTTTAGACTGAAAATGGTGTCTTCTTTAGAGCTACAATTGTTCACTATTACTGCTAATGGAGCAAAGTGATGATTATGCAAACCATTATAAAACGTTTGTTTTACTTTTATAGTACTTGTTTGATATAGCTTACCAACTAGGCAATACAACCGAACCACATAAAATATCAAATTCTCATCGAGGCATTTTTTTCACATTATACATAAGAAGGCCTTTCAGAAGGGAATTTATACGACAAGTTCACAAAATGTGATTTTGACGTCTTGTGAGCGGTACGGTAGATAGTAAGCATGGCATTTATGTTTGTTTTGTACAAAAATAATATGTAAAAGCATTTATATGCATAAAATAATCGGAAACCTTCAAAAAAGTATGAAAAACTGTGCCCGAGTGATTTTCGGAGGCAGTGCTCCACTACGATACATAGGGACCAATTCGTACCCGGCCTAAAGGCATAGTAGGCCGGGTACGTATATTCGGCCCCCAGACCCCCATCCTTTTCTTTGCTTCGTGCCTCTATGAATAGATATTCAGATTTTAGGCAGTGCAATTCTGTAACTTTATATTCAAAATATGACATTAGACGTCAAAAATAATAAACGAACATTTTTACATGGCTTCAATTATTTTTTGGAAAAAGTGTACATTTATTCGAGGGCTTCTGGGGGCCCTAGCGGCCCCCAGACCCCCGCCCTTCTTCGCTTTATGTCCATATAAATATTAAGATTTTGATATTGCAATTCTGTAAGTAACAAAAAATTAAACCAAAACTTCAGATAAAAAAATATGACACTTGACACGAAAACCATAAATAAACATCCTTAAATGGCTTCAATTATTTTCTGAAAAATGTGTTCATGAAATCCTCAGAATGCAGGATTTTGCACCATTTATTCGAGAGCTTCTGGGGGCCTAGGCGGCCCCCAGACCCCTCGCCTGATTTGCTTTGTCCCACGCCCCCTCTAACCTCAAAACCTAAATCCGCCACTGGATTGACTGTTATAATTATCTGGATTTGAGCAATTTCTTGGTACAAGTCCTTCCTTTAAACTAAAAGTCTTCACGAGTTGTCTTTCATAAAAAATATTTTGTTAACAAGTTGATCCGTGGTTCAAACGCTTTCGAATATTACCCGACGACAACTTTTTTTTCAAGTTGTGTAGGGGAGGCAACTCCTGTAAGTACTATGTTTAGCATCTTAAGTTCATTATGTCCTAACATATACACGGCAATGTTTTGATAAGCGTAATTGCTAAATAGGGCGATTAGAACACAAAAAATAAGATATTAATGAATTTTAGAAAATGTATCAATCACGCTAAAAGATTTGCGGAATGATGAATCTGTTAGTGGCACGTGGCATATGCCACGTGTGAGAAATCTACGTAACTGCTGTAAATATACATGTTGACTTATGTTTTAAAACTTCTAATCTTAGTTATTGATGAAGATACTTGTAATAATATCAATTTAATAAATCGATTGTTATCATAAACTACTTTGATGCTTCCATATTGAACAATTAAGTCAATATTAAGATAAAAAGATTTCAAAATGACTTCCACACCGGACCGGAAGGCGAAAAGACGAAAAGACGAAAATTAAGGTTTGTTAATTTTCGTCTTTTCGCCGAAAAGATAAAATTTAAGGTTTGTTAATTTTCGTCTTTTCGGGGCGAAAAGACGAAAACACGAAAATTAAGGTTTGTTAAATTTCGTCTTTTCGGGGCGAAAAGACGAAAAGACGAAAAGACGAAATGGCACAAATCAGCCACCGTACTATATAGACATGTTTCTCTCTATTATATATATATAATACCGTGACACAATATTGCCTATATAAAGAGATAGAGATAAAAATATCTATAAAGCCAAACGCCCGTGCTTTATACCGTATCGTTGTACAACCCTTCGCTTGTTCCGTCCAGCCACCGAATATGATCGACCGCTATCATTTATTTACCGAAAGGATATATTTCGGTGGCTGACCGTCTGATTTGCCTGTATCATTTTAAGTTTCTTATACATTTTAGAGTCATACAAATGTGCGAATACGGTATGTTCAAGGTATTTTCGTAGAGTACATGCAAGACATATGTATACATGTACAGTTGACGTCACGAAGAATAAATGTTGTTTGGTTTTCTGTTTGGAATAAAATGTCATTTGAGACGATACATTTTTTTTTTATTTCAACGATTCATATCATTCAATTTAAAAACTTCCGTTCAAATATCTAAAAAAAGACATATAGTACATGAACTTAAACGCTACATCAACAGTTTCGGGTCAAAAGTCTTTCCGCATTGTAAAATTTTCCGCTATATTTGTTTTATTTTCATTTTATCTTTGAATTTCTCTGATCTCTCTATTAGTGGATTTTTACTTAATTCATCTAAATGTTCAGCTCATTATATTTGCATAGTTTTCCAATGTTTATTTTCTTAGATATGATTATTTTTGTGCACAGCTCAAAGCTGTCACATTCCTTTCCTTGTTATGCTAAACATAGCGTTGAAGATGTTTTCTTCTTTATAAAACATGGTTTTTTTCTGAAAAGAATCAGTGACGAGAAACTATGCAAATATCATGAGCAGAAAGAGTAGAAAATTTCCCATGCGTATGTAAAATTTGGTAAAAATTCATTTGACTAGGAATTGTTCACAAACATGTACCTTTATTAGTTGTGCACAACAATATCCGTTTTGTGACGAGAGGACTTCCAGGCTTGCCGTGATAATGACGTGACGTCATCGCTGGGTCTATTGTTCAATTGTACTACGGCATATTTTTTCAAATCACATTTTGATCGAAACACGGCTTGGCACTCTCTAAGAGGAATCCCGTGGCACTCAAAGGGTTAAATTATCTCGTTTCTGACATGAAAGGCCTTTCATAATCTACTTGATTTCTATGACGTCACGTATCGCTGGCGTAGTGATGACGTCATGACATGTTGTGATGACGTTATGGATTCAAAGGTTGCCAAAATCCATCGATATGAGAGCCATTGAGTTCAGAAACACTGCGAATTTTTTAAAATCTTTCTTATCATAATGTGTAACTTTGTCAAATGCTATAGCAAAGTCCATGGTGTTGTGTTTCATATGATCGGGACGCTCTGAATCCGTGTTGTAAATCATAGGTAGATCTAATGCTATTGCTTTCGAGGTGTTTCATTGTAGAGCTTGTTATGAAATCATGATATGTTCCATGAGTTTGCATGAGATTGAGATGAGTGAGACTGGTCTATAATTGGTAGGGTTTTGTTCGTCTCCTAGCTCGCCTCTCTCCAAGAGTGGGCTTGTGGAATCACTCTGGCGTTGGCATCATACCCCAAATACACATTATATATTTGGGAATTACAAAACTCCTGGAAAATATCAACCCGTATACAGCTACAGCGCCAGATCAAATACAAGGGGAAATACTCAACGAAGACGTTCAACACCTATTCTCGCAAAAATATTGACGGTATATAACTACCACTTGTCTGGAAGCATCCACACGCTCACACTCTAAGTTTGAGAACAGCAAAGGTCGCCTTTGGCAGCCATAAATGACCTAAGAACTTATTATGGATGTCATGTTTCCCATTGGGCCTCTTAAAATTATCAAGATCCTGTGTTTACCCTAAAAGTGAAAGCCTATATCCATGACAATTATTGACATATGTAATCCTAAGCCCCAAACATGTAATGTGTATTTGGGGTATAATGTAGTGTGGTGGTTGACCTATTGTCATCATACTTCGTCCGTCGTCGTCATCCGTGCGCCGTGTGCCGTGTGCCGTGTGCCGTGCGCCGTGCGTCGTGCGTAATCTTTTCGTTCGAAGGACTTCTTCTCAACCGAAAAGCCTAGGGTATTGATATTTAGCCTGTAACATGCTGAGATGAAGGGCTACCAAGTTTGTTCGAATGAATGATAATGACCTTCATTCATGGCCACAGTGGTCGAAAAGGATAAAATCTATAAACGACCTTTTCTCAAGAACCGAAAGGCCAAGGGTACTCATATTGGGCCAGCGGCATGCTGGAATGACCTCGTACTTCATTCAAGGTCACAAGGGTCTAAAAGGCTAAAATATTTAAACGACTTCTTCTCATTAACCGAAAGGCCCATGGTACTGATATTAGGCATTCATCATGCTGGGATGAAGGGCTACCAAGTTTGTTCGAATGAATAACCTTGACCTTCATGCATGATCAAAGGGGTTGAAAAGGCTTATATCTTTAAACGGCTTCTTTTCAAAAACCGAAAAGCCCAGGGTACTTATATTGGGCATGCAGCATTCTGGGATAAACGGCTACCAAGTTTGTTCGAATGAATGACCTTGTCCTTCATTCAAGGTCACAGGGGTCAAAAAGGCTAAAATCTGTAAATGACTTGTGTAGAACAAAGGAAACTAATGTTAAAGACCTGTGTTAAGACTGAAGCATGCTGGGATGAAGTGCCACCATGTTTGTTTAAACGAATGACTTTGACCTCCATTTAAGATCACAGGGGTCAAAAAGGCTAAAATCTTTAAGCGTACAACTCACTGTGTATTTCAGTTCAACTCTATAATTATATTGTAGTAATGTTCAGATGACGTTAAGGCCCATTGGGCCTCTTGTTTGATATGTTATGATTATGTTCAGTTTTGAATGCTTTTTAAAATTATTGTTTTGTTGATTTAGGACATTTGCGTTTGCAATGGTGTCTTTTATGACATGACCATCTTTACGTAGGGTGATATATCAGTGTGTTCTTCTCTAGTTGTCTACTTGACCCTGACGACAACATAAAATGGTGCTAACTTATGCATATCTTTACATTTCATATTCGTTTAAAATGGCACATCCACAGAGTCTATTTAACAAAACATTCTGTAATTAGGAAAAGACTTGGATTCATTCAATTTGAAAAAAAAATATTTCAACAGCAACAACAAATTGATGGGTATATTTTGTACTGAATGTCGTGTTGAAAGCCTGGTACATGAATATAGTAAAAACATGAATATAGAATAAAGAGAGGAGTGGCAACGCAGAACAGTTACATCGCAGGATACCCACGGACCTGACACAGAACACAGCATTCCAAGTCCAGTGTATTTCGCTGATTATCTTAAACCTGGGGACCACATCACCTGGCATCGACCGTATATGATTTGGCATCATGCGATTGTGACAAAAAAAATAATACAGAAAAGAATACCATAGGAGTGATACACTGGGCGAAGGAAGGTAATGGATTTAAAATAATTCACGAGGTAAGAGATGTAGGGACAGAGCCTATGTACCGCATAAACTACACTGAGGCCATTAACGAGGGCAAGCCTAACGAATTAGTTATAGCAAGAGCTCGCTCAAGGATTGGTGATACTGGATAGGCCTGTTTTCTGACAACTGCTAGTCATTTGCAACATTTTGCGAATGTGGTGTAATGAAATCTCACCAGATCGCATGGTTTAACATCAAAGTCAACGAGGTTTTGGGAGAAAGCATACTTGCTGGCGCAAAGTCTTTAACAAAGCATTCTGCTTCAGCAATCAAAAGGAATATAGAAAAGTTTGCGCGAAAGATTCCGAGAGCTTCTGCGAGTCTTCCTTCAGCAGAAACGATCGAAGGGGTTGTTAAAGGCAGCAACAGTGTCGGTGCAGGAATAGAAATTGGAATAATCATCTGGGACTTGAGCAAGGCATATGAAGCAATACAAAACGGGGACATTACACGGCACGATTTCATATACAAGATCGTACACCGCGTTATTGAGGGTTTGTTTACTTCTGCTTCCATTACAATCGGGTCACTTGGGCCTAAATATGTTAAATATAGCATTGGATCGTCATTTGGACCACTAGGAGTCTTCATCGGGGCAAATGTTGGTGGTGTAGTTGGTGGTATTGTCGGGAAAGTCGCTGCTTCTCTTGTAGCAAACATAGTCGGACCAATAATTTCTGGCCTATTTAAATAGAACGATCGGTATATAACATCAGTGGGAAAGCTTCGTCCGGGAGACCACGTCGTTTTATATAAATGGTTCCTCCATCTCCGATGTCACGCCATTGTGGTAGGTCATGATGATCGAAAGATTCTCGTCATACGCAACACTTACGACATTTATTTCCAATGAAGCTTAAACACATATTCTTATGTCATGTGGTTTCGCTTTTCTGTGTACATGTAGTATACCTATACTTATTTAGTGTTTACTCAATTCTTTGGTTCCATCAAACTTCTGTGTTTCCAAATTAGCATGACATTCTACAGAAGGGACTTTCCAGTGCATTATCGACGCCATGTTACAAAGTTATTTTGATTAAAATCCTGGTTGGTATTGTGTTTCTCCTAACTGCTACATGAACAAGATTTTGGTCCAAATCACTTACTCTTTATATGAAAAAACATCAATACCGTGTTCAAAACTACATGCAGAGCTAAAATGTATATGATCCTCCACATCGAACAGTGAACACTTTAGTGAGTAGGTTATATGATGCAATTATAGCATATACATGTAGTAAGGCATTTTCAATCATCTCAAATACGTCTAATGAACACTAAACATAAAAACATGAAACGAAGGGTTTTGAAAAAAAATGATCAGATGTTTTATTGGGAGGGCAAAACATGCAGATTTTGTGAAAATGCACATAAACTCTTAAATTCAACGTTTTTTCTTAAAAACATTATTCTCACTTTGTTCAGATGACATTATCACATTGAATATGTACATTGGTATCTATTGGAACGTCCCATCTATATGTCATTTTTGCATTTTTATAATCAACAGCCGCCATTTTCCTGTCAAAAAAGACTTGATGTGCATGCCTTTGTAAAGTAGAATCTGGTCAAACCAGCGCTCCTACTACATGCTATAAAGACTTGTTTACATAATGGAATGGTTATTTGGTGACAGAAATATATACTGAACCCTGTGGACTGTAATTTTTTTGCATATTTGCCACAATATACAGTTAAAGTATGGGGTTGAGGGATATAGCAAGTTTCTGGTTTCCCGAGACTTGTCTATTTCCCAAGGCGGAGCCGAGGGAAATAGGCAAGTTCGAGGGAAACCGGAAACTTGATATATCACTCAATCCCATACTTTAACTGTTTTAATATACCGATACATACAAAAGCTATGATTACACTAAAAATGTATTTCTTTCATACGCTATATATTCCTGTCGCGTACGGCAATGGTCATTGGAGATTGAGATAATTGTAATCGATCAACGTAATCTTATCTTCAAACATACAAATTATTCCGAGATGATAACTGTGATTACATGTCCGTTTTGTTTTGCTTCTATTCAAACCGCAGGTTAAAATTTGATTCTGTTATGATTTCTCGATATTTCAACATTTATACCACTAGGCATAATACTAAATCTGGATTTAAGCCATGTTTCTTTTGCAAAGGATTCTCAGAGCTAGAAAAAAAGGAAGTATCCCTGCAAAATTAAGATAAAATGAAAATAAAAGACAAAATCAAATAAAACATTTCAATAGTACAAAAATTCCAATATACCGTCCACGGTGTGGACATTTCCACATCGACCATTTAAGTGAGAAAACTTTAAAAGTTATTTGTTTGACTAAACGTTGTTTTTGGACATATTCATGAGTAATACAAATGTATATAGGTTCAGAGACTTTCAATATGCCAAACAACAACAGTTTTGTGACTTTTATCATACTAACGTGGGGTTTACGGGTAGTAGTTTTTGGCGTAAGTTACATTGTACGTACGGTTTTTGACGTTAAATAGTAAGTCATATTTATATATTTCCATTCTACTTTCAGTTTCCCGTTTAATTTATGTTAAACCAGATGGGCAATATCTGGCTATGAACTCCAATCTGGTCAAGCGTATGAATATTTGACGTTTCCGCTGCGTCACTGAGAATGTATACACTGTATACTTACGCCTATACATAACGGTCAAATATTTTTAAAAGTGGTTTTAAAGTTGTGCGGTCTATGAAATCTAATGGTATTATCGTATTGACAAAATAACATGTATAAAAAATATTATCGCATAATTTTCATGTGTTAGCTTGTTTCAAACCGTTTTGTGTTGAACTATATTCAGAATCTGGTGCTATGGCTGTTCCGTTTATTGAACTTGGTGACGTCAACACTACCGCAAGCGGGAAATTCAATAGATATACATGTACAGTTTTGAATTTGAATGATCGTAATGGAAAAATAAGAAAAAAACTGTTACCAGATTGGACATACAGTTGATATGAAGCCCATCCGTCCGAAAGATAAATATCCATGGCGCCCTAACGGGCGCCATTCTATTTATCTTCCTTCCGGATGGGCTTCATATCAACTGTATGTCCAATCTGGTAACAGTTTATTGCTTAAGGGTACCCGTAACTTACGTATGCTTCCCGAAACGGTCAAAGTAACTTGCGTACAGGCTAAGTCTACCCGTAAAGTTACGTACGCTTTAAATTTGTGAAACGGTACCCAGGAATTGTCACTCCCATCTATATGAACAAGCTAAGGGGAGCAAGTTTGAGGCGAAGAACTGGTAAGGAATACATTTTTATTTTGTTGATGTTATGAGGGTATAATGATAATGGAGCACGTGTAAATTATGTAACCCCGACGAAGCCACAGGGATCTGAGAATTAGTTGCAGATTATATAATCATGGACCCACCAGGGTGCCTTAAGACCATTTTAGACGTTTTAGAGGTCTAGATAAAAAAAAACGATAAAAATCATACTCTACATGGTACTACATACGTATATAGTACCATGTAGAGTATGATTTTTATCGTTTTTTCTATTTATTCTCGCCACAGTTGCATATTGTTTTTAAAAATATCCGTGTTTTTTCTCTCCCGTCATCGTCAACGAATTCGATTGAACAGCTGATTGTAATCGAGTCATTCATATTAATGTTCCCACCAAAAGTGGGGTCATGGCGGCATTGAGAACAAAAGAAAATAGTTCCTCGTTTATTATAGTTTTTAACGGTCGTCATGTCATAAAAACACTATATTTTATAACAAAAAATACTCTAAATAAACCACGAAGCGGCTTATGATGAGAATACACTCAGCTTTTTGTGTTATATCTCCATAACATAAAAAAATCTATTCAAATTAATCCTTATAATCAATTTACTAAAGATAATCTATTCAATACTCAAAATTCATTTTTGGATTCTTTTGTCTATGGAATCATTACGCCGTCAGCTCAGCCAATCAGAAGCAACGTTATAAACGGCGACGCCATTTTTTCCTTTATGGGCTGATAAAGTAAATTTTTAAGCAATGAAAATGCTCGTAACAAGCAAAATTGAATTATGATAATATAATTGCAAAACACATTGAAATGTTTTAACAATGCTTTCATGTGTTTAGCAAAATTTCTTTATTATCCGTGCGTTCCATTCGCAGACACAACTGGTACGAACCCGTTGTATCTGTAATGGAACGCGCTGTACCAGACGAACCGAACCGAACCGGTACAAGTGGTTCGTTTTCAGCGTACCACATGTATCCAAGATGATTCTTCATTTGTCACCGGAATTTTTTCCGTTCATTCTCCTCTAATTTGCATGTTTTCAGAAATAAAAACATAAAATATGAAAATTGAAAACAAAGTTCTTATGCATTGTCATTTGTTTGGCAAATATCTCTACTTTTTAAATCCAAAAAGGGCTGGCTCCTATCTTTACTCCTAGAAAAGTTATAATTGTTACATGCAGTCAACCATCATATTTTAGTAAATAACAGATACGTGACTTTGTTAAAATGAACTAAATTGTGGTTTGTCATTAGAAATGCCACAAAATATAAATTTTAACTGAATTTGTGCTATGGTTTTGGACTTTTCTTTCCATTCAAAGCCATCTGTCCGTCTCGAAAGCAACTTGTCTTTATCAATTGCAGTTATGAAAAGTTCATTTGTGAATATTGGTTTGTATGATTCATAAGTATGTTCGAATAGTTTCATATAAAAATAGTACCAAAGTATTTTGTTTCTATATTTTCCTTATTATCAAACTGTACTTATATCTGCATAAGTATATGTCAGTAATTTTTTATTTGTATAAATCACAAATTACTGTATAGGACATTAAAATCCTGCTTTAAACAGTAATGTATATGTTACAACATACTTAATATATGACTGTAGAAATCTTACAGGATTATTATGTTTTTCCGTTTCATAAATTCGTCAAAATGCATCAAAGAAAATGTACTTTTCAGCGGTTTCACTTCTCTGCAATACTTTAGATGATTTTTGCCTAAGTTAGCAGCAGTAACGTATCTGTTCTCTTGGTATATATGTCTTTATGAAGTATTAGAAAATAAACGAATTCAATAACACGAATCTGCTTCAAAACTTGTAGTCAAAACTACAACATCGAAATTATCAAACGATAGATCAAAACTATTGAAAGCGGTGTTGATGAAGGGATGATTATGTTTGTACCATATTGGTAACGTATCTGTCTACACAGATTCCCATTGACTGCGGATGGTTTCGGCGTTCCTGTCATTTAATTTGGGAAAAAACGATCCGCACGGCTGACAGGTAGATGTGATAACTCAGGATAAACAGTTCGTCTGATATTATTGGTCAACGAAACCTCACTTGTCCTTTGTTGATGTTTTTTGACATGAAGAAAAGGAATAGTTCATTGTCATTGTCCTCGCCTTCCTTCACCTGAGAAACGCATCAGTCTTCGTCATACTTGATTGCCACAAACAACCATAAACTTACATTTTCTGACCATATCTAGTCTGAAACAAATTGCTACAAATGAAACCAAGTTTACTCAAATTGGAGTTAAAAGTACAAAAATACAGATACGTTACCAAATATGACAGGTACGTTACCAAATAAACAAATATCACATTACCGTATCATTAGTATAACAAACATTCTAACAATATCTGGCTAGAACATGTATTTGAATTAGTCCATGTAACACTATTTTTATTAGTTTCACACTAAATATTAGAGTTAACGGTACATCTTTCATCAAACAGATACGTGATCTTTTATACCAGATACGTTACTATTTTGATACGTGATTTATTCATTTAACAATTAATTATACACCTAATAGCATAAAGATGCTCAACCGCCGACAGAGCATAAATGATATTCATCATTTGAACAATAATTAGTGTTTAATCGTGTATATATATCTAATTAACACAAAAAATGATATGAAATAATTCGTTTTGCCTTTGGTGCATGTGCAATCAGTACTTCATTCCATATAGGATATAGTGCCACGGAATTTTTTCGAGATGCAATTAATTATTTTCCATATTTCTAACTTGAAGTAAAATTAGAAGCTCAAACTTTCCAATGGTGGTAATGGTGTAAAGTAAGTAACATTATTAACTGAAGAAAAATACTAAATCGTCTGCTCCTGTTTTTGATAGTGAAAAAATAGCATTTGTCGGCGGTGGAGCATCTTTAATCATTACAGCTAACTAGTGTTAGAAATCACATGATTATTATCAGAAATGTATACGTGTATATATGTTTCTATGTACAGGTATATACTAAAGGAAAGTAAAGGTTTTTCTTATTTCGAGTTTCCCAACACTTGCAACACAACGAATCTTCCCACTTGTAAACTATTGACAAACTCTCGGACACTTGCCACGTGGTTAAGCTAATTTCGAATGTTTTATGACAAGCGTGAGAATTTCTGTCGATATGGGTATTTTTCCACAACGCATCTGTCGGTAACGTACTGAACGACACTAACCCCTCTCATCATTTACAATGACATCACAAACATTGTAACACTTAGTATTATATACTTTTCAAACTGTGATGTGAATTTATCTCTGTGGGAAAGTGGCATCTTAGGTAATCAAGTACATAGTAGTAACTAAACGTATCTGTTGGTGTAGTTGCGTAACATGTATATTTTCAAGATTAGATCGCACCTGTTCATTTAATTGTTAATGGATGTGTCCATGTTATAAAGGTAAAAGTTAGTATACATGAACGTCCAAAAAGCGAGAAGACGTGTATCTACAATCTGATTAAAATACAGATCCTTATTATCACTACGTTTGATATGTGGATCTGACAACATCCCATTAGGGGTAATGTCAGGATGACCTTTGGAAATGGCCAATCAAATTGGCACTGCCAGAATCTTGACTGGGGACGAACTAGTTTGAAAATGCTGTCCGAATTATGTTCGTGCACGTAGTCATCTCGCCCAAAGTGCATAACAATGCTAAATGTATATGCTTACTGGGACGAAATAGCGTTATCAATTGACGTAGAAATGTGTAGAAAATGTATTTGATCTGGAGTACACGTGGTAAAAGGTCATCCGAACGTGACCCCATATGGGATATTGTCAGATCCTATATTGAACGGAGTGGTTAGAAGGATCTGTATTTTAATCAGATTGCGTGTATCTATAGCCTGATGGGACCTGGACTTCATGCTTCATGAATCGACCCAGTTATCCACCTTAATGTATCACGATGTATATGCAATTAATATACCAATGCTCTTCTATTCAAAATGATTACATGGAGGTGTGTGCCCCTTTCGGGTCGCAACTACATTTATATAAGTTGGATCTTTACCAGAAAAGACCCTGAAATAAATTCTCTCTCTGCCAGTAAACACGATGGACCCTGCTTTATACATCTAGACACGACTTCTTCCCGCCGTGGGACAGATTCGTCCGAAAATCTTGAACCAATAGCTACTGTGTTGTTATCAACCAAAGGTCTAGTAGTATGGAGAGAAAACTTGCCGAAAGACAACCGGCAGTCATATTTACTAACACAATTCAGTTAGTACTAAGTAAAATTCTTGTTGGCGACATACCATCTGTCGGATGCTGGGGAGCTCTTACACAACCCGCCAAAAATTCAGAGTTGGAAGATTTCTGTAAAAAAACCCTAGGGCCGTTTTTACAGTGGGGCTGTTTAACTGGGATTCCTTTTCGCCCCGTAAAGACGAAAAATAGATATCTTAATTCTCGTCTTTTCGCCTTTAAAAATCTCGTCTTTTTGTCCGTTTTCGTCCCGAAAAGACGATTATTAACAAACCTCAAGTTTCGTCTTTTCGGGTCTTTTCGCAATTTCGGGGCGAAAAGACGAGATTTTTGAAGGCAAAAAGACAAGAATTAATGTCATTAATTAGCGTTCATCACATTGGTCTTTTCATGTTTTATTTTACGTCTTTTCGCCTCGAAAAAACGTCATAAAACAAATGGTTGATTTTCGTCTTTTCGCTCCGAAAAGACGAAATGGCACAAATCAGTCACTGTACTGTACTGTATATTTTTCAAATCCCGACTTTTTAGGTGAGCTAAAAACTCTACTGTTACATAAACAGTAGGCCAATAGTGCATTCCTTTTGCGATCATTGATAATTTGATCAAGATAAAAATAATTAAATTAGGCCTTCACCTATTCGTGAACGTTTTTTTATTAGGTTTGACAAGGACGTATTTATAAATCCTTGGGTTTGATGATTCGGATTTTAAGTTACGTCGCGTAATCCTTTATTGTGCACGACCTACATAAAGAAGCACTGCGCATGCGTAATGATCAGAAGTTGTCTTCCTGTTGAAGAATACAGCGGTGGATTCGAAGTGAGTAAATGAAAGAGAACTTAGAGAAGTATTGGAAGAGCTAAGCTTATTATAATTACAAGACACTCTTACATTTTATTGCAATTTAATATTTGTTACGAAATTATTTCTGAAATGGGGACAAATTTCATTGCCTATTTTTTGTAAAAGTCACAAACAAATCATCCCTACTGTACATGTAACAGCAGGATTCTGTGAAATAAAAATGGATAAAGTTGTTTTAAAAATTTGTATCAAAAAAGGGCTCCATATTTTTCAAATAGCCATAGATCTATAACTGATTGAAGACTTAATGTTTTTGTGTATGAACTGTTGAATTCTATTATCTCACTTTGTAACAGACATGTTAACCCTACCGATTCAGACGGAAGTCTACCGCTTTTGAGGCTGATGTTCCGCCTACCGCTTTAATATCCAAATATTCCGATTTCTGCAAAACATCTTCTTAATATTTTTCAAAGTTTGTAATAAAGTGACAATTTAAGTGCTCTCCATAGAATACATGCAGTGTACATGTATAGCAATCGGGGAAATTTAGTGAAAATGTCATTGTTGATTGACGTTTACCTGTGTTCTATTTTTAGCCCCATAGTAAGCAATAGATGTGACTTTTACAACATATAGATAATGAGATTTGTTTCCATTTGAGTAATAATATGGAAAGTTGTATTAGTGATGATGCCATGTAAAAATTATGATGCCCAGTTTTGATAACATTGTTTTTAACAACTATATCTGCATATACAGTAAAACCCCGTTATATCGCCACCTGTTTTTCTAGATTTTGGCGATATACAGTTGGTAGTAGACTAAAGGTTACATATTGTGCACACGGTGTGAACTACGAGTGGACACGGAGTGCACGAGGTTTAGACTACAGGTAGACACGGAGTGCACGAGGTTTAGACTACAGGTAGACACGGAGTGCACAAGATTTAGACTACAGGTAGACACGGAGTGCACTACGTGTGAACACGGTGTCCACTACAGGTGGACATCGTGTCCAGGTACATTGAGACCTAGACAGACAAGGTGATGTGTTACAGTTAGGGATCGGGGAAGAATAAGTTCTTCAATTTGAAATAATACATAATTATAATTTTTAAGTGTTTATTTTTTTTTTAATTACAACATCTACAATTTAATGTACAGTATATATAACTATATAATACAATATGTTTTAGTATACATGAATAAAACCTTTTCACTGCAAAAGTAATAAAGATTGATTTATATTCATTAAGTATATGTCTATTTAATATTATATCAGTAGTTTCCATTTCTTATCTTAAATTGTCTATATTACGTTTTCAAAAGTAAATGTTTTATGGGTAAATATATATATCATTTACATCAAGCATTTTCACAAGTCAAAAACAACTTTGAATTGCAGCAAAAACCAGTCCTAATGTGCTTTTGAGACACTTTTTCTTTTATAATAAGCTATCAGTAATACAATCATATACCGGGTAATACATAGCTTTTAAACAAAAAGATTTGGTGCCTATCAATCAGTTGTCTAGCGATACCCTTGTAGATCGTCTTTCATTAAAATATATACACTTTTATAATATTTTTCTTGCTATTTTAAGTTCTAAAAGTATTGTACGTAAAAAAAAACTTAATTACATATTCTTTATTAAAAACTGAACGTCTTTAAAAGATCATGCAGAATTAAATCCACTTCAAACTATATGACGTCCTCCACTAATTGGTGGCTAGTCTACCTACAAGTACCCAATTCAGCTTGTTTTGATTCTTAATTACCGGTACACACAATAAGTTTATGATCCCAACCCCGCAAGTTATCTTGACCGTATATTGCGTCATGGTCCAATAATTATAACTTGTCAAACATACAGGTAAGCCACAGTATCCAGCTATACAGGTGCCTCAAGGTGACCATCGATAGATGGCCAGAGGGCAGAATCGTTACCTTCTGTGTTTGCACGGCTTTATGAGAATGGGGGCAGTATCCTTATATAATATGTGATTTTAGAATTGTTTCTATGGAAGTTTGTTAAGACAAACAAATATACTTTACCGTTTAAAAATCACATATGTTCATGAGTTTGAAACACATAAGTACCATTCTTCTTAGATACATGTACATGCTTGTTGTAGAGCCTGGGTAAACATGTACACCGGTTTCCTGGGGTGGGGGGGGGGGCGTGAAGTGGAGCTGACGGTAGCTGTACAATGCGTAAATAATGCATGTCTGTCACAACCTTGAATTAACCAATAATACATATATATATTATAATCAAAATTAATGTAGATTAGGAACTTATTCAACATTGTAACATGGTATTTTATATACATAGTCATGATAATCAGGTTTCTGATATATGTAAAAAACCAGTGTAAAAAAATTAAATTAATGAAAAGATATTGGATGAAATATGGTATTCCAATAATCTTGAAATAAATGTTTTAGTTAACTATACACTTGGTATTTAGATTATTTTTAATTTTAATATATAAAGCTTCATTAGCAAATAAATTAAAATGCACTACTAGTTAAAACACATATCCCTATTGACTAGCATTGTTGTATAACTGTACGTATTTGTGTGATGAGTACAATGTATGTATGTAGAGAGGCTGCCACCTAAGTACATGCATGCTATAAATGGACCTCCTGGGGTTGGGATAAGGTACTACATGTATACAGGTGTTGTTAGTCTGTGATACACTTGACTGAACATATTGAAGGGTGCCCAAAGAAGGCCCCAGGCCCCTGGTCCCACTCTGGCCAATGTTAGGTAATTTAGATTATCATACCCGTGTGGTTGATGGAACAGTATGAAGTCCAAGTGACCATGGCAACTGCAGTCCTAGCCTAGGGGTCTACCTTTCGAGCAGGCAAATTTAAGTGAACAATATACTACATGTATGGATCATACATTAATATATATATTGTTATCATATAACTCACGCGGTTTGTAAAAGAAGGTCAAAATAAGGATATTGTCAAATTATCAAGGTTTCTAGAATTAAAATAATTATGACAAATTCAGAATCTAATCAACAACTATGAATCTACAGTTTAACTGGGTAGAAGTTGGATTTATTTTGATTCTGTCTGTTTGTTATCAGACATGTGACCTACATTTTAGCGATCGGTCCTTTGAACATAAACAGTGTTGATGCTAACGAGCAGCCACATGCCCGATAATAAATTTTTGCTTTCTTAAGCCAGTGCTTACAGGTTTCTCAATCGATTGAGTGTAATAAAGTGTAATTTCTAATGCCGATTTTTAACGTCTATGAACGATTTCTCATTTTTCCAATGCTTTGCAACGCGCCAGGTTCCATGTAGCAAATGTATACGTATTATACAAACTATTTCGCGCACCTTGCCGTTTAGAAAACTATATTCCAAACATACATAGTTAAACATTTTATGAAGAATTTAATTTGTTTATGTTTATATGTCCTTGCTTTTATTATGCCCATCAATATATTCTTTTTAATCAAAATAATTTGCCGATCAAAATATCTCTTTGGCGACGATTTGCTTATACTAAAAATCTTACTCCACGCAAGGTTCATCACTTTATGCGTACGAAAAAAAATTCATCTTTAAACTACTTATCACTAGCTAAGAAAAACAGTTTTTACTGGGAACTATCCATTGATGAGACATAACCGGTATGTGGTTTACCGTACGCAGTTAATTTTCAACGCAGTTAATTTGCTTTTATAAATTCTATAATTAACGTCCTTATTTATAAATTAAATTGTTTGATAATATATATTGATACATTTTACTTTATATGTATCTATTCAAATAAACATTGCAGTACAAATGATTTCCAGTAATTAACGGCAATTTTTATGTTGCAATGAATATTATGTTTCTGATCGCAATAACTATTTCTATCTGTCAAAGTCCATATAGACTGCAGAATCAATACATATTTTCTCATATTTCTGTGGCACATCATCTAGTCTGTCTGTGGTCTGGATGTAGTGGACATTTTACCTGGACACGATGTCCACCTGTAGTGGACACCGTGTTCACACGTAGTGCACTCCGTGTCTACCTGTAGTCTAAATCTTGTGCACTCCGTGTCTACCTGTAGTCTAAATCTTGTGCACTCCGTGTCTACCTGTAGTCTAAACCTCGTGCACTCCGTGTCTACCTGTAGTCTAAACCTCGTGCACTCCGTGTCCACTCGTAGTTCACACCGTGTGCACAATGTGTAACCTTTAGTCTACTACCAACTGTATAGTAGGCCGGGTACGTATATTCGTTCTACATGTACCCATCTTGGAAATCCAGTCCCTTATCAAATATAACTGTAATTAACATTGCATGTTGATCCTCATTCACCCCTGAAATTCAATAATGGACTAGTACTGCGGTCCAGTCTTTGCTTTAGAAGAGTCCAAATGTGTTTGCGGGGATGTTGCAACAATAACACACAAACAAAAATTGTAGACAAATGTTTTGATGTAATCAAATTTTAGGGCAAAATAAATCAATATAACAATGTGACATCTACTATAATTGTAGCAGAGATAGTGAATCTAGACCTATAAATCTGATTTAAGGTGGTAAACAGACTTCTACGCTAGATAAACCACAGGCAGTGGGACTTGTAAACACTAGTGTCCAAGTGACCAAGACATTTCGTCCCCGTTTAAAACTTCAAAATAAGCTGATATTTAGTTCATCATTTTCAAGAGGATATTTACAAATCAACGGATTTACATAGTTTATTTATGTTGATAAGGCCACATGGACTTAAAAAAACCGAATTTCAACTAGCCTAGTGCACAGATACGTTTGTTTGTTTACAAATGAAAAGTGAAATGTTTGCTATATTTTTCATTTCAGATCTATAGCCGTTTAATAAAGCTTATTTACACATATTTTCAATGTGTTAACGTGCAAATTATAATATTGTTAGTACGTATAACATTTTAGTTCTTACCAAGAGAAACTAACAACAAACCACTCGACTCCTCTTTCTACATCGTCAGCATCATTTGTTTTAGCGCGGGAGTGTTCATTATATACCGGAAGTATACAATTTTCAATGTGCTATCGGAGTTACTTCCCTTTAACTGGAACACACGTGTTCGGAGTGTTCAGGAGTAGCAGGACACTTTTTGCTCCTTAAGTTTTGAAAATTTGAAAAAGAAAGGAAAAAAAACAAACAAAACATACATTATTATACACCAAAATGAATGTCAGGATATGGTGTTTCATCTCTGTATTATAGCTTTTACAGGAAATGTTCATATAATATATCATTGAAGAGTCTTATATTGGAACCCAAACTCACCCATCCTCGATATTCCAGGGGTTCCGATTACTTACGATCTCTACACCCCTGGACTATCTCATAGTAAAACTGGAGGCAACAGAATAGAACAGGTAATTTAGTCATTTGATGTACATCAAAAGAACCGTATAACGGTACACTGTGGTTAACTGTGTGGCTTTGATGTTAGGCGTCGCTCTCTCTGTAGTCTTCAAAGGAAATCTTTGCTGGCCTGTGATTGGTCAAATGTTTTCAGCTGAGCTGCCTGCAATTTCACTATGAGATAGTCCAGGGGTGTAGAGATCGTAAGTGATCGGAACCCCTGGAGTATCGAGGATGAAACTCACCATGCTTTCTACAAAACTTTCCCATAATTGTACACAATTTAATAAAAGATATGTTGTACAGATACCACTGGAGGTTGGGCCACTGTTATATTGCAAGCCAAATTACTTTTTATTCCGAATATCCGATATCGAAAATTCTAATTCCGATATGGGGATTTCTATTTCCCGATATCGGAAATCCTATTGCCGATATCGGAAATTGAATTTCCCATATCGATATTGGAGAGTACTTTCAATTTTTGATATCGGAAATTCTAATTCGATATCGCAAATAGAGATTCCCATATCAGAATTAGAATTTATGATATGGAAAATAATTTCTAATTCCTGATATCAAAAATAGAGTTTCGACGAATTAGAGGATTTCCGATATCAGAATTAGAATTTCTGATATCGATATAAGAATTCCCGAATTTCCGATATCGAAATTAATAGAATAAAAATAACTAGAACTAGAATTTCCGATAACGGAATAAGGATTTCCGATATCGGAATTAGAATTTTCCGATATTGGAAATTAATTCCCGGTATCAGAAATTTAATTCCGATATCGGAAATCTTAATTCCGATATCGGAAATGTTATAGACTAAAAAGTAACTTGGCTTGCCATACTATTATTTAGTCCAATTTGAAACTATATGACTTGCTGCAACAAAATACACAACATTCCTAATGCATGTATAAGTGCACAATCAGAGATATACACATCTGAATTTTGGTCAGTTTTATCTGTAGGGATTTTGTAAGTTACAGCTACAATCACGTGTCAGTTGTACCTCACAATAACAGATTCCTCTCTTAATAAAGTACTTGTTTACAACATAAACATATATACAAGCATACTTAGTCCTACTTATGAAACTGAGAACAATTGATTGCTTGTGGAAGAATGCTTCAATTTAAAATTGTTTACTTTCATTTTCGACTAAATATATATGTCGATCACACCGTGTCATGATGTACCTTAAGAATCGTAAAACCTATAGTTTATTCTTTAAATGTTGTGTGATAATTATGTTACAAATGTAAATTTAAAGTGTCAAGAAATGGAATTGCTAAGATCCAAATTTATACAGATTACATTTTTAATGCGAAAGTAATACTGATCATAATTTGCAGGTGTGGGGTACCTAGGTTCGACAGGGAATCGGCAGGGAATACGATATAGCACTGCTGTATGCTTAATTTAATTGAATTGAAAAAATATGTCCATATCATAAGACATATTACACAGATTATATGTTGTGAATGGTAATGTACATTTGATCTCCAAAAGTATCAATAATTACTATACATATTGCCCTTTAGTTTAGATGGTTTTCTAACAGGATTTCCAGAAATTATCAACCACATTCATCATCCCTGTTGGTGGTGGATATGGGTGTCTTTGATGTATTATTTAATTGTTTTTGATGTTTTATCATCTTTACTATCACTGATTTTTAAACATGTACGTGTACCTACAGTGTAGATGCAATGCTTTTAAGTGTGATGATTCGTACATGTATCTCGTCGATACTTTCCCTCTTGAAACATTTTATGATAATATGATAAACGTAAATCAAGGTTTTGAGATATAACTCTCCACACGCCATATATAAGTACAAGAAAATATTATCATGTGTCATCACCGTAAAGCCAAATTATCATGGGCCTGTTTAATCCATTGTTGCCGCTATCGGTGGCGATAATTACAGGGGTTGGTAGTAGTAATCACTATATTAGCACAAGGATGAACGAAATCAGAGTTACCGGGATTGTATTCACAAAGAATTAATATAAAACGAAAAAAATCCCAACTCTACTTTGTAAGTGACGATATAAAACCAAGTTAATTTATGAATGTTCTAAACTTACTTCAAGATGTTCTGTTAAATAGTTAAACGTTAATTTTGGACAAAGATGCAACAATATATGTATTAAACATATTGATATTTAGAAAGATCGATTTTAGTTGTAATATATAATCAAGTTCAATTTATTGGTATATGTTTCTTTCTTTCTTTCAAGCACAGGTACATAATGTACCAACGTGTAAACAAAGCTCCCCAAAACCCTGATTGGCCTTCCCGTATGTTTACCCTGATGCAAATGTAGAGTGTTACAGTGTACTAACACTACACTTCCATCTAGTTTTGTCTGTTTTCTTCCTTAGTGGGTGGATCGGAAGTCCCTAAATTGTAAGGTGATTTCTCATACCACCAAATTGGTAGTCCATTTTCTGTTGTGGTATGAGTGACTATAGTTGGCGGTGGCGGAAATATGATACAGTAGGTGATGCTGAAGAAATTAGTGAGTTGGGGTGAGGGAAGTAATGGTTTGGAATTAGCCAGAGAGAGGGTGTCTAATGGGGGAGCGTAGAAGAAGGGTAAATGTACTATTTTGAAAATATCACAGTATCTGTCATGACTGTTGGTTGGATATTGTGTTAAATTATGAACATTTATTTATTTACAAATGGTTATGCTTTTGGATTAAATTATATTCTGAATAAACCTACATTAGTGTCCAGAAGTGTAGGGACGGAAATCCTGATACATGCATATAGCAATATGTCGATGGCCTAAGATGATGTTACAATACCAAACAAATACTTAAGATTTCTAGCGTAAAGTATGCTACCAGTGAAGATTCATTTCGCTGTTTTGCCGTCTTGGGCAGTGATAGTCAACTAACGCTCGGTGATTAGGACGACGGAGGGAAACATAATAAGACCCGCGTTATGAAAATTGACATTTATTTTGTTTAAATTTAATTGTTCACAAGGTGATGACAGATGTAGTATCAATGGTAAGCTAATAACTTTTGCGACTCTACAAAATTATCAATTTCGTTTTACATTCCAATTTTAAAAATCAAAAGCCATTTCGGAAAGGTAGTGGGCTTTAACGTATGCTAATAACTTTTGCGACTCAAAAAATATCAATCTGGATTAAGATAATAAAAGCTGTTTCGGAATGAAAGAATGTTTTTGTAAGAGTTACTCCCCATATCACAGTCTCCATAATAAATTAGATTCATAGTCAGATTTCATGTGCAGATATTTCCATTGACATGTAGGACAGGATATTCATATTGATTTTAATGACCTTAATGACCCTGACTGTTGGTGTCCCCTTGACATCCGTCCTCATATGACCTTAAGTGTTGGTGTCCCCTTGCCATCCGTCCTCATATGACCTTAACTGTTGGTGTCCCCTTGCCATCCGTCCTCATATGACCTTAAGTGTGGGTGTCCCCTTGACATCCGTCCTAATATGACCCTGTCTGTAGGTTGTAGGCGTCACTTTAACACCTGTCCTCATATGACCCTGATTGTTTGTATCACCTTGAGAACCATCCTCACATGACCCTGGCTGTAGGTGTCACTTTGACACCTGTCCTCATATGACCCTGGCTGTTGGTGTCCCCTTGACAACCGTCCTCATATATGCCCATTGACTCTTGGTGTCATCTTGACATCGGTCCTCATATGTCCCTTGACTGTTGGTGTCCCCTTGACAACTGTCCTCATATATGCCCATTGAATCTTGGTGTCATCTTGACAACCATTCTAATTTGCTCCTTGACTCTTGGTTTCCCCTTGACAATCGTCCTCATATGACCCTGACTGTTGGTGTCACCTTGCCACCCGTCCTAACATGACTCTGACTGTAGGTATCCCCTTGACATCCGTCCTCATATGACACTGTCTGTAGGTGTCACTTTGACACCTGTCCTCATATAACCCTGACTGTTTGTGTCCCCTGGACAACCGTCCTCATATATGCCCATTGACACTTGGTGTCATCTTGACATCCGTCCTCATATGACCCTTGACTATTGGTGTCCCCTGGACATCCGTCCTCATATGACCCTTGACTATTGGTGTCCCCTGGACATCCGTCCTAACATAACCCTGTCTGTAGGTTGTAGAGGCGTCACTTTGGCACCTGTCCTCATATGACCCTGACTGTTGGTGTCACCTTGACATCCGTCCTGTAATGACCCTGACTGTTGGTGTCCGCTTTACATCAGTCCTCATATGACCCTTGACTGTTGGTGTCCCCTTGACATCTAAATTTATATGACCCTTGTCTGTATGTGTCCCATTGCCACCTGTCCTCACATGACCCTGACTGTTGGTGTCACCTTGACATCCGTCCTGAAATGACCCTGACTGTTGGTGTCCGCTTGACATCCGTTCTTATATGACCCTTGACAGATGCTGTCCCCTTGACATCCGTCCTCACATGGCCCTACCTGTAGGTGTCATTTTGACATTGTCCTCATACGACCCTGAGTATATTGTGTCCCCTTGACATATGTCCTTATATGACCCTGACTGTTGGTGTCCCCTTGACAAATGTCCTTATATGACCCTGACTGTTGGTGTCCCCTTGACATCCGTCCTCATATGACCCTGACTGTTGGTTTCCCCTTGCCACCCGTCCTCACATGACCCTGACTGTTGGTGTCACCTTGACATCCGTCCTCATATGACCCTGACTGTTGGTGTCCTTTTGACACCCGTCCTCATATGACCCTGAATATTAGTTTCACCTTCACATCCGTCCTCACATGACCCTACCTGTAGGTGTCATTTTGACATTGTCCTCATACGACCCTGAGTATACTGTGTCCCCTTGACATATGACCTCATATGACCCTGACTATTGGTTTCCCCTTGACATCCGTCCTCATATGACCCTGACTGTTGGTGTCCTCTTGACATCCGTCCTCATATGACCATGACTGTTGGTGTCCTCTTGACATATGTCCTCATATGACCCTGAGTATACTGTGTCCCCTCGACATTCATCCTCATATGACCCTGACTGTTGGTTTCCCCTTGCCACCCGTCCTCACATGACCCTGACTGTTGGTTTCCCCTTGCCACCCGTCCTCACATGACCCTGACTGTTGGTGTCACCCTGTGTAGTGTCACTTAGACACGTAATCATATGACCCTGGCTGTCCGGTTCCCTTGCACAACCGTCTTCATATTACCATGGACGTTTGGTGTCCCCTGCCACCCGCCTCCTAACATGACGCCTAACTGTAGTGTCCCGTAGACATCCGGTCCTCTATATGGCCCCATTGACTCTTGGTATCATCTTAACATCCGTCCTCATATGACCCTTACTTATGTTCCCCTTGACATCCGCCTCATATGACCCTTGACTATTGTGTCCCCTTGACATCCGTCCTCATATATCCCATTGAATCTATGTGTCATCTTGACATCCTCCTCATATGGACCTGCACTATGTGTCCCCTTGACATCCGTCCTCATATGACCATTGACTGTTGTTGTCCCCTGACATCCGTCATCATATATGCCCATGAGAATCTTAGGTGTCATCTACATCCTCATCATATACCCAGCACTATAGTTCCCCTTGACATCCGTCCTCATATGACCCTGACTATAGGTGTCCCCTTGACATCCGTCCTCATATGACCCTGTCTGTAGGTGTCACTTTGGACACCTGTCCTTGCACTATGACCCTGGCTGTTTGTGACCCCTGAACAACCGTCCTTCATAATGCCCATTGACTCTTAGGTGTCATCTTGACACCGTCCTCATATGACCTTACTATTCGTGTCTCCTGAAATCCGTCCTCACATGACCCTGTCTGTAGGTGTCACTTTGACACCTTCCTCATATGACCCCTGGCTGTTGGTGTCCCCTTACATCCGTCCCTAATAATGCCCATTGACTCTTGGTTGTCATCTGAATCCGTCCTGCATATGACCCTGACTATGCTGTCTCCCGACATCCTCCTCATATGACCCTTGTACTGCTTGGTGTCCCGCTTACATCCTGTCTCATATGACCCCTTGACCTTGTTGTCCCCTTGACAATCCATCCTCAATACGCCCATTGACTCTTGTGTCATCTGAATCCGTCCTTCATATTGGCACCCTTGACTATTGTGTCCCTGACATCCCTCCTCATATGACCCTTGACTATTGTGTCCCTT